>RPFO01000175.1:2319786-2493526 GCA_009746045.1 Mesostigma viride | reverse complement strand
GGGATGGAAGAGGGGAGGGGAAGATGAATGGCGGGGACGGGACCTGGAAGACCTCGACATTTCTGAGAGGCTGGTGGAGGACGAAGATGGGGTGCCGAGGACGGAGAGGGTTCACCGCATACTGAAGATGGCGTGTGTGGAGGGGTTCTGTCCTGAGGAATCATGCGGCATCCATAATAACTGGGTGCAGTGTGATCGGGACAAGAATTCCACGGAGATTCTGAATTGGTTCAAGTTCGAGATGGTGGAGCAGACTGTGACCCGACGGGTGAATGTGAGTTGGTTTCGATTTTATTTCTCCGTTAATATGTTGTTGACTTTTTTTTTTGTGACCTATAGCTGCAGCGAGACCCTTTGTGAGTTGCAGTTATCTTATCGAAATGCGATTTTATTGCAAATCGAAACTGTCTGCGGACCTTTGCGAAACAGGGCGAGACCGATGGCAGGGCGGCGAAGAAGGTGAAGCGGCCCAAGCAAGTCCAAATGAGGTCCACCCCAGCTGAGCTGCGGGACGAGATTCTTAAGATGTGGGACAAGTTCACCGTGCACTGCTTTACGGCCTGGTCGCAGGCGGATACAATCAAGGATCGGGAGAAGAATCTGAGAGAGGGGGACGTGCTCGTGCACGGCGACTGGGCCGAGAACTACGAGAACAGCAGCTACGTCCAACTGCAGTCGCAGTACTTCCACAAGCGCAGCCACATCCTGATGCCCATGATCGTGCGTTATCGGCTCAACGGCGAGCTGGAAAAGCGCGTCTTCTTTTTCCTGGGGGATTCCAGTATCAAGCGGGGCGAGCGCGCTCTCGTATACGCTCTTCGCAAGATTCTGGAAACCCTGCGGGTAGAAGTAGGGGTAGAGGTGCGAAACCTGTACATGTGCTCGGACAACTGCGCGGTGCAGTTTAAGTCCAGGTACGTGATTAACCAGATTAACGGTCTGCTCATGGGGGATCCCGACCTGCAGGCCTTTGAGTTCCACTACATGGGGGAGCAGCATGGGAAGGGGGAGGTGGATGGTCAAGGAGCGAAGTGCAAGTGCGTCTTGAGGGAAATGCAGAGGATTCCCGAAAACCAGCACATACTTGAGACCCACCAGCTAGTCGCCTACTTGAACCAGAACTGGCAGGGCGGCAAGACATCGAGCAGGGAGTCGGCCCGCGCGCGGGCCGAGAACGTCACTCGCCACTTCTTCCTTTTACCCCCGGTACGGAATTTTGTGTTATTTCAGGTTTTAAGACGTCAACTGCCGCTGTTCTATAAAAATTCAAACCCAATAAAGGTATCTCTGCAGAGAGACCCTATATACTGTCCATGGGTTGCTTTTCTTTTAGGTATGAAATTTCGCTTGTTCTTTCGGTATGAAGGGGTCTCTCTGCAGCTATACCCTGTGTCGAATTTCGATCACTTGATATCTTTTCGTACGTTGTTATTATGATTCGAATGGGGTCTCTCTGCAGCTATACCCTGTGTCGAATTTTGATCACTTGATATCTTGTCGTACGTTGTTATTATGATTCGAATGGGGTCTCTCTGCAGCTATACCCTGTGTCGAATTTTGATCACTTGATGTCTTGTCGTTAATTTTTTTTTAAGGGGTCTCTCTGCAGCTATACCCTGTTTTATTGGTTTTTGGTCGATTTTGCTAATTTGAACGGTATTCTTTTTGTCCTAACTATTTGATGACAGGACGTCGAGTCCGGCCGACGCGCGGAGGTTGAGGAGGTGCCTGGCATCAAGAAGGCGCATTGGTGGCGACTGGACAAGTCCGACCCTGGCCTTTTGATGATTAGGCGCTATTCCTGCTACTGTCCGCCATGTTTGGCTGGGCGGTTTGAGGGATGTCTAAGCGAGTGGTCGTTTATCATCGAGTTCAATGATGCAGGAAGCTCGATGAAAACTGTCCGTTTGCTGCCACCGAGCCAGCCCAACCCTCCGGTTCGCATGGTGACGCGGGGGGAGCAGCTGAAGGACAAGCGGGAGGCGATGGGCCGGCAGATGAGACTCCACGACTATGTGGCAGTTCCATCGGACAAGGACACGGATCACGATCCCATCCACCCGTTCTGGTTGGCTGAGGTTGTAAGCGAAGCCGGGCCGATCGTGTTAGACGAGAACTTCGAGAGGTGGGTCGAGGGCCGGAACGGACGGGAGAAGGAGCTGTTCCTCGCCGGGAACGGCATTCTTCCCGTTCGGATTTGGAAGCGGGATAAGCATGACCCCCTGCATTTCACGCTCAACGTTGAGGATTGGCCACCGTCACGCCAGCCCGAGCTTGTGAATTGCTATCTCTGCGTCGCTCCGGCTCTCCGGCTAGAAGCACGCGTGCGCAGCGACGGAATGTGTGCCGACATCAGGATGAGCAAGGAGCTCGACAAGTGGCTTACTACGCTGGTGATCAAGGATGAAGCCCCGGAGGGGCCGGCACCGACTTAAATTAACAAGAAATTGGGGTCTCGCTGCGGGTAGACGACGCCCTAGTTTCGGCTCGTATTATATCTTTAGAGTGGGGCTTCAGTAGGGTGTAAAAAGGTGGCCGCATATATTGTATATATTTTTGGAGATCTTTCTGTGGTCAAGTTTAAGGGTAGTTGATAATTTTTTGCGGCCTTCAATTAACAGTTATTTTTTACTGCAACATAATTTTATGCTGTATATTTAAATAATGATAAGGATTTCGATATTTTTTTGCACAATCTATTCGACATTTGTTTCTGCATGTCGAGAATTTATTGCTCCACCCCCACAAAAAAAATCGTTCCGGAACTGTTCGAAGCGAATAGCACTGACAGGATTCGAACCCGGGTCCACATTAATGTTCGGAGTGAGGTAGGCCAGCCATCATGTTCCGCACTGAAATCTGGCTCGGGTCCGATCCCTTCCATTGCTCTTCGCTTCGAACAGCTCCGGAACAAGTTAGGTTTGGGGTTGGAGCAATAAATACTTATTTGCCGGGCGCAGTTGTCATTCCGCCTAGTACAATTGCGTCACTAGTACAATTTTTGTCTGGGTACGGTACGAACCAATAACGCAATATTTAGTATCTAATCGCCGCTGCTCTTGCTGAATTTTATCCGGAAGCTGAAACAGGTGTCCGGTGAAGCGAATACTAGTGACTGGTGGTCGTGCCCTTCCATTACTCCTTATCGACAAATTTTGGGTTCTACCTGCAGTTATAACCCTTGCGCGTCTGGCTGTCGGGGTCACCAATTTCCTGTCGATTGCAAGCAGCCAACCTTGCCGAAATTTAACACTGTCACAAATGGAGCAGAGCAATATTTTCGGTTCTCAGCATACCTATGTGATGGTCGACAAAAATGAGCACGCTGCAAACATCAGAATTGATGTAGAGTTGCTCGGACCTTCTGCACAGTGGGGTGCAGGTGTCATTGCGTTCGGCAATGGCATGATCGATCTGGTGCCACCCGATTCAGATTTGAACCCTGCTTACCAATGCGTGCCTGACAATCAGGCGAGAGTGGTGGTGGAGAGCACGGAAATTCCGGGCTCTCCCAATGTATCAATGATGCGCCTGAGGGCCGAGGCCCAGCAGGAGTTCCTGGCTGCTGCGGAGAACGGCGGGGCCAAGTGGAACACCAAAATGTATACAGGCGAGCCTCCCAACTACAGGGGAGACCAGTACCAGGGAGTGTACTCCTTCGGCGATTTTGACATCGACGGATGGGGCACCTTTTTCTAGGCGCAATGCCTAAGTTGTCAAATACTCCGACAATGTCAAAATTGCGAATGATAAAATTACGGACATGTGCACATATATGTACTGATTCAATAAAAAATTTCGGCAATTTTGTTCCCGGCATTGATAATCAAAAGCTGCTAGCAAGCCAAGGACTTCAAAAGTGGCAATAGATCGATGTAGGTCGTCGATAAACTTGTCTAGTCGTCATATTTCGGTCGCAAAATTCGTGCGTGGCCTGCAGGCATCGGACAAAGTGCACGCAACAGCAGGAGTCGGTTGAGTTCGAAGCACGGCAGACACAAAATTTCGGCGCAAAGTCCGTCGGGCGAAAAATTCGCTCGGCTGCCAAATTTTCGGCAAGAATTTCGGCGCAATGTCCGGTTTTCGGACGATTGAAATTAGCGTTTTTTTCTTGCAAAAATCTACCCCATTCCGCGTGGGACCACCCAACATGGGATGGAATGGATGGTGTAAGCTATCTAGGTCCTAGTTACAGGGTGTGGGCACCGCGGCCCGAATCGCTATGAATTAATGCCATACTTGGTCACACGTACGCGGAGCCCCCACAGGCTTGGGGGTGGTCTCCTTGAACATGGGATGGAATGGATGGTGTAAGCTACTAGGTCCTAGTTACAGGGACCGTGTGGGCACCGCGTCCCGAATCGCTATGAATGCCATACGCGGTCACACGCGGAGCCCCCACAGACTTGGGGGTGGTCTCCTTCATCACTACTTGCCATCTATTATCCTTGCGTACCATCTGCCTCCATATTACAGACAAACCAGGAGGCTGCCCGGGCGTGAGCCCGTCGCGTCTAGTGTAGCACATGTCCATGCCGAGTCTATCACGAAAAGTCCACGGGTGGCCGGCGGCCCTGCCGCGCGCGGCCTGGGGCACGCCAGGTAAGGAGCTGATGGTTTCCATCATATACAGCGGCGGGCATAGGGTGGTGGACATGTTCGTATCACTAGACACCAAATTAAACTTATAGTTGCACCTCGTGTATACTCATTATACCATAGTACGCCAACGGCCCAGGCACGGCTATCACTCCTGCCCAAACACTGTACACTCTTTATTATGAAAAATGAAGGCCGGCGGCGCTGGACGTTTCAGCAAGTTTCCGACCCGTTTGAAGAATTAGATCAAGTAGCTAAATGTAGCTTTCGCGCAGATCGAACTAACACGAGTCCCATGGGGACATAAAAAACGGGGCACACAAATACAAGCAACGGAAAGCGACTCACTTACAGGAATTCACCATCGCGGATTCCAACATGAGGATAACCACCGCTTGTGTTGGTGGCCTCAATGTTACGTCCCGAGCCGGACGGTGCGAAAGATCTAATCTAGTATAAGGTGCAGTTTAATAAGCCGGCATAGCCGCGCATCCGCGTACCGCGATAGCAAGCAAAGATCGCAGTAAATTGACTAACTGAGCAGCGGTTTATCCTCAGCTAGGCCTTATAGCATGATTAATTAATCTAGCTATATAACACGGCATGTCATGAGGCAAATGACATCCGGATTAGTGCCCCTTGGTCTGAGAGAGTCGTCAACACTCGTTTCATTAATCATCAAACCAAAGAGAGAGAGTCCATCGACCACAGACCAATTTCACCTAGCTGCGCTACCAAGCTGGCAAGTTGGTGTGCAGGCGCGCCGACATGCGCGCCGATCTTCCAGATACTGCCGTCAAGCCCCAATAGGTTCTGTATGACGTCTAGGGCCGGCCCGGCCCCTAGAAGATCTCGTACTTCTGGCTAGGCCCAAAATAACTGGTCCGGAACACACAAAGTACCAAATAAACACACAAAGTCCCGAACTTAGGACAAATTCCCAAATAAGTCCCGAATTGAGTCCTATAGTCCGGCGGACTATGAAAGCGAGCTATCGAAAGTCCCAAACGAATAACAAATGACTTTCGACTTATTTATTGAAGGCATTGTTACGCCCATACAAAGGTCTGGGCCGTAACACTCCTCCCTTCCCCAGGGGACGATAGCTATATCGTCCAGGCTTGGGGCGCACGCAACAAGACAATTAACACAAACAAACAAACAAGAAAAAAAGAAGCTCTTGCAAGCAAAACAAGCAACACACAAAAGCGACAATTGCCCAGGCTGGGCAGTCAGCTATAGAGAACAATAGTACAAAATCGGCCATGGGGATACTATGTCCCAACCCCTGTTCGCCAGCGGGTTAGTAAAGCCAATTCTCCCCGGCGTTGCCACACAAGGACAATTCCTTGATAGCCGATGGGATGCTGTCGCCATCCCGTTGCAATCCATTCATGAGGAGGTCGCGACCCTCACATTCCTCCAATGCTGGGGCCCACCCCTCCCGACCGCGCCGGCCTTCCGTTGGCGATACTCGTGAAGTACCTGGCGATCCTGCTCACCGATTTCCTCGAGGATCTTCCCGGGGTTAGCGAGGTGATCGGCGTTGTATGCGAGCTGGTATTCGTTCACGTTGGTGCGCGATTGAGCGAGGTCTACCCACGTCCCGATGGGCCAGTACGACATGAATGCGGCCAGGTATTGCGGGTGCGGGAACATGATTGTGCCCGCGTTCCAATCAATAACCCCACATCCATGCTCCTCAAAGAAACCTCCCGCCATGGTCAACACTACGACGCGCACCTGGAGAGCGTTGAAGCGAAAGCCCGGAGCCCTCACAAAGTTGGGCACGACCCAGTCGGGGAATGCCTCTCCCTGGCACGGAGCATACTTGGGACAGTCAACCTTTCGAGGTTTACCATCTACCATGTATTTTGGCAGCTCCCGCTTGGGGCCGTATCGCGTACCAGAATCCTCTGGCGTCGATTCTAGGCAGTTCTGCGGTCGCGGGGCCGCTCTCCCAGGGTGCAAGTCGAAGCAGATTACATAGCTCGCGCATGGAGCCTCGCTCCACATACGCATGAGTTCCTGCTTCAAAGTGCAGCGGTTGCGGTCGATGATAGTCCGCGCTGTCGACGGCCACGAACGGCGATGGTGGGAGCTCAATGTAGACGGGAACACCCCGAAACTCGCGTAAGGGGCGTACTCGTTGTGCCAGGAAACGCGCTGACGCAAGCGCCCACCGTCCATGGCGCCGGTCGAGCCACCGCCCGTACGATCAAAGACCCCTGCGCGGGAGATATAAAGCCCACCGCTGGTATCGGGCCACGCCTCTCTGGTATATGGGCGCGGGACGTCTCCACGCGAGCCACCCGCTCGGAGTAAGTTCGCGCTTCTCGGCGCGGACTCTGGGAATCCGCGGAGACGCTGCCCGCCGACACCTCGTTCGTACATGCGCGACGTCTAACTTCTCGCTGGGCATCCGGTTCCACTTGGGGGCGTTTCTGGTTGCGCTCGATATCCTCGGAATCGAGCTTAGTCGGGTCGGTCGAGCCGCCCGTTCGCCGGGTCGGTCCCGTCCCGACAAGAACCGTCATTCCGCCCGGTGCCCTGAATCCGAATGGTTCGCACGGCATCACCGTCCTGTTGCTGGGTGTCACCACAGGTGTGACAGAACCGCCCGTTCGCCGAGTCGGCCCTGCTTGCACATGGCGTTGGGGATGCTTTTCGACCCAATTACCACAATGGTGCGTACACATCGACGTGAATAACACAAGTGCCTTCGCGGCATCCTAGCGTACACGTGATCAAGCCCGTTGTCATAGCGCCCCCACCACTACTACCTTCGCGGTAGCCTAGTGGAGGGCATGCTTGGCCTTATACTCGCGAAGCAAACGTTCACACCCTTCTAGCTCATTCTCGGTTCGCCACGAATCCTCGTAATCATGTTGAGCAAAACGCCACCGTACGCGATACTGTCGCTGTCTACCTCTCCCACGCTTGATGTCCCGGTGGCCCACGATCTCGGCCACCTCGTCTTCCTGTTCTCCAGTCTCGGGGTTGTACTCGACAGGGGCCGGCGGGTTGAGCCGACCTTGGATGGAGTTCTGGTGGTATAACTTGAGCTGGTCTCGATGGAAGTTGGAGGAAGTGTTCCAGGAGCTCGGGATGTCCACCTTGAACATCACATCTCCGAGCTTCTCCAGAACCTTGTGTGGCCCCAGGAACATAGGACGGAGCTTTGGGCTTGAGATCACCCTCTACCTTCTCAGAGAAACGTCCTAGGCGGGGCCTTCCACCAGTACCCAGTCGCCCACCTCGATGGCCGGCGTGCGCGCATCTAGGCGGCCAGCAGTCCTCGCCATATAGCGCTCAGCGGCGGCCCGGTAGCCCTTGACCGCACTGTCATGGGCCTGGCGCATCTGGACCAGCAGCCTCTCCACCCCTTCGAGGGTGTCTCGCCGGACCGACTTTTCAGCTAAGGCTGGGCTTGTGAGAAGGTCAGTCGGCGTGAGCGGATGCCTGCCCGTGTTGAGGAAGAATGGTGTGAAGCCATGAGCTGCCTGGGGGCGTTATTCAGGGAGAACTCCACCAAGCCCAAGAACTCTTCCCAGTTGCTTCCCACCGCGTCGGTGTAGTGGCGCATGGTCTCTTGCACTGTGCGGTTCAGCCTCTCCACCAGGTGGGAGGACGAGCTGTGATATGCTGTCCCCAGCGACACCTTGGTGCCCAGGCATTCAAAGAACTCCTGCCAGAAGCGGGCCGTGAACAGCTTGTCTCGGTCCGATATGAATTGCCGGCTGAGTCCGTGGTACCTGAACACGTGGTGAAGGTATAGCTTAGCGCAAGCCTCGGCCGTGAGCTCGGCCGGACATGGTGCCAGGTGACACATGCGCGTCAAGCGGTCCAGGAAAACCAGAAACATGCTGTTGCCATTCTTGGTCTTCCGGAAGGGGCCAACAAAATCCATCATCAAGGAATCCCAAGGGCCCACTGGGTCGGGTAGGGTCTGGGGACCGCCTGTGAGCCTGTATTGCGGGACTTCATGATCTGACATGATGGACACTCGCGCACGTACGTCTCAATGTACTCTCGCATGCCTGGCCAGTAGAAGTTCTTTCGGGCCCGTGGCAGCAAGCGGTGGATCCCTTGGTGGCCACCGGCGAGAGAGTCATGGAGCTCATGGAGCAGAGCCGCTCGACATATCTCCGGGACGTACAGGCGCCAGCAGTCTGGCCTCACCATGACATAGAGTCGCCCGTCCTGGAACTTGCACGGGAGCTTGCCCATCTGCTTGGGGTGCGACCTGATTGCCTCTAAGGCCGCGGGCTCCGTGACAGTGAACCGACTAATCAACGTCTCCAGGACAGAAGTGATCGTGTACGTGTCCGCCTCCTCCTCAAGGGTTTGGTGCACGTACTCCGAAAAAATGGTAGGGGCCCGATGCGCTGCAGGTGAAAAATTCCCTGAGCCGGTACCACGTGGCTGAGTGGCACTCGAGACCGGGACCCCTCCCTTTCCCCGGGGGCGCGCACGTCCTCGCGCGCGGCCTCCCAGTCGGGAGACAGGTCGTCCTGGGTCGTGCGACCGGTGTGGAACAGATAACGACTGTGCGGCGACCCTGGGTCGCCACAATTAAGGCGAGCCAGGCTCCTGCGCGGAGCCACATGTGGTGTGAAGTACGTCCATAGTCTCATAAAAATCTGCGTAGTCCGCCCGCCGAGAAAGGGCGTCCGGGACCACATTCTCTGCACCCTTCACGTACTGAATTTTGAAAGGGGCAAACTGAGACAAGTACTCCATCCACCGCGCCTGACGGGGCGTCAAGTTAGGTTGGGCGAGCAGGTGCGTGAGGGGCCGATGGTCCGTGTGGATGATCAGCCGGTGGGGATCAAGGTCCCCCTGCTCGCTAATTGCAACGTCAAACTGAGCCCCGAGAAGATGATGGCGCCAAGTGTGACAGCAGTAGACCACAGCAAGAAGCTCCTGCTGATGCACCGGGTAGTTACGCTCGGCGGGGATCATGGTGGGGGAGATATACTCAACCGGCTGTAACCCCTGACCCTGGTCCTGCAGGAGGACGCCGCCAATCGCAACCTTGCTCGCGTCCGTGGCCACCACAAAGGGCCTTGATGGATCCGGGATAGCAAGCACGGGTGCTGTGGTCAAGCTGTGCTTGAGGGCCTCGAAGGCCTGCTGGCACGGTTCCGACCAGACAAAGCCTCGTTCGACCGCCCGGTCCACTCTTCCCCCTCTACCTCATCCTCCTCGTCGCCATGCCCATAACCGGCGACCGCCTTGCCATCCATAACCCCCGAGGCGCCATTACCCGAATCCTGTTGCTGTGAGAACAACTCATTCAACTCGCGGTTCACCCGCTGGAACGAACTGGACCCGTAGCTAGCGCGGGGCGTCTGGTGCTGCGTGGGACGCTGCCGGGCGTCCTGCAGCTTCGCTGCGCGCTCGCCCGCATTGCGAGGCCGGTCTGGGCGCCGTGCTTGTTCCGGGCGCTTACCGAAGGCAGGCCCGGAGAAACGGGGTGACGTCTGCTCGTCGCCACGATCGCGATCCCGTGGTGGTCGCGTGCAGTCCTTCTTGAGATCGATGACCGACCTCGCCGCACCGGAAGCATCGCGCCTTGGACGCATCGATTGCATTGACCTGGGGCGCTTCATAGTCGCCGTCCTCCTGCTCGTGGTCGATAATGTCCTCAGAGGACCCATCTTGGTCCACCGTAGTGAAGTGGACGCGACGCGGTGCAGCACCAGCATGCCGATAGGTGACCGCTGCGCGGCGGCGTGCGAGCACATCTGACACCTTTAGAAGGTACTGCTGGATCTCGATCACATCCCACTGCTCCCACTGTATCTCAGCAAAGCGCTTTAGCACCTCATCTAGGAGTTCCGGACTCAGCGCCTCAATGAACCGCGCCCTATATTCGGTCCAGGTCAAGTCCTCAAGGCGAGCCGAGAATGCTTCAAACTCTGTCAGAAACTCGCGGAACGGCGTGGTGCCTTGGCGTAGCTTGGAAAAAGCCAGACGCTCGTGGAGCTTCCAGTCAGGGGGCACCAGCTTGCGCTCAATGCGCTCTAGTAGCTCCTCTACTGTCTGTGCGAGGGTACAAGCGCGACGCGACACTCTCACAGTTGAGTATGCCGACCACTGAGGGATCCATGCAGTTGGTGACGACGTAGGAGATAAGAACCTCGGTAGCTAGCTCCCACCCATTGTGGTTGCACCACGCCCAGTAGATCTGTACCCACATACACGTCCATTCGACGATCTCGCGAGGGTTCATAGTCGCGCGCAGCTTGGGCACTGGTTTAAAGTCAGGCATGGGCGGCGCCTTAAACGCGTCGGCCCGAGGTCCGCCCACTGCGCGATATGGCGGAACGTTAAAGATCGACAACGAGTCATCTGCCGATGCAGGCGCTGACCTAGTCGCGCTGCGTTGTAGCCAGACAGACGAGGGATGCGCGTAGCCAGGATCACTGGGTGCCATGCGACTCAAGTTGAGGTTATTGCCATGCGACACGCTCGGCCGCGCAGGTCCGGCTGCTGGGACATTGCGCGCCGGATGGGACGACGCGGGCCCACCCTCATCGTATACCGGCGGTGGGACCCTAGCCTCGTCCTGGGTCCACAGCGATGTCGCATTGGACTGCAGGTCACTGCCAAAAGAAACCCGTCGACCGCTCGCCCAGGGATGTTGTAATCGTTGGGCACGTTGCGCGTGATAATAGGTCGCGTTCTGACTAAGCGGACCAAACATCTGCGACCCGGTCGGCTGGCTTAGCGGCTGCTGCTGCTGCTGCAACGGCGGAAGCTGCTGCGGCTGCTGCCACTGTTGCTGCTGCGGCGGCGGTGGCTGCTGCTGCTGTACTGGCTGCTGCTGCCACTGCTGCGGCAACGGCTGTTGCTGTTCCGAATGCTGCTGTGGGGACTGCACGGGGTGCTGCTGCGGCTGCACTGGCGGGTGTTGCTGCGGCTGCACTGCCAGGTGCTGGGCTGCACTCGTGGGATTCGATCTGGGCCGGGCCTCATCACCTGCCCGTTCCATCAGCTGGTTATACTCAGCCTGCATTCGCTGCGGCTGGTATTCCTCCCTATTATCCATCCTATCCGCTCCTCGTGGCCTTCGCGGCTCACGGGAGGTACTAGCCAGCTCACCTGGGTGACCTACAGGACTGCCTTGCTGGTAGGACGAGCCCTGTTGTGATACCTCCTGTACTTGGTACTCTGGGCTGCCCTGCCTATCCAAGTCTGCACCTCCCTCCTCGGAATGACTCCTAGTCGTGCCGCGGACCTTCTTTTTACCCCGCGGCATGTTTACCAGTACCACATCCACAAGAGAAGGAAGGAAGGAGAGAGGAAGAAGGAGGAAAATGCCATGCACATGCCCACAAGCAATCAACCAAGCGACTGCCCTACGTTATTCAGCTAATGTAGCTATTATATAGTAAGCTATAATTAGTACTCTACTCCTCTAGAAACTAGGTGGCTGCCTAGGTGGGGTGCTGACAGTGAGTTGGCTGAACGTGACTGTGACAGCCTGTGTGTCCCCCGTCCTGCTCTCTACTGTTGCACTATTGGGTGCACAGCTACGGCCCCTAGGCATTGGGCGAGTCCTAATCTCCTGAGGTGGTGCCTCTACGTGCAAGCCTACTGGACGTGTCATGTATTCCTGGATAAACCTATCTGCTTCCCATGCTGTCTTGAATCCCTTAAAGATAGCCCTATGCCTATCCACTATATAGTTCTTGCAGTCTACCCCGCTATAGAAAATACCTACTTTCCCTGTGCCTCCATCATGTGCCACAGCATAGTAAAGTTGCCTAGATACATCACTATCCCAACCCCCAAGTGCTCCATTATTATATCTAATATTATTTCTATGATTACTACTAGCCATCACACACGTTGTCTATTGCCAGCAGACAGAGATAGAAAAGAGAATCGTGGTTCTCTGAACATAGTTTCTTTATAGTGAGATGGAAGGGTAGCCGCTATAGCTAGGTTATTGGGTTCACGTGACATACCTTTTGAGGCCGGTGCGGCCTGATCCGGATCAGTCGTGGCCAAAGCTTTGGCCAGTTTTTCTTGGCCAGGTGGCAGGAGCTACGTTGAGATATAAACCTGCCACTGTCTAGGTTTCTTGGCTCATGGCGTAGTGATTAACTAGATCTAGATTCTTTCTCTCACGCAATATGTGACCTAATAGCCCCGGCAGCCTTACGTAAGCTGCCGGCAATTAGAACGCCACATTGCGTCATTTGTTCAGACGCAACATTTGCGTGGCGAAAAAATGCCGTCCGGGCCAAGGCCGCATGACACGCAAAAAAGGACAAAAACAAACCCACCTAGCTAAGGTCGGCCTCTTTTCTTTTCACGAGGGCGGCGACAGCAAGCCAGGGGAAACGAACCTCTGGTTTGACGAACCTGTACTGTCGGAGCCATTTTTGGCCCTGAGCAGCAATGCCGAAGGGGCGCAAAGCTACAGGAGGGCAGGCAGCGCGCGGGGAGGACGGGACGCCCACACCGCGGGCTGCTGCCGCCAGTCACGCGCCAGTCGCCTTCAGCGCCAAAAAGAAGCAGCTCGCCACTCTGCTCGCCAAGTGCATCAGCCCCGCAGAGGCGGTGGGGGCAGTCGAGCAGGTCTTCGGTGCCGAGGACTGGGTGACGGACGCCAGCTCGTGGAGCTCGAGCCAGCTGAAGTCTGTCGTGCAGTTGCTGGCCGATCACGTTGATGTTGGCGACGTGTTGGACGCACGTGACCCAAACGGAACGTTGGTGGCAAAACTGCTGGCCGTGGCAGATCTCGCGGCGGACGAGGAGGAGGATCAGGCGCTGCCACCAACGACACCTGCGCAGCGAAAAATGGCCAAGCCGAAAGGCGCGGCCAAGGTTTCGGCAGGTGGGGGGGCTGTCGGAAAGGAAATGAGGGCGAGGTTGGCGACATTCGTTGGGGCACCTCCGGAAACCGAAAATCAGGACGACGAGGAGGACGAGGAGGGGGAGGTCGCAGCCGAGAAATTCATGCAAGGTTTGAAGGCAGCGCTGGGAGGAATGGAGGGGGCGGGAAGCCACTTCAAGGCCTCGAAAGGGGTGGCGCTGCCAAGCCGAGCCAAGAGCGTGAAATATCGGGTTTCGGAGCGGGTGCTGCCGGGGGTGTTGGAGGACGCCAGCGACAATGGGATGGGAATCCGGTCGTGGGTCATGACGGTAAAGCCTGGAAATTGGCGGAACATGGAGAACAGGAAAATTGTCATGAACATTGCATTGGCCATGGACACCCTTCTCAAGGAGCTGGGCTCAGCAGCCGGGGAGCTTGTGGGCATGGAGTACCTAATGAGGGTGGTGGCGGCCTTGCTGCAGGTGGAGGGCAAGGAGGGGGGGGTGGAAGGTGGCCAGCCACCTCCTGCCATTGGGGGAGGAGGCTGCACTGTCAGCCACCCCGGCTGTCAAGGCAGCTCTCCAAACTGCCATCCTCTTGGACAAGCTCAGCAAGGCTCAACAAGTAGGGAAATAGAATCCCAGCGGGACCGCTCCCTTTTCCCGCTGCCATACCCACTTAGGCCAGCGTACACCGCGTGGGGCAGGGTGAGATCGGCACGCCGGCGACAGCGTGCCACGCGCCGCCACCGCGAGTACACACTGCAATGCAAGGTAGTGCGTTGGCTTAATTGGCTGTGGGGAGGGGGGCAAGACCCTCCTCCTAACCCTAGAGGGGCGTGCTCTAAGGGGAGGGAGGAGGCCCTTGCGAGGGTCAAGAGGCACTGCACCTGGCACAGTCGCCGCGTAGGGGGCGTTGCGACAGGCCAGGAGCAAGAAGGTGCTGATGCAATATATGGGAAGCAGAATAAGTATGAACAACTGCGCGCGGACGCGGTGAGTCTACCAAAGGCGGAGGTGGCGGGGAAGGCACGGCTGCTCGACCTGTTGGCTATGCGGCCGAGCTGGCGGGAGATATATGCCAGCGAAGAGAACTGCATCAAGCCAGCGGTCGTGGCGAGCGCAAAGTATTGGAATGTGCCCAAGCCCAGCCGGGGATGCTCCATGGCTGAATGGGGCAAGCTCATGAGCCGGGCAGCGGGCGTGGGCATGGTGGCGTTCCGGGAGAGGCGGCCCAAGTGGGTGGATGGCTGCTTTGGAGTGGCCAAGGGGGTGGGTGAGCTTCGGTTCATCGTCAACAGGAAGCTGGGCAACCTGCTGTGGGTGGACCCCCCCAAGATCCTGCTACCCCACCTGGGCATCCTCGTGGAGGTCTACATCAAAGGCTGGTGCTACTGCGCCAAGAGCGACCTCGTGTCATACTACTATTCCATCGAGGTGCCCGAGTGGTGGTGGGACTACCAAGGGCTTCCTAGTGTGTGGTCGACTAGCGTAGGTCTGGCAGGGCCCAGGCGGAAGGTGTGGCCCGTGCTCAAGGTGCTGGCCATGGGACATTCCCATGCGGTGGCGCTGGGGGAGGCCATCCATGAGATGGTGCTCTACATGACCGGTGCCCTGGATCCGAGGCGCCAGGTCAACTACCTCTCAAGCGCAGGTGAGCTCACCTTGGTGCGCGACGAGTGTGGCCAGCCACTGCGCTTGGCCATCGAGTACAAGGAGGAGCGCGCCGGGGAGCTTCAGATTGACCTGGAAAACCCCCCTGCCCCCATGCTGTCCATCACCATTGATGACTTGGTGGCCAGCAACGGGCGGACCTGCGAGGCGGTGAACCAGCTCATCACGCGCGCTATTGAGGAAGGCTACCTCCCTAACAACCTTGTGCCGTCTAAGGAGAAGACTAAGATGGCGAGCCTGGAAGGGGACGAGCTAGAAGCCCTAGGGGTGGTGCACCGACGGAACGGCGTGCTGGAACCAACGGTCAAGCAGCTCAACCTTGTGATCGCCCACACGCAGGCTATACTCACTCGAGGCCGAGCTACGGCCGAGGGGCTGGCTGCCGTCTTGGGGCGGTGGTTGTGGCTGCAGATGTTAAGCCGCAGCTGCTTGTCCATTTGGCAGCAATGTTTCAAATTCATCAGCCTGCAAGGGTGGGGGCAGCGATCCTGGGTGCTGTGGGCCGGGGTGCGGGAGGAGTTAGAGTGTGCCCTGGCCTTGGCTCCCATGCTAAGGGTTGACCGAAGCGCACCTTTGGCCCGTGAGGTGGTTGCATCTGACGCGTCCACCTACGGGCAAGGTGTCGTGTACGCAACCATGGAGCCGGGCGATGTGACGGAGCTGGCGAGGGCACGAGAGGTGCGGGGGTACCCGACTTTGCTCATACCAAGTGAGGTGGCCTACGCTGGCCCTAGGCCACTGAGCGCGCGGGCGCAACAAGCAATCACTAGCCAGCAATGGCGGGTTGGGGTCCGGAGTCGTTGGCGGGATCCGGGGATGCACATCAACGAGAAGGAGGTGCGGGCTGCAGTGAAGGGCGTGGAGAGGAGTGCGCGCAGCTTGGCAAACCGAGGCAAGCGGGTGGTGAGGTTGGTGGACTCCACCGCGGCGTTGGGCTGCTTGGCTAAGGGGCGGTCCTCATCCCACAAGCTCAACAAGCAGTGCCGCCGCTTGTGCGCGCTGACCCTCGCCACGGGAGTCGTTCCCAGTGGGTGTGGACGCCGAGTGCACTTCAACCAGCCGATGGCGTTTCTCGCGGCCAATCCATGGCGACTTTCTTGGCAGGCTGGGTGCGCGACCTGACCGCGGAAGGCATCCATCCTAACCCGGGGCCCCCTGCACCTGTTAGCTACCTTCCATTGCTAGAGGGGAAAGTAAAGCCGGCTACTTTGCTGGCCTACCGTCGTGGTCTTGATTCCCTCTTGACTTGGTGGGAGGCTGGTGGGCGGGCGGACGGGTCATCGTCACGAGCTGACACCCTTGAGGAGACATTTTGTGCGTATGTCGCCTGGGCTCATTTTCGGGGGTACAGCCGCCAAGTGTGTGTCAATGCCTTGATGGGGTTGCAACTTTATTATCCCGGTATGGTGAAGCGGTGGGACTTGGCCCGTGGCGTCCTCGCTGGGTGGAAAACACTTGTGCCCCCCCGTGCCCCTCCTCCCATTCCATGGGAGGCGGCGTTTGCACTTGCCAGCACGATGGTCATGCAAGGTCAGCGCCTTGCGGGCCTGCTGGTTGTCATCGTGTTCCGCCATTACCTGCGAATCTCGGAGGCGCTGAACCTCCGTGTTGGCCATGTGCGCCTCCAGCCTGACGTTCGGCTTGGGCCGGCTCAACGGGGCGCCCTACTGCTGAGGTCTACCAAGACCTCTAAGGGCAAGACTCAGTCAGTGGTGGTAGAAGATGTGATGTCTGAAACCATCCTCCGTCACTGCATCGCGGGTAAGCACGCTTGGGAGGCCGTGTTCCCTTTCACCTACCCGCAATTCCGGCGCATTTGGCAGGCTGCGAGTCAGGCCTTGGGGGTCGCCCAGATTTTCACCATTCACGGGCTGCGGCATGGAGGTGCCACTCACGATTTCCTCGCGGGTCGCAGCATGGGGGACATCCAGGGCCGGGGGCGCTGGCTTAGCAGCTCCACGGTTGCCCATTATGTGGGCTTGCACCGCAGTTTGGAGGTGCAGCTGCCTGAGGTTATTCTTCGGGCCATGGCCGCCTGCCCCCCTCGGGCCTGGCGGGCTATTTTGAAATTGCCCTCCACCTAATTTGGTTGTTCATTTCTCTGTCATTATGCTAGGTTCTTTGCCCCTGGCATGGATCGCCAGGGAGGGATATAAGGGTAAGGCTAGCCTTTGCCAAGCAATAAGTGTTCCCATGAGCATCGGCGGCCGGGATGTGGCCTGCCTTTTGTATGTGCTCCACTCATTGTTTTAATAAAGAGTCTGGTTACCCTGGAGTTCCACGGTTAATAGAATCGTGGTTCTCTGAACATAGTTTCTTTATAGTGAGATGGAAGGGTAGCCGCTATAGCTAGGTTATTGGGTTCACGTGACATACCTTTTGAGGCCGGTGCGGCCTGATCCGGATCAGTCGTGGCCAAAGCTTTGGCCAGTTTTTCTTGGCCAGGTGGCAGGAGCTACGTTGAGATATAAACCTGCCACTGTCTAGGTTTCTTGGCTCATGGCGTAGTGATTAACTAGATCTAGATTCTTTCTCTCACGCAATATGTGACCTAATAGCCCCGGCAGCCTTACGTAAGCTGCCGGCAATTAGAACGCCACATTGCGTCATTTGTTCAGACGCAACATTTGCGTGGCGAAAAAATGCCGTCCGGGCCAAGGCCGCATGACACGCAAAAAAGGACAAAAACAAACCCACCTAGCTAAGGTCAGCCTCTTTTCTTTTCCCCCCCCCCCCCCCCGCGGGTTTGGGGGTAAGGCTAGCCTTTGCCAAGCAATAAGTGTTCCCATGAGCATCGGCGGCCGGGATGTGGCCTGCCTTTTGTATGTGCTCCACTCATTGTTTTAATAAAGAGTCTGGTTACCCTGGAGTTCCACGGTTAATAGAAAGGAACCGTTTTACCTCTAGTGTGTGACCTGTCACAGGGGGGCAGTGACTGGCCATACACGATACGCGTCGTACGCGGCCCCAGGTGTATAATGTATAATACGCGGTGTATAATGTATTATACGCTGATCGTACGCTAACTGTTGAAAACCCCTCTTTTGGCAGGCTTTTGAGGGTTTTTCAACATTCTGAGCAATCAAGCATGGTCTGCTGGTGTTTTTGCCATACCTTTTGCCTATACCTGACGTATATAGCATGACCTTGGCATTGCCATCACTACCTAAATACAAGCATAGTTTCTAACGGTCTAACTTGATAGTTTCTCTTCAAAATCGAGACAACATGCAACTAAGTATCAATACCAGTATCAATTCACAACTCACTGGAAAGGATAATAGATAATAAATTTGTAGAACTCAAGATATGCATGCACTATACATTGCCCCGAGGTGTCGATGACATTGAAGGGCGTCGATGGCATTGAAAGGCGCAAATGAATGCCTTGCACAGCTCCTCGTCCAGCTGCTCTTTGCTGAGCCCATAAGGTGCGGGCAAATTGCCGTCGGTGGATTGGCCCTTTGATGATCCGCTTGGCCCAGCCGCCCCAGCAGCGCGCCCCGAGGTGATGCTGGCATGAGCGGACACCCAGTTAGAGGCGTCGGTTTCTACAACGTCTGCAAGCCTGTCTTTAATTAAGTGCCGCCCGCACATCAGCCTGCTTCTTGGCGTCACTAGTCGCCTTCCTCTTCCTGGTATTGCTTTCCTTCTCCGCCTGCTCGACCAGCAGCCTGTAACGGAGTACTCCATCATCCACGTAGTAGTTATTTGTCTGCTGCCCATTCTTGAGGATGCGCTCTTTGCTAATGTATGTCCAGACAGTTTCGGATGTGGCCTCTTCTTCATCGGGCCGCACATCATCATTGTGTTCCATTGACTCCTCATTCGTGTCAGCCATGCCTGAATGTCGATATGCTACGATAGAGGTGCCAGACGACCACGACGTTGCTGGCACACCTTATCACCTTCTGGATGATGAATCTTCAGCCTTCCCGCCTTCACATTCCCGCCTTCACAAGTCACAAATGAACGCGCTTTTAGCTTTAGTGCATTATACACTAGCTAGCTCATCACGCAATTATTTGTTCCTACTACAGGTCGGCGCGCCGCAGTCTAGGCAAGCAAATGCACCCACCTCGTAAGCCAAAAATATGCCAAAAATACGCGAAAATACGCAAAAATGCGCAAAAATACGCGTTGCGTATGAAAGTACCCCATTTTCGTACGCGCCGCTTGCGTATCGCGCATAATATGCTAAATACGGCGTATAATACGGCGTATGGCCAGTCACTGCAGGGGGGGGGATGCCAACTGGCTCTAATCTAATCACTATCACAGAAATCAGGAGCTTCGCGCCCCTAATTCCATACAAGAGGGTAGCCTCCGTAATAACTGCCCGCCTTTTCGCAAGGACGAAGCCACGGAAACCACCCTACCAGCGCCCACAGCTTTCGCAGCCAGGACGCTAGTCACAATACGTCACAGGAAACGACAATTCACAAACAAAACAACAAGGAGGGGCGCACATCACCTCATCTTCTACGCGTGCAGGTAAGAGAGACGGAGCAAGGCGGTTTGCTGCAAGCGACTACCACATACTGCATGACAAAACGTACCTTGGCGTTGCGCAGCCGACTTTCCTCCCTGGCTTGTGGCGCCGATTCCTTGTGTGGTGCAGAGCCGAGCTCCCCCTCGGTGCCCAGTCGACAGGAGATGCTTCTAAGCCCTATCCTATGACCGCCCTTTCAGCTAGACGATGACGCCGTTCACCACAGCCAGTTTCCCAGGCTGGCGGGTCGAACTCGGCTTTCTATCTCACTAAATATTGGGCCGGTCCTGCGCAGGCCCTGCGCTATTAAGAATGCACCTTGCGGCTTAAACACAAGGGCTCTTCGCGAGCACCTGTGGAAAACCTCTAGAACTTCCTCCGATACCAGTGTTACGTCCCGAGCCGGACGGTGCGAAAGATCTAATCTAGTATAAGGTGCAGTTTAATAAGCCGGCATAGTCGCGCATCCGCGTACCGCGATAGCAAGCAAAGATCGCAGTAAATTGACTAACTGAGCAGCGGTTTATCCTCAGCTAGGCCTTATAATAGCATGATTAATTAATCTAGCTATATAACACGGCATGTCATGAGGCAAATGACATCCGGATTAGTGCCCCTTGGTCTGAGAGAGTGGTCAACACTCGTTTCATTAATCATCAAACCAAAGAGAGAGAGTCCATCGTCCACAGACCAATTTCACCTAGCTGCGCTACCAAGCTGGCAAGTTGGTGTGCAGGCGCGCCGACATGCGCGCCGATCTTCCAGATACTGCCGTCAAGCCCCAATAGGCTCTGTATGACGTCTAGGGCCGGTCCGGCCCCTAGAAGATCTCGTACTTCTGGCTAGGCCCAAAATAACTGGTCCGGAACACACAAAGTACCAAATAAACACACAAAGTCCCGAACTTAGGACAAATTCCCAAATAAGTCCCGAATTGAGTCCTATAGTCCGGCGGACTATGAAAGCGAGCTATCGAAAGTCCCAAACGAATAACAAATGACTTTCGACTTATTATTTATTGAAGGCATTGTTACGCCCATACAAAGGTCTGGGCCGTAATAACACTCAACCCTTCCTAAGTCCGAGATTAAAATTATATATCATGCCCTAGCGTTGCCTTGTAAAACCGGTAGCTGTTGTCTTGCAGAAATCTTGACAGCCATGCAGTAATTGGAGCAAGATAGCCGCCATTTCCGCTCGATCTCGATCAGCACAAGTAGGGGCCCATGCTTCTGACTGTAGCGGCGTAATAATTAATGCTTCTTCCCCCTGTGCAGGTCATATTCATGCCACAGGTCGGAACGATGGTGTCTAATCCTTACGCAAGATTATGCCCAACTCTAGTGAGTAAGGTACATTGTAGTATGTAGCTCTCTGCTGCCCATGTGCGGCGTGGGCAACAACAACAACAACAACAACAACAACAACAACAACAACAACAACAACAACAACAACAACAACAACAACAACAACAACAACAACAACAACAACAACAACAACAACAACAACAACAACAACAACAACAACAACAACAACAACAACAACAACAACAACAACAACAACAACAACAACAACAACAACAACAACAACAACAACAACAACAACAACAACAACAACAACAACAACAACAACAACAACAACAACAACAACAACAACAACAACAACAACAACAACAACAACAACAACAACAACAACAACAACAACAACAACAACAACAACAACAACAACAACAACAACAACAACAACAACAACAACAACAACAACAACAACAACAACAACAACAACAACAACAACAACAACAACAACAACAACAACAACAACAACAACAACAACAACAACAACAACAACAACAACAACAACAACAACAACAACAACAACAACAACAACAACAACAACAACAACAACAACAACAACAACAACAACAACAACAACAACAACAACCACAACATGCAACAGCAACAACAACAGCAACAGCAACAGCAACAGCAGCAGCAACAACAACAACAACAACAACAACAACAACAACAACAACAACAACAACAACAACAACAACAACAACAACAACAACAACAACAACAACAACAACAACAACAACAACAACAACAACAACAACAACAACAACAACAACAACAACAACAACAACAACAACAACAACAACAACAACAACAACAACAACAACAACAACAACAACAACAACAACAACAACAACAACAACAACAACAACAACAACAACAACAACAACAACAACAACAACAACAACAACAACAACAACAACAACAACAACAACAACAACAACAACAACAACAACAACAACAACAACAACAACAACAACAACAACAACAACAACAACAACAACAACAACAACAACAACAACAACAACAACAACAACAACAACAACAACAACAACAACAACAACAACAACAACAACAACAACAACAACAACAACAACAACAACAACAACAACAACAACAACAACAACAACAACAACAACAACAACAACAACAACAACAACAACAACAACAACAACAACAACAACAACAACAACAACAACAACAACAACAACAACAACAACAACAACCACAACATGCAACAGCAACAACAACAGCAACAGCAACAGCAACAGCAGCAGCAACAACAACAACAACAACAACAACAACAACAACAACAACAACAACAACAACAACAACAACAACAACAACAACAACAACAACAACAACAACAACAACAACAACAACAACAACAACAACAACAACAACAACAACAACAACAACAACAACAACAACAACAACAACAACAACAACAACAACAACAACAACAACAACAACAACAACAACAACAACAACAACAACAACAACAACAACAACAACAACAACAACAACAACAACAACAACAACAACAACAACAACAACAACAACAACAACAACAACAACAACAACAACAACAACAACAACAACAACAACAACAACAACAACAACAACAACAACAACAACAACAACAACAACAACAACAACAACAACAACAACAACAACAACAACAACAACAACAACAACAACAACAACAACAACAACAACAACAACAACAACAACAACAACAACAACAACAACAACAACAACAACAACAACAACAACAACAACAACAACAACAACAACAACAACAACAACAACATATAACAACAACAACAACAACAACAACAACAACAACAACAACAACAACAACAACAACAACAACAACAACAACAACAACAACAACAACAACAACAACAACAACAACAACAACAACAACAACAACAACAACAACAAGAACAAGAAGCCGGGTTGGCAAATACGTGTACGGGGTATAATACACGGACCTAAAATACGCGTATTATACATCACTGGGGGGTGTAATATACGCGGCGGTAAAATACCCGACAGTTTTTGTGGTCCACCAATTGTCAGTCACCCAATTAGCACGCTCCTTGATGATGGTCATGCAGTTATTGCAACTGAAATGTGGTGTATATGCTTATTTATTAACATCTTCCATTTATGCCTGCAATCCTATATATATCTGATTATGATTTGTTAAATGCAGGGGGGAGCAGGCTGCAACGGGAATTGTAAGGAATCAATTAATTAATGAATTGTAAGGAAAGCCATCCACAATATAATGCATGAGAGGACATAAGACACAACTAAGGACCATGCTCTCAAGGATCCCACAACCGCATTGAAGGCAATGCTGTTCTCGATAAAAAATTCGGCAGCCAGCAGCTGGACACCTTTCTCGTCGACGGGAACCAGCCACTTGGTGATGCTCAGTTGGCCTTTGTTGGGAACCGACGACAAGTCAGCCGGCGCACTGGCCCCTCCCATCTCCGCCATTGCCCTGTTCAAATTGTGATGCTTCTTGGCGTCTGACTTCTGCAACTTGTTGTTAGCAATCCTGAGAAACCTGCTCCGGATATTCGGTGGAATTTTGTCGCAGGGTAACATCCCTTCCCCTGCGATTCCGGCAAAGTGTGCACGGACTCGGAATACGCTGAGTTGCCCCCGCCCTGTAGGAGAACTTCTTGTTGCAAAATGAGCAGAACATCTTCGACACAAACTGCGTTTTGTTACTAACAGCATCTGTGACTGCTTCTCTCTTCTCGACAACGAAATCCCATTCTGACAGGCCCTTTCTTCGGCATGGCTGCAAATCGAAAATGGCTGCACACTGTCGCACAGTCGCACTGGCCTCGTCGTCGCTATATTGCATTACACCGTCAGTAGCACAGCTGGCATTTGCTGGCACACTGTTATTATGCGTTATGTACCTAGTCCTAGCTGTCTCCTACCGGCCAAACATTTTGCAAGGCTTGCGCTTCATGAAAAGAACTGTACGCATCTACTTCTAGTAGTAAAAATCTCAAATGTGCAGTGAACGCGCCGCGCCCAGAACCTGGGCACCGCGCCAGTGCCCGCTGCCCGCTGGTACCCCCGAAAAATTCGAAGTCCAAACCGCGTATTCTAAAATAAAGTACGCGTATATACGGCGGAGGCCTCCAGTACGCGTTTTCCCGTATTTTTGCGGCTCCGTACGGCGTACTGACCAACCCGGAGAAGAAGAAGAAGAAGAAGAAGAAGAAGAAGAAGAAGAAGAAGAAGAAGAAGAAGAAGAAGAAGAAGAAGAAGAAGAAGAAGAAGAAGAAGAAGAAGAAGAAGAAGAAGAAGAAGAAGAAGAAGAAGAAGAAGAAGAAGAAGAAGAAGAAGAAGAAGAAGAAGAAGAAGAAGAAGAAGAAGAAGAAGAAGAAGAAGAAGAAGAAGAAGAAGAAGAAGAAGAAGAAGAAGAAGAAGAAGAAGAAGAAGAAGAAGAAGAAGAAGAAGAAGAAGAAGAAGAAGAAGAAGAAGAAGAAGAAGAAGAAGAAGAAGAAGAAGAAGAAGAAGAAGAAGAAGAAGAAGAAGAAGAAGAAGAAGAAGAAGAAGAAGAAGAAGAAGAAGAAGAAGAAGAAGAAGAAGAAGAAGAAGAAGAAGAAGAAGAAGAAGAAGAAGAAGAAGAAGAAGAAGAAGAACAAGAAGAACAAGAAGAAGAAGACGAAGAAGAAGAAGAAGAAGAAGAAGAAGAAGAAGAAGAAGAAGAAGAAGAAGAAGAAGAAGAAGAAGAAGAAGAAGAAGAAGAAGAAGAAGAATGTAACAAGCAAAAATGACTTTGTTGTTACATCCTTTGTTTTGTGAATGTTTGGCTTTTATTTGAGGACTTTTGGATCAGTATTGAGAAAGTTATGAGGTTTCTAAGACGACGGTACTTGGAGCTGATACTTTGTCAACCAACTGATAGGAACCCTCATTGGTCGTGGCCTGATCCACGTAGGGTTGTAGTTTGTTGGCTGATACTACTGATAGGAGCCCTCATTGGTCGTGGCCTGATCCACGTGGGGTTGTAGTTTGTTAGTTGGTACTATTGAGTCTTAAATGCTCCTTTGGGACTTCAGTGCTTACGACAGATTTAGGATCTCATGGAAAGATTCTGCCAGGCTGTGTGTGGTGTTGTTCTGTTCTGTGTGACTAGGATGGATACGAAGATCTTGTATAGAATCCCATGGTTCTGATTGGTTCTCTTCAGGCTAAGGTTGGAGCAAGTTCGACAAGCACGTCGATATCAAGGACGTGGGGTCGCCATTGTTGCTACGTTGGTTTTGATTCACCATGGTATAATAAAGCTTGTCTTTGTTGTCCATCCATAAGAGCCCCTTGGCTATAGACGTCCTTCAGTTCCACAGAGGTCGTCTATACACGAGCTTGTCTTTGTGTCTACAAGGGGTTGTGATTCCCTAAATCACGTGCTGTGGAATTTCCATCTCAACGTTGCTCGGATACTTGAAGTTCTGCGACTCAGGAAAGCAACCCAGGTAAAAGATCTTTCATATTGGACTGTGGATGATGTTGATGATCATTTTTAGTCGTTACATTGGTATCGGGGATCTCTACTTTGGTGTTTCTCTTGAAGTCGCAACCTTCCGGGTAGTACAACGTTGATCAGATGTCTGTCATCCGAGAAGATTCATAGAGTTGCGGAAAACTTACGGTGTTACAGACTGAGACACATCCTGATGTGACTGTCTTGCTCTGTAACACTAGAAGTCAGCCGTAACCGTTGTCTCTACTAGGCAGACGATCGCGACTCCATGTGGAAGTATGAGTAGTTCGAAGACACAATCACCTTTACCCCCTACTAATCAAGGTTTGGGAGATCCGTCATCATCTCTGGAACCCATTGCTAGGGAAGGTGCTGAGACAACTACTCATACTCCACGGCGTCAACTTAATTTCAATCGTACTTCTATGACTGAAGTGAGGCGGGTTACACAATCACCTTCATCCCTACGGAACCAGGTGTGGGCGACCTTCTTCTCCTTCACCTCTCCCTAGAAAAGGGTGTTGCATAAGCCATTATTAACGCACCACTAAGTCACCGTCCCTTTCTTTAAATTCGTGCAATATTTCATTGACAAGCGTCCTTACTTACGGGCTTTCGGCTGGCTGGCCGCATCGTGCTGAAGTCCGACCACCGCCCTGTCTGTCGTGGCTGCTGACGCCGCAGTCTCTGCCTAGCTCCAAACATCTTTATATATTAGCATTACGCAAGTGTTGCTACGTTTCGAGCAGGGCATGCGGAGTGTTGGGCCAGTAGCTCAGCAGGTCCGGCTCCAGAATCCTGCTAGGAGCTGTCTTTTTTCCCTGCAGGCTCTGTTTTCGGCCAGGCTGACATGGCGCTACGGGTTATGGCTGAGCCGACGCAATGTTGCTGCCGACGGCACCTATCACCCGGTTTCCGGGTTGCGGCTGCACGCACGACCACCACCGCGACCGCCTGACGACGTCGCCGTCTAAGGTTGTTTTTTTTTCCCGGTGCTGCTTTTCTTTGACGACATTTTTACGGTGTGGCTCAGGTTACACCTCGTGTCTTTTGAGGGTGGCTCCGGATGAGCGGACAGTAGGGATTCATGGCTGCCTTTTTTACGCAAGGTTCCTTTTGCACTCACTTGACAATCTTTCAGGATCCTTTTCTTCGGTGCATGGGCAGCCTACCCTTGCTGTTTAAGGACTGTGGCACGTCCTTAATTCACGCGTCGCCAAACATTTGTTTCAGTTGTGGGGGAAACTCTTCCTTTTCTTGTTGAGCATCATGACAGTGGAGGCGTTCTAGGTTGAGCTTTGGTTCCTCCCACGTGTATGGTGGTTTGGTTTTGGTGGGGAGGAGAACAACGGCATTTGTGTTGTTCCCACTATCATCATGGTACTATGGGTAGGGCGAGCTCCCTAGGAGTTGTCCAGATTGGTGGCAGCTACGTCTGGTTACCCTGAGCAATTTTTTGCGGGGGAGTGGACATCCTGGATGTCTGCAATGTAATTTCCAGACGGCATCACACATGCCAGGGCAGAACAACAGCATTTACGGGGTTTCCACTATCATACTTGGACAGCTGTGTCTAGTTACCCTGAGAAAATTTCTGCGGGGGAGTGGATATCCCAGGTCTGCCAAAAGGGTGCCAGATGCTATCATGGAGGCATATGGCATGGTAGATGCCACCACATCAGGGGACATCGGGATACCTGCAGTGGGTTGTCCCCTAGAGGGTATCACACGTGCACCCATGAGTTGCCAGGTGTCTCTTGCATGGGTTGCCCACTTGCTAGACGGTGTCCTTTGACACATGTTCCCAGAGGGGGTGGACCACTTGCTTGACAATGTCCCTTTACAAGTGGGGTGTGGGTCACTTGCCAGTTGGGGCCCTTACCTGCGCCAGACCATTGTGACCACGCATTTACTTCTCCCAGGACAGGATGGTTACCACTGCTTGTTGGCAGATGGTCCCTGTTGGGCCTAGGAGGTGCACTAGGACAGCAAGTATGGACACCAGGGCTGCTGTCATAGTTCTTATCTGTGAATATATCTGATATAGTTCTCAGATCAGAATTTTTGACACTGGTCAAGGCGTTTTTAGGCCCATTTTTTCGATTTTTGGGCAATTCTGCTGGCTGTTGGACAACCTCAGGCCCTTGTGTTCCTCCGGCTTAGGAGTTCTGGCTACCTGGCACTTGGTAGTAGCCCTGTTCGAGTCTGCTATCTTAATAGGTTGGCAGTCTGTGGCTTGCCTACTAGGCAGTTTTCTGAGTGCCATAGTGAAGAGTGCTGGCTCCTTCCTGCAGCCTGATTGACGTTTAGTCCGGGCAGTTGACAGCATGTGGTCCTTCTTCCAAGCAGCTTCTGGAGCCAGGCTCATTGGTGTCCGTCCCAGGCCTCCATAAAGCAGCTTAGTCACTTCCCCATAGCGTGATCGGCGCAAGCAGCTAGTCTTGGTTGTACAGTCAGGCAACAGCTGTGTTGGATACCCACATGTGGGGGTGGTCCAACGCTGATTGGGCGTGGTGGCAGTAGCCTCTTGGGGGCTTGAGGCCAGTGGGGGATTGGAAACATGTCTATGGCGGGCATGGTGCATGGAGGCTACGTTGGAGAGTACCCTGGTAGTGGACTAGTGCTGTTGGTGGCAACTGCAAGCACTCATGGTGACGAGCGCCAGCACTCCTGGTGGCGACTACCAGCACTCATGGTGGGGCCTGAGAGCACTCGTGGTGGCGACTGCAAGCACTGCATGGTGGCCGCTGGCGACTCTGGTGACTTGGGGACGCCCAAGTGACGAGTATCTGTAATGCTGGTGCCTGCTCCTGACGCAGTGCTGGTCCTGCCTGCTGGTGGACATCAAGCCAGCCTTGTGCAGATGAGTAACCTCCTACCCTTGCTTTGCCCTGCTATGGACTTATTCTTGCTTGCATGGTGCCAGGATGGCTTGTTGTCTTGATAGTACACCATCCGCCCTTGAGCTGATTGCTTGCACAGCATGATGGTTGTATGAATGGGACTGCTTGCACGGGGGGTCTGGCATCATGTTTGCGTGGGTAGGATGTCCTTGTTGGTTGGATGATGGGCGGGATCAACGGAGCTACAACTGTGGGGCAGGATGGAATCTTTGGCATGACAGTGATGACAATGATGCCCACTCCGTTGACTCTTAATTGAGGAGTTGGACTACTTGGTGCTGGGCGGGGGCTCACATGGCTTAGAGGTGTGGGTTAGTTGGGGGACCCATTCAGCCCTCTACCACCCTTACAACCTGCCTCATGTGCATCAGTATCCGTGGTACACTGACATTAATACCATTTGGCAGTCTACGTGGTCCACGGACATGGATACTACTTTCCATGCTTTGACTAGGGGGACATGGTTCAGTCTACTTGCTAGGGCCCTGCCAAGCTGAGGGTGTATCTGTTTGATGACTGATGGCCTCATCCAGCATACCCTTACGCTGCCCTACTTGTGCAACCTTGTCTTGGGCTCCTTCGATCCTAATGCCCACATTACCTTGCATGGTAGTGCCACCTGGATGGATGCGGGGAGTGATTTTTGTTGCTGGGGCCCTGCCAAGCTTGGGCACATCAGTTGGCTGATTGGTGATTGCTTTCAGTCTGCTCTCAAGCTGCCTTGTATGCAACTCTGTCTTGGATGCTGTAGTTCCCACCCCATCTTTAGTCATGAGGTGCATAGGACGTCTTAATAGAGCGACCCTGCAGGCCACCAGTGGTTTAGTGGGCTGAGAGACTTGCCTCCCCCACCCTTCTCTGGTTGGCTGGGCCTCTGTCTTCATGCGTATCCCATGGCGTTTGTTCCTGCTAGGTCATGCTGTCAATCTTGGGAAGCTGATACCAGGATTATTACAGCTTATTCTACGCAGAGGGGTGGAATTATTAGGCATGCTGGTAGTCTCCAGTTTACCAGTTATGCTGAGGGGGATTTGTGTGGGGAGCAGGGCGTGCAGGGGATTGGGCTGCACCTAGCCCTTGCATGGGGGTAGCGTGTGCTACGATTTACAAGTTGGGGCATACCGTTCATAATGCTGGTGAGGCATTACTGATCTTCTGCTATCCCTCTCAAGGCTGTGGATAGTTTTCCCAGGCATCTTATGGAGAAATAGTGTGCCTTGTGATTATCATAGGCCACTGGCTATGGGTTTGAGTGTACTAGCTACTAAGGAGATGTGGCTTTACCTCACTCTCACTCCTTTGGTGCGACTGGAGGGGGGGAATTTTGTTCTGGTGGGGAGGAGATCTGTGAGGATCATAGCGTGGATTCACCCTGGGATTTCAGTTCATCCTGTCGGGCTCACCTCATAGATCCCTGACTATGTGGTATCCTGGTTTCGCTGGCCATCGGTGGGCTATTTTGGCTGTGCTTTGTGGCACCTCCCCAACCTGCTGGCGGGTACCCACTGGTGACAACCCTGTCCACGGCCTCTCTTCATCATGGGTGTACTTCTGAGATACCCTTGATCTTCCTGAGGCGACCCTGTTGGCGACGTCTTCCTGCTGGATTGCTCCTGCCTCTTGGTGACTGCACTTCCACCTGGGGCGCTGTTGACGTTTCCTCGTTCCAGTTTGCGTGGACTGACGGGTGTCAGCAGGCCTTGGACTTGCTGCAGCAGAAGCTCACGCCAGCCCCTGTGTTAGGATTGAGCATTCTTGGAATCCACCCAGCCTGCTATGACCTGTTGGTGATCTGAGGGAGGTCCCCAGTTGGGATGGATTGGGGATTTATTATGGCTCGGTTACCTGCCACTCTGTTGTGGTGATACAGCATCTGTCCCTGACTACCTCTTCCCTTGAGAAGGGCTGGAATCTTTGGGTGTGCTGTGGTGACTAGCTTTGATGAGCCTTGGACCCTGGCAGCCCAGTTAGTTTTGTGGGGTTCGCTGTATAGAGGGTTAGCCTTGCTACATGACACTCTGCTTCCTGCCCTGATCAAGCAGTGAGAGTTGTCAGTATTTCGTGGCATGGATCCCTGTGGATGACCCGTTATCCCTGGGAATGTCAGGCTTGTCTTTCACCCGTGGACTCTAGCTGAGGGAGGGTGGTGTCCCAGAACATGGAGTGGCCTCGCCTTGTTTGGCTTAGGTGCCTTGATCCTGTTTACTCCTTCTTGGATTCATGTGGACTCATTGAATCCGACGGGGATCTGAGTTGAGTGGGATGGACTCTGGTGGGAGTTTGGTTGGACTAAGCTGAGATGACATCCAGATTTTGGTGACCAGTTTCTGAGGATGGTTGAGGGGATCTGAGCTTGGATGGCACATGGAGAGTGACTTCTGTGTTGTACCCTCGACATATGGAGTGGTTCACCTAGGGCTTGATTCCTGGTATGATTAAGACACGTGGGTCATGTTCTGCATGCACGTCTTCGTGTACCAGACCAATAGTATATACCTGGAGGTTTCTACCTTGGTGCTGCTGAGTGGCCTATGTGGATCATAGGAACTGCACGGGCCCCTGTGACCACTATGAGACTTTGGCCAAGGCGTTGGCTGCACTCAACAGAGAGGAGGGGGAGGTGAGCTCTGAAGGCTATGTGGAGGAGGTCCTATCTCAGCTGCACACAAGCCTGTATGAGAGTGGCTCCCCTTTTTGTGGCTCATCTGCTGCGTAGGATGTATGCATTGTCACCAGGACCTGAGATTGACATGAGGCCTGCTGAGGGGCCGGTCATGCTGGCAGCCTTACCTGAGGCCTTGAAGGAGGCATTTACTCAGTTGCAGCCAGTGAGTATGGGAGAGGCTTCCTACATGGAGCTGTTGGAGTTTTCAGTTCAGAAGGGTGCCTTTGATTTGGTTCCTTCTTCCTCCAGCTCTGCCAGAAGGTGTTTTCCTTTGGAGACTTCTAACCTCTTTTGCCATCCAGGGTTGCCCAAGTACACTGTGGAACTTAAGATCCGTCAGACGCCACTAAGGGTGCTGGTGCCTCTGATAGGTGCTAAGTGGTCGGTGGTCAAGACCTTTCTGCAGTTCTGGTGGGCGTACAGATCATGGGTGAGCAGGCACAAGACGTCCTCTACTTGGGTGATGGACCCTGAGAGTCAGTCTGTGGTGCTCTTCTCCTATCCAGGGGCATGCCTTCGCTATGCTGCCCAGATGGTGGCAGGAGCTGCTGAGACTTGCGTGGTGTTGCAGGTCAGCAGGGACTGGCCAGAGTTGGCCCACATGGTGGAGCAGTTTCCCATGGGTGGACTCAAGGGCAAGGATGGCCTGAATGGGGATTGGTATAGCCTGTGAGGAACAGGGCTGAGAAGGAAAGGGGGCTTTGGATTGTGGTGTGAGGGGGGGATTCCAGGATGGATGATGGGGGGGCTCCAGTCCAGTTCTGATGTTCCAGTCCAGAGTTCCAGGTTCCAGGATGCTGAATGGAAGACCTTGTATTATGAGATGTGTTTATCTGGATTTATAGTAGATAAGGTAGTGACTTGTCTGCTGTAGAAACCTGTGACTAGATGTTTATGAGATAGGAGGCCCTGTTTCCAGGGATGTAAAAACCCATCTGCTTTTCCCAAGAGATGGTGGATTTCTGTTCAATGTTCCTCTGCCTTCAAGAGTTGGCTATTGGACCTGGGAGGTCCAGTTTTGAGGGGGAGATATGTAACAAGCAAAAATGACTTTGTTGTTACATCCTTTGTTTTGTGAATGTTTGGCTTTTATTTGAGGACTTTTGGATCAGTATTGAGAAAGTTATGAGGTTTCTAAGACGACGGTACTTGGAGCTGATACTTTGTCAACCAACTGATAGGAACCCTCATTGGTCGTGGCCTGATCCACGTAGGGTTGTAGTTTGTTGGCTGATACTACTGATAGGAGCCCTCATTGGTCGTGGCCTGATCCACGTGGGGTTGTAGTTTGTTAGTTGGTACTATTGAGTCTTAAATGCTCCTTTGGGACTTCAGTGCTTACGACAGATTTAGGATCTCATGGAAAGATTCTGCCAGGCTGTGTGTGGTGTTGTTCTGTTCTGTGTGACTAGGATGGATACGAAGATCTTGTATAGAATCCCATGGTTCTGATTGGTTCTCTTCAGGCTAAGGTTGGAGCAAGTTCGACAAGCACGTCGATATCAAGGACGTGGGGTCGCCATTGTTGCTACGTTGGTTTTGATTCACCATGGTATAATAAAGCTTGTCTTTGTTGTCCATCCATAAGAGCCCCTTGGCTATAGACGTCCTTCAGTTCCACAGAGGTCGTCTATACACGAGCTTGTCTTTGTGTCTACAAGGGGTTGTGATTCCCTAAATCACGTGCTGTGGAATTTCCATCTCAACGTTGCTCGGATACTTGAAGTTCTGCGACTCAGGAAAGCAACCCAGGTAAAAGATCTTTCATATTGGACTGTGGATGATGTTGATGATCATTTTTAGTCGTTACAAAGAAGAAGAAGAAGAAGAAGAAGAAGAAGAAGAAGAAGAAGAAGAAGAAGAAGAAGAAGAAGAAGAAGAAGAAGAAGAAGAAGAAGAAGAAGAAGAAGAAGAAGAAGAAGAAGAAGAAGAAGAAGAAGAAGAAGAAGAAGAAAGAAGAAGAAGAAGAAGAAGAAGAAGAAGAAGAAGAAGAAGAAGAAGAAGAAGAAGAAGAAGAAGAAGAAGAAGAAGAAGAAGAAGAAGAAGAAGAAGAAGAAGAAGAAGAAGAAGAAGAAGAAGAAGAAGAAGAAGAAGAAGAAGAAGAAGAAGAAGAAGAAGAAGAAGAAGAAGAAGAAGAAGAAGAAGAAGAAGAAGAAGAAGAAGAAGAAGAAGAAGAAGAAGAAGAAGAAGAAGAAGAAGAAGAAGAAGAAGAAGAAGAAGAAGAAGAAAGAAGAAGAAGAAGAAGAAGAAGAAGAAGAAGAAGAAGAAGAAGAAGAAGAAGAAGAAGAAGAAGAAGAAGAAGAAGAAGAAGAAGAAGAAGAAGAAGAAGAAGAAGAAGAAGAAGAAGAAGAAGAAGAAGAAGAAGAAGAAGAAGAAGAAGAAGAAGAAGAAGAAGAAGAAGAAGAAGAAGAAGAAGAAGAAGAAGAAGAAGAAGAAGAAGAAGAAGAAGAAGAGAAGAAGAAGAAGAAGAAGAAGAAGAAGAAGAGAAGAAGAAGAAGAAGAAGAAGAAGAAGAAGAAGAAGAAGAAGAAGAAGAAGAAGAAGAAGAAGAAGAAGAAGAAGAAGAAGAAGAAGAAGAAGAAGAAGAAGAAGAAGAAGAAGAAGAAGAAGAAGAAGAAGAAGAAGAAGAAGAAGAAGAAGAAGAAGAAGAAGAAGAAGAAGAAGAAGAAGAAGAAGAAGAAGAGAAGAAGAAGAAGAAGAAGAAGAAGAAGAAGAAGAAGAAGAAGAAGAAGAAGAAGAAGAAGAAGAAGAAGAAGAAGAAGAAGAAGAAGAAGAAGAAGAAGAAGAAGAAGAAGAAGAAGAAGAAGAAGAAGAAGAAGAAGAAGAAGAAGAAGAAGAAGAAGAAGAAGAAGAAGAAGAAGAAGAAGAAGAAGAAGAAGAGAAGAAGAAGAAGAAGAAGAAGAAGAAGAAGAAGAAGAAGAAGAAGAAGAAGAAGAAGAAGAAGAAGAAGAAGAAGAAGAAGAAGAAGAAGAAGAGAAGAAGAAGAAGAAGAAGAAGAAGAAGAAGAAGAAGAAGAAGAAGAAGAAGAAGAAGAAGAAGAAGAAGAAGAAGAAGAAGAAGAAGAAGAAGAAGAAGAAGAAGAAGAAGAAGAAGAAGAAGAAGAAGAAGAAGAAGAAGAAGAAGAAGAAGAAGAAGAAGAAGAAGAAGAAGAAGAAGAAGAAGAAGAAGAAGAAGAAGAAGAAGAAGAAGAAGAAGAAGAAGAAGAAGAAGAAGAAGAAGAAGAAGAAGAAGAAGAAGAAGAAGAAGAAGAAGAAGAAGAAGAAGAAGAAGAAGAAGAAGAAGAAGAAGAAGAAGAAGAAGAAGAAGAAGAAGAAGAAGAAGAAGAAGAAGAAGAAGAAGAAGAAGAAGAAGAAGAAGAAGAAGAAGAAGAAGAAGAAGAAGAAGAAGAAGAAGAAGAGAAGAAGAAGAAGAAGAAGAAGAAGAAGAAGAAGAAGAAGAAGAAGAAGAAGAAGAAGAAGAAGAAGAAGAAGAAGAAGAAGAAGAAGAAGAAGAAGAAGAAGAAGAAGAAGAAGAAGAAGAAGAAGAAGAAGAAGAAGAAGAAGAAGAAGAAGAAGAAGAAGAAGAAGAAGAAGAAGAAGAAGAAGAAGAAGAAGAAGAAGAAGAAGAAAGAAGAAGAAGAAGAAGAAGAAGAAGAAGAAGAAGAAGAAGAAGAAGAAGAAGAAGAAGAAGAAGAAGAGAAGAAGAAGAAGAAGAAGAAGAAGAAGAAGAAGAAGAAGAAGAAGAAGAAGAAGAAGAAGAAGAGAAGAAGAAGAAGAAGAAGAAGAAGAAGAAGAAGAAGAAGAAGAAGAAGAAGAAGAAGAAGAAGAAGAAGAAGAAGAAGAAGAAGAAGAAGAAGAAGAAGAAGAAGAAGAAGAGAAGAAGAAGAAGAAGAAGAAGAAGAAGAAGAAGAGAAGAAGAAGAAGAAGAAGAAGAAGAAGAAGAAGAAGAAGAAGAAGAAGAAGAAGAAGAAGAAGAAGAAGAAGAAGAAGAAGAAGAAGAAGAAGAAGAAGAAGAAGAAGAAGAAGAAGAAGAAGAAGAAGAAGAAGAAGAAGAAGAAGAAGAAGAAGAAGAAGAAGAAGAAGAAGAAGAAGAAGAAGAAGAAGAAGAAGAAGAAGAAGAAGAAGAAGAAGAAGAAGAAGAAGAAGAAGAAGAAGAAGAAGAAGAAGAAGAAGAAGAAGAAGAAGAAGAAGAAGAAGAAGAAGAAGAAGAAGAAGAAGAAGAAGAAGAAGAAGAAGAAGAAGAAGAAGAAGAGAAGAAGAAGAAGAAGAAGAAGAAGAAGAAGAAGAAGAAGAAGAAGAAGAAGAAGAAGAAGAAGAAGAAGAAGAAGAAGAAGAAGAAGAAGAAGAAGAAGAAGAAGAAGAAGAAGAAGAAGAAGAAGAAGAAGAAGAAGAAGAAGGTATGTAGCGAAACAGAACGCACGCCCTGTTTGGCTGTTTCCCGCGCAATACTAAGGTGGACAGTGTACAGTCATGCACGCACGAACTTGGGTTCGAGGTTTTTGAGGGGTCAACCCAACTTAAGGCGTGAACCCAACAAGGCATGAATGATTCTACTAAATTCTACTAATTTGAACTAAAGATACTAAAACATACTATTCTGAACTACTTTGAACTCGGAATGCCGAAATCCTATTCGACCCAACATAAGGCGTGAACACAACTTAACAAGGCGTGCATGGCTGTACAGTAAAGTTTGCGTGCATGCCCGGCGCGGAGTGAATCTGGGCAGTGGGCAGGCGTGCCCCAGCCCCCAAAGCGCCGGCCGCACAAACCACCCTTGCTACTATCCAGAGTGCACCGGCGCCGGAAGCCATCTTCAAATGATTGTTGAGCTTCGCTCATTTTATATATGACGTGTGGACGGGCTCAAAGGGGACCGACCTGCCGTAGGCAGCGTAAGACTAGCGCTTGTCACGAGGGTACTACTGCACCGGCTGGCCTTTTTTGTGCCGAGGCTGAGTGTGGTTCCGGAGTGCAGGCCTAGGTAGCTTCTAACGTACGTCACTAGACCTTGTACCTGCGCCAGCCGCCAAGCGTGGCACAACTGTGATGGGCAGTCAGTACACCTTGTACCTGCGCCAGCCGGCAGGCCTGCGTGGCACAATGTGAATGATAGTCAGTACTTAGACTCAGTGGTGTAGGGGACGTAGGGAGGCCTCTTTCCAGCTATATCCCCTAAACCGTCCTCGTGCCGATTTTCGACTGCGAGTTTTTCTCATGCCTCACGTTCGGCACGAGTTTGTGCGCCCTGTAGGGATTTGGCGGGAAGGTTTTGGCGGGAACCAACTAGACCACCGAAAAGATCTAGATTCACTCTATCCGTAGGACACTTGTCTGACCGCCGTATCTGACCACCGGACCAGGGTGGAAACCCTAGTCAAAGTCAACAGGGTACCCGGGTGCATTCAGTCTTTTTTGGTAAAATTGACAAAAACGTACGAAAATGAAAAAGGGGGGTGCGCGGACGTAGACATGGCGGACGAAATGCATGCAGATATACGCACTTTTAAGCTAAAGAAGGGCATTTTCATCGCAGTGCCTGTGGAAAATTTCGTGTCAGACTGGGCGATAGTAGAGCAGTACGTATGGGGAAAAACACAGCCAGGTACGTTTGCCGGGCAAGGTATATAGTGACAGTGAAGCCGTCCGGAGATGGTGCACGATGCTATTTTCCGGACGACAAGCTGACGTACCCATTCACCCGTGAGCAGATTTTCATATCTTCTTGCAGCTCAGATGATTATGAAGCTTTGGTAAAAGAATGCGCAGCCAGGAAGGTCATTACAGCAGATTGCAGTGACGATGATAGCGAGCAGGGCCAGGATAGCGATTCTTACGCCGGTGAGGACGACGACGGCAAATCTGAGGACATCGAGCTGCCCATGCCGATCAAGCGACGCGAGCCGGTGCAGCATGCTGACAGCAACTCGAAGTAGAACCCAGCCATCAGCCACGCCCCGAATTAAGGCGCCATGAGACCCAGGCGACGGCCCGTGAGAGGGTTGACTCGGACGCTTCCGATGACGACTGTGTTAACGTGCAAGGTGCGGAGGGTCCGTTGCCGAGCCGTGATGCTGAGCTCGCCGATTCGGATTTTCCTGACGACACGCCTGCCAACGAGGAGCCAGCAGACATTGTGGAAATACGGTATCGGCAAGCCAGATGCGCTTCCTTTTCCCGAGACTCCGGTGCTGCCGCGCCTGACAGGTACTGCCTGCTATCAAAACCTTTCCTCTGACCAGCTCAAGTTCTCGCCACTGGGGCTGTTCTCCCTTTTCTGGTCCCAACGTGATGTCATGGCCAAGATTGTCAAGGAGGCCAACGACTACGCTGAGCTCAAGGGGGCTGGCAAGCCCGGCGCGCGTGAGTGGCACCCGGTGACCATGTAAGAGCTGGGTCAATTTCTGGGCGTTGTCATCAGCATGGCCTGGGCAGGTTCCCTTCGAGGGAGGACTTCTTTTCTAGTGAGGGGATGGGTGTACGTGGGAAAGCCCGTCGCTTTCCAAGATGTGATGCCATAGAAGGTAGGGGTTGCATGGCTCACTGACCAAGCACACATTCCACCCACTGACCAAGCACATGTTCCACCCACTGACCAAGCACACGTTCCACCCACTGACCAAGCACGGGTCGGTAGGGGCCATACCGGACTCAAAGTAGTCACAAGCTATTTTTTGCATTATCTTGTGGGTCCCTGGGTGAAACAAGACATGTGTTTGGATGACAAGTGTTTGGATGTAGTGCTTGGGTACAGTTGCAGTACCCCCTGAAGTACTAGGGTGAAATCCAAGGCATTCGTGCTCCATCATGCATGATAAGGTTGTGAAGCCGCGTGTGCACATTCCACCCACTGACCAAGTGCACGTTCCACCCACTGACCAAGCACACGTTCCACCCACTGACCAAGCACACGTTCCACCCACTGACCAAGCACGGGTCGGTAGGGGCCATTAATTAATTAATTAATTAATTAATTAATAGACACGTGACTGCGTCACGTGAGCATAAGTCCTCAGTGGGAGGGGAACATGGGATGGAATGGATTAATTAATTAATTAATAAGCACGTGACTGCGTCACGTGGGTGCCAATACAGAGTAAAGGAACCTTCAACCCTATATACACAGCGAGAAGGAGGGAGGGCGCCCTAGCTTCTCTCACTGCCGCAGGTGGGCAGGCCCCAGAGCGCTCTCTCCACGGCATGCATGGTGCCGGGGCGCAACACTGTGGGTGCAATACAACCAGTGCAATACCATAGGTAGGCTGACGCATAGCTTATGCTACAAATGTGAGGTGGGCTCAAGACGTCGGCTAATTAAGGCGCAAGCTGATGGCCACAAGGTGCCAGAGCTAATTGAAGGTACTATAACGCTGTGCGCTAATATCGTTTCAAGTGCTGTAATGCCTAAGCTATCCCTTAATCGATTGCCCCCATCTAGACAACTAGCTGGAGTGCTCTATCCCGGCCGGGGAAGCCCGGGGGGGCTTCCACAGTTTCTTGTTGACATAGAGGTCCCCGCCCCGCCAGTACACTTGGGGCTTCTCGGGGTTGGTCTTGTGGCGGATGTAGTCGGGCCACTGATCGCGGCGTTGCTGCTGCTGGGCTGGCGTCAGGTCGTCGTCAAGCGACCAGGAGGTGTCCACCAGCTTCTTGCGGCGAGAGAGGAACCGAACTCGGGCTGTGATGTCGCTGAAGGTGAGGACCACTGGAGGGGGCCCAGCCTTGGCCCGTGGATGGGGCAGGCGGTAGGCGCCCTGCAGTATCGCACCTGGCAGCTGCATGCACGCCAAGAGCTGTTTCTTCAGCTCGTCGAGAAGAGAGTCTGGGGTCTCGATCCTCCGGCGGCATGTCGAAGCGCCTGAGGATGACCCGGCAGCGGCGACGGTCGCGGTCAGCGGCCTCGCGGCGCGTGTCTTCCAGCTCCTGGAGCTTGGTGGTGATGGCGGTCGTGGTAGAGGATGCCTGGCTCTTGAGCAGGTCCGCCCAGGAGGCGCGAGTCGAGGGGTCATCGCTAGCCCTACCAGCAGGTTGGGCAGCGATGGTGGCCGTCCGCTCGGCGATCTCGGGGACCTGCGTGGCCAGGGCGTCTACCTTGGCAGCAACTGCCTCAAGTTTCACGGTGCCTTGGCCGACTCGGCCTTCCACCTGGTTAAGGCGGGTGGTCACAGTGGCTGTGACCTCGGAAACTTTGGTGGCAATGTGCTCTTGCGTAGCAGTAAACTGAGGCTGGAGCTTAAGGGCGACTCTGGCTTCAATGTTGTTGACCTTGGCCGAGAGAGTGTTGAGTGGGCCGTCAGGCGCGTTCAGGGCGGCGAGCTGCTCAGCCATCGGCGCCAGCTGCTCCGCCACTGCAGCTCGGATGGAGTCCATGCTGGGGGAGGTGCTGCTCTGCGGGAATGCTGCCGCTGCTGTGGCTGCCCGTCTGCGCTCATGAAGGAGGCTCCTGAGGCCAGCGTAGCCAATCTGGGTGATGTCCTGGGCGTCGCAGCGCAGGTAGCTGCACATGATGACTGCCTTCAAGTACGCCTCCGGTTCTTGAAGCAGCCATTCCCAGGCGGGCTTGGTGACCTTGTCGCCAGGGGTAGGCAGGAAAAGTTCGTTATGGCGGGCCAGGAACTTGATAACATCGTCACATTGTTCCTTCGAGAGCGAAAAGATTTCCAAGATGCAAAAATCCCGCTGGCCGGCGCCGAAGCGGCGGACATCCCATTTGGTATGGGAAGTTCGGGTTTTCTTGGGAATGGGCGACGAATTTGGCGTAGAGCACTGCGTCGACGGAGGCAGACCGGGGGGAAGAGCTTCGATCAGCGCGAAAAGGTTGGCGTCCGCAGGAGTTGATGTCGCACGTGCTGCTGGCGACGGGAATGCCGACAGCAGCTCGATTTGTTTGTCAAGCTTCATGCAGCATGTGTTAATGTGGACAGTGGTACGCCTGTGGCCAGGCAGCTGACTGATATTGTGCAGTGGTCACTTCATGCTAGGTATGATAGTGGCCTAGTTTATTTAGTTGCTTAGGGCAAACCTTGAGGCAGCAACAGGGGGCGGGGCTTGATTTGTCAGTGGCTACTCAATGCCACCATGCTGGCTGAGAAGTTGGACGTCCAACATGGAAGCTGCGTGGCCAGCAAGGCAGGCCCAGGCTGAGAGTCTGGGCAGGAGCATGAGGTATGCAAGTTGAGGAATGGGGGATGAGGTGTGACAAGGTCAGGCAGGCAGGCCTTGTCAAGGGATATACCACTACGTACACTTAACGACGCCACAACAAAGGTGCGCAAACGCATCGTCGCCATGCCGCCTGCCGAGTGACTTTCAACCCTCACGGCTGGTACGTTATGATTGCTGCATATCCAGGTTGGGTTTAGGTCTACTTTGCATGCTGTGGGTGTAGAATAGACCTTCTAGCCCCTGTGACAGCTGCGAGTGGTATTTTCAGCAAGCTAGCCCCTCAATAGGAATCGCCTCAGCATGGCCACTTGGGCATATAGCCAGCTGGGTCCAGCCAATGTTTAGATGAACAAAATTTTATTTGTACGTCACAAAAGTCGTATTACATAATGGATGAAAGGATTTTATAGTTAGCAAGCCATATAAATGGGAGTTTGCCATATTTCACTTAGGAGGTTTGCTCAATCAGTGAGCGTCTTAGAACCGAAACTGACATGTATTGCATGTATTACTCAACCAAATGACACCTGATTGACCTGGATTTTTGTGCATTGTCTAAACTAGCGATTTAAAGCCTGCCTGCAAAGTTCCAACCTCAACTGAGCACACCTTCTATGAAAACTGCAATGAGTTGTGGTGAAAATGGCGAAAATCGAGCACTTTTGGTAACATTTGCTTACAAACTGCCATCAAATGACACCTGGTTGACCTGGATTTTTGTGCATTGGCTAAACTAGCAATTTTAAGTCTGCCTGCAAATTTCCAGCCTCAATTGTTCACACCTTCTATGAAAACTGCAATGAACTGTGGGGAAAAAGGCGAAAATCGCGCACTTTTGGTAACATTTGCTGACAAACTGCCATCAAATGACACCTGGTTGACCTGGATTTTTGTGCATTGGCTAAACTAGCAATTTCAAGCCTGCCTGCAAATTTCCAGCCTCAATTGTTCACACCTTCTATGAAAACTGCAATGAATTGTGGTGATAAAGGTGAAAAACGTGCGTTTTTGCTAGCATTTGTCAGCAAAATGTCACCAAACGAAGTGTTAAGGACCTGAATTTTTTCACAATGTCTAACATAATGTTGTTTAGCATGCATGCAGAGATCCAGCCTCAACTGGGCACATCTTGTATGGAAACTGCAACATTAATTGATGAAAACCGTGAAAAACGCGCGTTTTTGCTAGCATTTTGTGGCAGTTTGTCACTAAATGGGGTCAGATGACCATGGGACCTGGTGCACAGTTGGTAGTCATGAGCATCAGTCTCCTTGCAAGCAGCCAGGCCAGGAGCTCTTTATTTGCATATTATACGGGATTTGTTTATTATAAAACCTGAAATTTTGCTAAAAATAGATGTGCCAAAAATAGACCAACCGAGGTCAGAAAAATCTGGAAAGTTCAATTCCTTCTATTGGTGTCCCAAACATGCTGCCTGCACATATCTAGCATGTTTGGACTTAATCTGTTCCATGTAGGGCTTATAAGGTAGGTTTTTGGCACTTTCATACCGTTGTGAGGCTGCGTTTTGTGGTGGCATTTGCAAAATACTGCGTTACAGCCGTAACCGATTATACTAGCAGATGCGTCTTGAAAAGACGCATCTGATGCAAGTAGCTTGACTGAATTTGGGGCTCAGACGCAAAAGTTCTGAGCTCCGCCGTCAGCCATGTCCGCTCGTGGCTCGTGGCTCGTGGCTCGTGGCTCGTTGTTGATGGAATGGATGGTATAAGCTATCTAGGTCCTAGTTACAAGGGTGTGGGCACCGCGGCCCGAATCGCTATGAATGCCATACACGGTCACACGCGGAGCCCCCACAGGCTTGGGGGTGGTCTCCTTCATTGATCACTACTTGCCATCTATCCTTGCGCACCATCTGCCTCCATATTACAGGTAGGGGCCATACCGGACTCAAAATAGTCACAAGCTATTTGTAGCATTATTATCTTGTGGGTCCCTGGGTGAAACACGACATGTAAGTGTTTGGATGTAGTGCTTGGGTACAGTTGCAGTACCCCCTGAAATACTAGGGTGAAATCCAAGGCATTCGTGCTCCATCATGCATGATAAGGTTGTGAAGCCCGTACTCGTGGCCCGCGCGTAGTCGTCTCCAACCATATCGGGCAGGGACCTGCAGTGGTTATGGCAGGTACTGGTGGCACACAGGTTGGAATAAGTGTTAGCATGCATGTTTGCCCATACTCCATGCTTACCTATCAATTCCATGTTCAAAACTGCACTAGGATGCCTGTTTTAGTCCCCCCAAAACTCGTGACTCAAAATAGTCACCAGTTATTTTTAGCACCAGCTGATGGGTCCCTGGGGCAGTTACAATTTTTAGCATTTGTATCCCATCCTAACTAAAAAATCTATCTACAAAACCAACCCCACGGTCAACTCATCGAGGAAAGGGGTCTATCATCCATTATATTATGGGTGTCACCGCGCACACTCACCGTATATACCCCCCTGCATGAGGGGGGGGCTATTTATAGAGCAGGGGGGCCTAGCACTGGGACCACCCACTACTATACCCCCAGGTGAGCCCTAATATGGTTATGCTTGGTAACTTCCATTTAGCGACTCCGGCCAGGCAGCTGCTGTGAGCTCCTGGTCCTTGTCGCGACTGTTAGGACCTAGGTCGCGTAGCTTGCAACCTTTGCTCCTCGCCCCAGGTAACGCTCTCGCTGGCTTGCTCACTCCAAGTGACAACCACGGTGCGTCGGCAAAGAACTGCCTTGACCTGCCTTAGGCCATAGCTTTATGTTACCTCATTTCCATCGTGCCCTAAGGCATCTCCCGTCGGCCTCGCACAGTGCACCGCTACCTTGCCAGAGCTCAGCTTACCGCTACCTTGCATCCTTGCTGCAGGCAGCGTTAAGGACCTCTGACATCCCGTGACTAGGTATCACCAGTTCCTGTCACAGCTCTGCACGGATGCGTATCCTTGCAGAGCCCGCGACTGGCCTACTGGTCGATCTCTACTTAGCCACAGGACCGTTGCGTCCTCAGCCTCCGTGGACCTTAGTCACGTGATGGTCCAGACTAAGCCTGTGCAGGCCCTGCCTGCCACGTGTCCTGTCCACGGCGACCTCGGTGTGCACTGCCGCCGCCGCCGGTCCGCAGTACTTCGGGACCTGATAACTCTCACGTCCCTTGTCTGTTTCAGGCGGTCAGTACGGCGTTAGAAAGGTCTCCTCATCCTGCATCCAACTAGCACATTGGCGTCCCAATATGCTAACTCCAACCCTTTCTTGTTTTGGAGGCTGGACCAGCCTGAGATTCCAATCAGCCATGCTCACTCATGCCACAGACTCCTGACCTCTCCCAGAGGCCAGGGCTGCCCTTCTTTTGGAACTTGAGGTTTTACCCAAAGATTAGTCCAGAGCCAACATTGGTTCCAAGGCCCAGCCCTGACCCAGATGTCAGCCCCCAACCCTTTCTTTTGGGAACCTGGTTGAGGAGAAAAGTGAGGTCTCTACATCCAGGCAGCTGAACTTGGACAGAGGAAGTTATGATACGTATTATTGTGAGTTCCTGGTCCTTTCCAGTTATCACAGGCGCCCGTATCAGAGGCGCCCGCTCACAACCATTCCCCTTCCTTTTCATTCAACAGACACGGATAGAGCCCAGTTAATGCTTGCCAAGCTGGGGAGCCCATGTCCTCACTGAGGGATAAACTCAGGATTCACACATGCCAGGCTGTGGTCAGCTGGGGAATCGAACCCCACCCCATATCCTCCAGGTTTGGAACAGCTCCTGGAACTGTACATTACAAACAAACATGAAATGGAGATAACACGATTATGACTTATTAATATAGAGAGAATAACCCATAATGAGGCTCCCTGGCAACCACGTCCAACATGGTCACACAACCAGGGTTTTATTAGCATGCAACAGGTTGGTTACAGAGAATATAAACAAATGTACAGCAACCTGTAAGAGCCAACATTTGGGCTGCCCTTTCAGGGTCCATTCCATGAAGACCCAAGGCCGGTTACAAGGTCCTTAAGACCCTTCTGCAACCCCATGACAGGGCCAGGCGATATTCTCAGCCAGGGGAGTGACTCCACCCTGACCCCTGTTCAGCAGGGTGTACGAACCCTGAAGAACCTGCTGTCAGCCATTTCTGGCTACCCAGCCCACCGGGACACATCCCACCTCAGAGCAAGGCGTTGGTCTCCCTAGCACCCCACCATGGGGCCCATGAGCCCACGGAGCAGAGGGTACTGCTGCACGGCCTTCTCCTCAAGCTTGGTGAGAGCATCTGCAGGGTTATCCAGGCCAGCCACATGTTCAATGTCAGCTAAGCAGGACAGTGCCTTGAGCAACAGATAATCAAGGTCCCTGCTTCTGGCCAGCTGCCTGTGCACGAACTGCACCATGCCCATGCTGCCAGTTTTCACCAGTGTGTGCATCTGCAACCGACAGGAAGCTACCTTACATAGCTGGTAGAAAAGCTCCCTCAAGTAAAGGGCTGTGTGCAGCCCCTCACAGATTGCCTGCACTCAGCAATGTCACTGCTGGGGGTTACCCTATTCTGCAACCGACTGTACCAGCAGACCAGAGAGGACTGTTCCTGCACCAGGGTGATTAATGCTGCTGCCCGCCCCCTGACCTCTGTGACCTTCCTACTATCCATAGAACTGTCCACATAGAGAACCATGTCAAAGGGCCTGTACTAATCCAAAGGACCCAAGATGAGAGGTGGAGACATCCTCACAGATTGCATCACACTCTCAACACCCACCTCGACCAGCTGGGAATCTGTCAACCGACTCAAGACCAGCAGGTCAGGCGCACAAATGCTAGCCAACCATGCCAACATACCGCGTATGGTAGCACCCTTGGCCGGGTAATGGGCTCCTGCAGGGACACTTAACACAGCAGGCACACTTATCAAAGAAAGGTGGTATTGTTCGCCATGTCTCCCTAGCCTCTTCCTGGTCACCCTTGAGAAAAGCCCCCTTGAAATCTATCAAAGCAGAGCCATAGGCAATGCCTTTGACCAGGAAGGATAAGAAAACACACAACAACATTCTCCACGTGTCATGCAGCATCCCTGGTGTATAGAGCTCCTCATCTGCTATCTGTCTAGTGCCATGGTACTCGGTTGCAATTGGTCTGACATGTGGCACCTCGACACCATCTACCTGTTTGAGCTTGAGGACAAACATCAATCTGAGCAGCTGGTGATCCTCAGGGAGGACCTCTACAGGCTCTGCACAGTTGGCAATCATCCACTCATGCCCAGAAGCAACGAAGCCAGGAGTCCATGCCTTAGCCATCTTGGGGCTTTGCATCATCTCCACTAGCTTGCGCCAAGGTACAGGACTCGTTCCAGGGATCTGGTACCTCTGCACCCCCAACTGGCGTGGGTCAAACGTAGTTGGGATGATCAGCAGGTCCTTAGCAATGGGCTCCTTAGAATCAGGCCCCTCCACTGCAACACCCTTCACAGCCCTTACAGCCACACTAAGTCCCTGGGAGTAGCGATATCTCTGGAGGGGTAAACTACCCTGCCCTTCTAGTGCCAATTCCTCAGAGGTTATCGTCACCCCGGCTGGCATAAGAAATTCTGCCCCAGTATGGCTGGACCCTCATAGCCCTCTACCACACAGAACACCGTGGGCACCCCCAGAATAGGCACACTCACCTCCCCCAGAACTTTCATGGACACATTCCTCGAGAAATCAGACACGGCTGGGCAACCGGCTACAGACATCTGCAACCCTGCAGCATCCTCAGCCCTCAGAATGGACACCTGCGAGTTGGTATCCACCTCTAATGTTGCTGCCCAGCATGACCCCCACCCCGTGAGCTTAGATACCTTGGGATCACGCTTGCCGCTCATCAATGCCCGGATGACGTCCGCCATGAGGAGCCCCTTGGGCTTTGGTCCAGCCCTGGCCCCCACTGGCCTTGTGACAGTTGATGCAGCAGATTCCAGCTCACCCTCGTCCATCCAGGACAGACCATCATCCAAGCATGGAGGGTTAGCATCTACTGCCTGGCTCTCCTCCTGAGCCTCAACCTCCAAGGGAGGCTCAGGGCCGTCTACAGGCCAGATTGCACTTGGCCTCTTCTCTCGGATGTGAGCCCAGGACAACCTGTACACGCGCCTAGGATCCTTGTCCAAGGCTACCAGACAAGAATGGTTGGCCTCATCCAACTGGGTTACCAGCCCATCCTGCCACTTGCCACGCTTGCCTGGTATTGATGGCTCCTTCCACATCCTGACCCCCATTCCCACAAGGGGCCTCAGCATTTTCCAGCCCTTGTCCTTGCGCCTCAGCCGAGCAAACACTCTATCTGCCTTTCTCAGGCAGGCACCCACTACCTCTGGGGACAACAACCCAAACTGCGCTGCTAAGGGAGAGACTGCCACACCATCATAGTAATAGTTTACCCTGTGGTTAAGCTGTTCCTCAATCCCCTTGCACCAGGCTGCCTTTTCCAAAGCAGATGCTACCACTGGCACAGTCTTTGCTGCTAGCACCACTGTCTTTACCTCACGGATAGATCTCTCTACAGCCCCTGCTGCCCATGACTCTCTCTAGGGACCACTACCAGCTTACACGGAAGCTGATCAGCATGCTTTCTCAAGCAGTCAAACTGCAAGTCAGCTTGCACCAAGGTGTACACCCCAAAGCATGGCAACAAAGACTGGAGACCCAACAACAAGTGATGCTCATCCATGCCAGGCAGGATGGTCAACAGCCCATACCGGCTGAACCTATCCACCCCCACCAACAGATACAAACCACGCATGTGCTGTATATCTACTTGGATATCTCCCCGCTCTCTAGCAGGCTCTCTAGCGTGGGACCGTGGTGGGTGAATCTGATTCTCCTGACAGACACAGTTCTCAGCAGCTGCAGTGCAGGCCTCCAACAGAGGCTGCTTACCTAGCTTCCAAGCAAACATTTCTGCCTGTTTAGAGTGCCCAAATACATGGTATAGAGTATGCCCAGCGGCTGCATAGCTCAACCCCCTATCAGTCTCACTGCATAAGGAGGAACTAGGACCTGGCTGTGTGCGCGGGACCGCACGACCCACCTCCTGCTCCTTGGAACCAGGGACCTCCACAGCTTGACTCCCAGAGCCAACAGTGGTTCCCTCGGCGCCAGCAGGACTTTCCAGCTGAGCTGCTTGACTCCCAGAGCCAACACTCACTGAAGACCCTGTACCTGCCACAGGCCCAGGGAATTGCACTGCTGCAGCAGCGACATTGCAATCATGTGGAAGAACAAACCCATCAGTATTCCCAACCCCCTGCTGCTGAACAGGAGGTGCACCCCTATCATCCATATTTACAAGTGCCACCTGCCCCACCTGGGGTGACTGACTATTTACATGGGGCACTGCACTAAGTCACGGCTTCCTGGACTGACCACCTGCTCCTGCAGCATTGGCCAGATCAGGGCAATCACGGTGCCAGTGACCTGTCTTACCACAGCCAAAGCACTTATCCTCCTTCCCAGCCTGGGCCTTCCTCTGACCCCCCTGGTTCTGGTTGCCTGGCTTATTCTGGTTGCCTTGGCCCTGGCTCTTGCCTTGCCCTTGGCTACCTCCCCCCCTGCTGCCCCCCTTGGTGACCACCAGCCTGCTTCTGACCCTTGTTCTGAGCCCCTTGCTGCTGGCCCTTGCCACCTTGGTTTCCAACCCCCCTGCGCCTCCCAGCCCTCTGACGCCTGCTAGGATGAGGACCTCCCTGGGCTGCCTGCCCTGGGGCATCCCCCTGCACCTGGCTAGCGGAGGCTGAAGCACCTGAGGTCTGAATGGGTTTACAAGCAGGGGCAGATGGGCGAATGCTCAAGACTACCCTCTCTAAGGCAGCCAGCGACCCATCTGTCTGATCTGCAAACAGCCTAGCTGCATTGCGACCATCCACACTGAGCCCCTGATCTCAAACGCATCATAGGCCAGCTTGTAGTGATTAGTGAGGTTGAGGACTTTGTCAGAAAACTCCTGACGCAGGCCCAGGAGAAACTGCTCCCAAGAGAGCTTATCCTTCACTGCAGACCTGGCTTTGTCCCTCACACGCTCAGAAGAATCCCTATTCACTGAGGAAGCATGGAACACCTGGACGAGATTGACAGTGGGATCTACGGAGTAGGTGACTAGCTCCATATCCTCTAACCACTTGTCTAACTCCTCCTGACTCACGGGTGGCTTCAGAGGCTTCTGGCCGTTCATCACGGCTACAGCACTTATGTGGGGTCTAGTTCCTGGCAACGCGCGAGCATCACTACCCACAGCAGAAGCCCCAGCACCCCCAGCCCAAGCGTCTACAGAAACATGAGGAGGAACGACTGCCTCGGCCACACGGGCCGTCTTACCACCGTTGGCCTGCATCCCCTCCCCTTGGCCTCCTCCAGCCAGCTCAAAGCTGTCCGATGGCCCTTCTGCGCGCTCCTTCCCCCGTGCTTCCTCCTTTCGCTTCCGGTACCGCGTCTTTTGCCCCGCCACGCCCTCCATCGTGGGAATCGCCTCCCCTTCTGGCTGGCCGACTGCTGGCACTGACGCTTTCCGCCTCTCACCCTCCGTCGCAACCGCCTTGCTCCCGCCGCCGACCCCGTTCTTGCCCTTAAGCATTATGGACACAGATACAAGGTGGCAGCAATGAAAGCAACGCCCGGACCGAAGAGACGTAGGCCGAACTGATCCTGCAAGCAGAGGAACTAGCCCCAACACCGGCTTACTGGTCGCCTTTCTTCCAGGCGCTCGACAGTTGACAAAGCCTCAGAAGGAGCTCATACCAAACCACGCACCCTGCATGATTTCCCCGCACAGGTCTCAAGCCTCGCCACAATGTCCACCGCTCTCTTTGTAGACCACTGCCGTGACGATGCCGCTACCAGTCACTTGCTGCCACTCTGACAGCTGCAGTTGCTCTTTCCGGTCTCAGTCGTTCTACAAGCCGCAATACACGTCCTTGACGTCCAGCCCTTGCAGACCACTACCACCTCAAGCGTGGCAGGGAAAACGACAGGCTGCTCCTAGCTCTGACGAATATGCCGACCAAAACGCTCATCCGGAAATGCTGCCAAGCAACGAGGGCACAGGCTATAAATCCTCAAACACACACCAGTCCAGGCAAAGTTAAATTCCTCGCCGACTGGACAGATCTGGCTGCCGAAACGCACGGGTTGTCTCGCTTGCCGCTTTCACTACCGCTAGCGTCACCAAAGCCCCTTCGCCATAGCTTTAACTAGCCACGACGCGAGCAAACACCTGGCGCCACCTAGCGGCATCACAGCAACTTCGCCCAAGAAAGTCCCGAGCACGTAGCGAGACCCGCTAAACCCGTCAATCAGGCCGTCTCGACATCATATTATAACACTGTCTCCGCCCTGCCGAGCACCGAGGAAAACAACCGCCTGCAGCCTAGCTCGCCTGGCGTCATTGCTTCTCGTGCCTGTCGCAGAGCAGAAACCACTGCTCCCGGAGCTCTTCACAAAAACCCGGAACAATAATACGATTTAGCGACTCCGGCCAGGCAGCTGCTGTGAGCTCCTGGTCCTTGTCGCGACTGTTAGGACCTAGGTCGCGTAGCTTGCAACCTTTGCTCCTCGCCCCAGGTAACGCTCTCGCTGGCTTGCTCACTCCAAGTGACAACCACGGTGCGTCGGCAAAGAACTGCCTTGACCTGCCTTAGGCCATAGCATTATGTTACCTCATTTCCATCGTGCCCTAAGGCATCTCCCGTCGGCCTCGCACAGTGCACCGCTACCTTGCCAGAGCTCAGCTTACCGCTACCTTGCATCCTTGCTGCAGGCAGCGTTAAGGACCTCTGACATCCCGTGACTAGGTATCACCAGTTCCTGTCACAGCCCTGCACGGATGCGTATTTCCGGTGAAATGGGTGTTAGTTTATTTCCATATAACAGTTAAGGTGACCCAGGTATGCACGGATGCGTATCCTTGCAGAGCCCGCGACTGGCCTACTGGTCGATCTCTACTTAGCCACAGGACCGTTGCGTCCTCAGCCTCCGTGGACCTTAGTCACGTGATGGTCCAGGCTAAGCCTGTGCAGGCCCTGCCTGCCACGTGTCCTGTCCACGGCGACCTCGGTGTGCACTGCCGCCGCCGCCGGTCGGCAGTACTTCGGGACCTGATAACTCTCACGTCCCTTGTCTGTTTCAGGCGGTCAGTACGGCGTTAGAAAGGTCTCCTCATCCTGCATCCAACTAGCACATTGGCGTCCCAATATGCTAACTCTTCCTAGTATGGTCTGACGAGCCTCAGCCTGCTGAGTGGCAGACGGCCATCCGCGTCATGCTGTACAAGAAGGGTTCTGCCGCTGACCCCGGTAACTACCGGGGTGTCTGCCTCCAGAGCGCCGCGCTGAAGGTCTTCATGCGCATGATGCTGCGTGAAGGTCTGCATGCGGAGCCTGTGCACAGGCTCCGCGCCGCGCTGGACCCACACCTGGGTGAGTCTCAGATGGGTTTCCGTCGTGGTCGTAGCACTGTCATGGCTGTGTTTGTCGCGCGCCGGTTGATGGAGGAGATGCGTCGCCTTTGCCCTGACAGTTTGCCGCTGGTCTTCATTTTTGTTGACTATATCAAGGCCTTTGACACGGTCCTCTGGGAGGCTCTTTGGGCCATCCTAGCTCTGAACCGAGTGCCACCAGCGTTTATTGCTGCCATTCGCCGACTCTATGAGGGCTCACAGGCAGTAGTGCGGACTGCGGAAGGCACCACCCCACCATTCCCCCTTCACCACGGGGTGTGGCAAGGTTGTGTCCTGTCCCCATACCTGTTCATTATTGTCGTGGACCACGTCATGCGCCAGGCACGTGCGCGCTTTACTGCTCTTAACCCCTAAATGGTCTTTAGGGGTTTAGGGGTTCGAGCCAGGCTTGGACATCCTTAACGAGCGTGGGCACGGCGGGGTTAGCACGGGTTACCGCCTGGCTGACCTGATTTATGCGGACGACACCACCCTAGCTCATCGCGCGCCCCGAGCACATTCAGACCTGGCTGGACTGTCTGGGCCTGGAGGCGAGGGCGGTGGGGTTGGAGATTAGTGTCAAAACTGAGGCGATGGTGATTGGGGCCTCCAGTCGTCCACCGCTGCCGCGCCTGCTCGACGGGACGGAGGCCCCGTTCCGCGTCCGCTTCAAACTGTTGGGGAGATGGCTCCCTGACACCGCCGACGATGTGGACGTCCGCATTGGCCTGACCTGGGCTAGGCTTCGTTCGCTCAACACCTACTGGCGCTCCAAGGGCCTGGACGAGCACCGCAAGCGCATGCTCTTCAAGGTCCTCGTCCTCACGGTGCTCACGTATGGCGCCGAGGCGTGGACACTCACGGCAACACTGGCAGCTAAGCCAGACGGCACGGTAACCAGGATGCTCCGACAGGTCCTGAATGTAGGGTTTTGTCAGCGTAGGTCATTAGAGTCTTTGTATCACGGTATGCCTCGTATTTCGGACGAGAGTTAGGCAGCGTAGGATAGCATTTGTAGGACATCTTGCTCGCACCAGCCAGGTCGACACCGCCCTTGGTCTGGCCGGTCCCCAGCGGCTCGGCCAACCAGGGCGGCATATTTTGACCTGGCCTGGCCCCAAGAACATTCCTAAAAGGGTAGGGAAACATGCCATGACCTATATACCCAGATGTTGCTGGCCGACCTAGTGGTCCCAGCCCAGTTTGAACACCGCATCCCCTCTCTCTCCCTTCTCTGGACTGCCATGCAGGACAAGAAGCGGTGGCAGAAGATTGTCAAGGCTCACACGCCAGCCCCTGTGGGCAAGCCACCTCCCTCCAAGAGGAGGAGGCGTTTTGATGAGTAGCGTAGATAGGCTTTTCTAGACTAGATATAGCTTAGAGTTAGGTTAGTTCGATTACGCGGCTTCCTCCACTCCACCCATCCATCCTGGAATATGTGCTACATGATCTCCCAACGGAGGCATGATGTTATATAATTTAAACTTAAATTTAATTTTAATGGTCTAGAAAAAATAATTAGGTTGAATAGGGACACCTGTGGCATACTGTGCAACTCGTGACTCATTTTAGTCACGAGTCAGAGACGGTTGAGGGGATATATATCTATGCATGCCATAAAAATTTCCTTCAAAAACACAAGCCCTGGTATGGGCTTTGGCTAAGCAGTTTCCAAGCCAAGGCCTTGGTAGGGTAGAGGGCCCATCGCCACAATGGCTTCAATGCCGGGGGGAAATCCCTGAGCCTCAGTCTGGGGTGGGGCTGGTGATGGGTCCTGGGCTTGTGAGAGACGGTCCGGGGGTGTAAGGCCTAATGAGCAGCCGCTGAAAACCGCCGGCCCCCCTACATGTAACGGGGGGAACGACATGGGTGCCGCCCTGCGTCCGCCGGGAAAACGTAGCGGCCACACGGGGGCGGCAGTACAGCGGCCGCGGCAGCATGCGGGTAGGGGGCCAGGGGCGGAAAGAAACTCGGCACCAAGGTTGGCGACAGCCTTGGTGGCCAGGTAGGAGGTGTGGGGGCAACACCTTGTGTTCGAGTATGCTGGGCCCCCAGCATGGTGCTCAGTACAATAGCCAACTTGATAATGATGTGCACTGAGTTTGAAGGTGTGGTATAGGCTGTCCGTATAAAGCCTAGCACACAAAAATGTAAAATAAATGTTTTTTTGCCGGGTAAATGGGTATTTTTTATTAACCAATAGGAACATTGTTAGGTTAAGAGGTACCACGTATCGACCAGCTGGTTACCAACTGTGTGTAGTGTGATAGGTGAAAGGTTTAGAAAGGAGCAGTATGTGACCAGGGGAGCCGAGTAAAATAAGTGTTTTCCGGGTATAAATGGGTATTTTTTATTAACCAATAGGAATAGCGTTAGGTTAAGTGGTATACCACGTAAAAAAAGTGTTTCTTTTTTTTCCGGGTAAATGGGTATTTTTTATTAACCAATAAGGATATCGTACCACATAAAATAAGTGTTTCTTTTTTTTTTTTACCGGGTAAATGGGTATTTTTTATTAACCAATAATAATATCGTTAGGTCAACCCATGGGTTAAAGTTGTGTGAGTGAGAATGCCACGAATTCCGCCATGGTTCTTGCAGGAAGTTGCCTTTATTAATAACAAGGAAACACAGACGTAAGTCACGTCACTTCCAAGACTGCACGCAGCACAGGCGACAGGGTCGCAGTGCCCAGAGAACGTGCACGCAAGAACTAGCGTCCCGGTGCGACCAAGTCACACATATAGCTTACTAGGGACGCGTCCAAGTATTCAGCTGCACTGTCACAGCTGAACTGTCAATCAATTGATTACACAGACTCTGGCACGCCTTTGGCGCGCAGATCTATCAATTGTCCATACGGCTAGTCCTGTGGACCTATCCGTACACTAGTCAGCATCAATTGTCTCATAGGTCCTGGCGCGCTACAGTGCGCCTACCTATCAATTGACCATCAAGTCCTGTACAAGTCCTGTCAACGTCCTGCGGACTATCAAAGTGACACTTGTACATCCTGTGTCCGTACGCGCCCACAGTGGCGCGCCGGGTACTGTCGGCACAGCCTAGGAAACGTCATAACTTTTACGTTCCTTAACCAAATGAGGCGTTCAAGGTGCCGTTGGAAAGAGCGTAACAATCTCTATCCATCTAACGTAAATCCTTTACGTTAACTCCAATCCCTTCTTTTCTTTAGGGATCACATCCCCTGCCAGGGACCCTTGAAGTAGCTTGAAATGTCCTTCACTCCAGCTTGAAGCTTGAACAGATGTCTTTAATGGCCAATGCCATTCCCCCAGCCCTTTCTTTTAAGGAACTGGAAAAGAAACAGATCTGCCACAGGGAAAACCATTTCATGAGAAATGGAGAAAACCTATGGAAGTGGCATTACAGAGTACCACCAGATATTAGAAGCACACAAAATTAAATACATACAGGTTAATTCTATGAGGTCTTCTCCAGGAATTAATCCCATCACCTCGGTAGAGCCTCCAGTACAATGACCTTCTGGCGGTGAGTTACATTAATCCCAGATACTAATCCCATAAAACCCAGTACATATTCAATATAAGTACAATAAATCCATGACAATTAAAATACCACTTGACAAAGTAAGGCGTATTACAATAGTTTGCCTGTCATTCTCTCAACAGGGGTCTATTGGCGCCCGTCTTACGGCGCCCGTCTACTTGCCAGATGGTAAACTGCCACAGCAAACAAATGACAAAATGAAACACATAGGCAACAATTAAATCCTGCCCTGGGGAACTAGGGAAGTCTGAACAGGCAAACACCTGAACAGGCCAGCTTGTAGAAACATAATACCAGGGAATCGAACCCCGCCCTATAAACCCCAGAATAAAGGTTCCCAGACCATTGTGAGAAGTATGTACAAATATACATTTCTTTTAAAATAGAATACATGGTCTGTAATGGACCTGTCAACCTTGTGTAGTCAACAGCATGAACCCCAGCCAAAACCTGGCTGTATCCTGATTAAAATCAGAGTGAGTGTACCATGGTCCATGAGCCTTAGTACAGACTAAAATACAGGTATTATGCCAGTCACAATGCTGACACTACCACACAATCTGCTCTCCAATGCCCTATAACCATGCACCAGCTTAGACAGCTTGCTGAGATGGGTCCATCAGAGACTGAAGAACCTTGTATTGCACTGCTGCCTTCTGCACTAGCTTGGTCAAAGCATCAGCAGGATTGTCAACCCCAGGGATATGCTCAATATTGGCCAAGGAGGACAACTCCTTAAGAAGGAGATAATCCAAGTCCCTACTTCTGGCCATCTGCCTGTGCACAAACTGCACCATCCCCATGGAGTCTGTTTTTAGAAGAGTGGTAACCTGAAGTGGCCAAGGAGTGTTAGAAGTCATCTGATGAAGCAACTCCTTCAGATAAAGGCTTGTGTGAATGCCTTCACAAATAGCCCTGCATTCTGCCACATCACTGCTGACAGCCACCCGTTTGTGCAGGCGACTAAACCAGCTCACCAAACTCCCCAGGCCTTCCTGTCTGAGCACAAAGAGCCCTGCAGCCCTGCCCCTGACCTTGGAGACCTGCCTGCTGTCCATTGAGCTATCCACATACAGCTCCATGCAAATGGGTTGTGATAAATCCACTGCAGACAACAGAATGCCAGATGAAGCCCTGACCTGATCAGCCACCTTGGCAGACCCTAGCTCCACCAGCATGTCATCAGGCAACCTGGCTATGACCATAAGGTCTGGCCTGGAAATGCCTGCCACCCAAGCAACCATGCCCCTCACCATGGGACACAGTGCCTGTGTGATGGTTGGAGGAAGCTTGCTAATGAGGGTCTCTTGATAATCATTGCCCCCCACCAGCAGCATACGCCACTCCCCCCTTCTTCACCAGTGTGGCCTCCATGCCCACAAACAGCAGAGGCTCATTCTCCACCTGCCATTGCTCCCTACCCAGAGGAAACTTGGACTTAATGATGGAGATCAGCTCCTTAAGCCACGACGTGGGAGCTATCAGATGTAGGTCATCCCCGTGCAGCGAAGCATACACTGGCAGGCCTTCCCATTGCCCCAGAAACAGACAGGGGTCTACAGGAGAGACCTTCAAGTTGCAATGCTCCTTCAGGAAACGGTTGAGAGTCTCCCTCCAGATTATTGGACTTGACCTCAGGCCCTCCAGGCCCTTGAGGATTTTAAGGAACTCCGTGTGGATGTCCCTTTTCCATACAGCAGGCACCCTAACATAGAAAGGCGTCTTGCCCTCCCACTTTTCCTGTGCCACATCTGCATCACCCTCCAGAAATGCCCTCTTGAAGTCTACCACCACTGAGCCATAGTCCAAGCCCTTGTTGAGAAGGCCTAGAAATACACACAGCAGCAGCCTCCAAGTATCATGCAGCATGCCAGGGGTATACAACTCCTCAGCAGTGCACTCACCAGTACCCTTGAACTCATTCAGCACTGGCCTGACATGTGGTACCTTGACCCCGTCCACCTCCTTCATCTTGATGACAAACTTGAGCTTGAGTAGACGTCGTGCAGGAGGCAGGTCATTGACAGGTTCCACGCATTTCTTGGAGATCCAGTCCTCCCCAGATTTAATCAGACCCAGTGTGACCTGGGGACACATAATGGGAGAGGACATGAGCTTCACCAGGCCTTGGTAGTTGATAGGGCTGTGTCCAGCAAGTGAGTGAGGACCAATGCCCAAACTGCTTGGATGACTAGCAGCTGGCAGTATGAGGTCATCAACCAAGGGCTCCTGCCCCTGGCACACTTGCACACGCTTAACCGACCTGGTTACTGCACGTGATAGGTGAGTGGTCCTGAAATTAATCAGTGGGACCTGACCAGCCCCTTCCTTAGTCAGGAGAGAGGACGTGATCACTACCCATCCTGGCATAGGAAATTCTGCCCCAGAAGAGCAGGTCCTTGATAGCCCTCCAAGACACAAAAAGCAGTGTCCTGTCCAAGGATAGGAATGAATACCTCACCCAGTACCTTCACGTGTACCCCGCCACTGAAGTCAGACACAAACTGATAGCTGGGTTCAGACATGCTGTACCCTGCTGCAGCCCTGGTCCCAATGATGGAAACCTGAGAATTAGTGTCTACCTCTAAGGCAGTGTCCAGCCCCAGATTGCCATGCCACCTGAGCTTGGCTACCTTGGGCTGCTTCTTGGCCCTTTGTAGAGCCCCAATCAATCCAGCCAAACTTGTCCCCCTGGGCTTGGTTAGTGCCTTGGGCTTGACAGTTGACTCCCCAGCTGTTGACCTTGCAGCCTGTTCAACAAGTACCTCTGCAACCTGGCCAGGGCTGACAGATTCCCCTGCAACAGATGTGGTCGTTGCGTCAGTGATGTCACCTGGGACCTGAAAATCCTGCAGATCCTGTGAGCCTTGTGCCTGACTGCCCTCATTCATCAGGTTAGGCTTGACATATGACCAACTCAGCCGGTGTACATGCTTTGGTTCGTCCTCCATGCTGACCAAGCATGCGTGGCTAGCTTCATCAACCTGGGTAACCACCCCAGGACTCCAGCTACCACGTTTGCCATAAAGGCTAGGTTCCTTCCAAGCTAGGACCTTCTGACCCACTTGTGGCTCCAGCATCTTCCAACCCCGGTCCTTCTCCCTCAGCTTGGCAAAGGTGACATGTGCAGCATGTTTCCAGCCCTCCAGCACATGTGGTGGGCACAGGCCATGATATAGACCCATTGGGCTGACAGCAACTCCATCATAGTAGAAGTTAACCCTGCTGTTCAGCTGCTGCTCCACGTTCCTCAGCCATGCACTCCTGACAAGTGCAGGTGCAGACAAGGGTACCCAGTCTTCAGAGATGATCAATTTCTTGACCTCCTGGATTGCCCTCTCGATAGCACCCTGCTGCCCATGAGCCTCCCTAGGTGTAACCAGCAACTCAGGAAGGGTAGGATCACCCTTGAGATGCTGAAACTGCATGTCCACCTGGATCCTTGTGGTAGGAAACTTGGCTCTTACATTCTGCAGGGCAGCCAGCAAGTACCTGTTCTTCATAGAAGGTAAATGCTCCAGCACCTTGTATTTCGTGTACCTGTCCACGCACACCAACAGTTGCATGCCCCTGATGTGTTGGATATCACACTGCAGATCACCAATGCTCTGAGGTAGAGCTTTGGCATGTGATTTCCTGGGCTTGTTGGAGGACAACTGGCACTTACACCGTGAGGCAGCTTGCTGACACGCCTTAAGAAGGGGTGCCCTGCCCATACGGAAGGCAAAGTTGTTTGACAGAGAAGTGGCATGCCCAAACATGTTGTGGATTCGGGCACCCAACTCCTGGTACACAGAGGAAGCAGTCCCTGGCACAGTCAGGACTGTGCTGTCAGGTTGTCCAGCATCACCATGCTGACTTCCATCCTGTTCTGACTCAGAGCCTGAGTCACCCTGCTCATGCCCAACACCTGGACCGCCAGCAGGGACCACATGCATACCACCAGAGGCCTTCACACCCCTCTGTGGTTGTACATTGGTTTCTCTCAAAATGAGAGGTCCACCCTCGTGCCCAGCACGAGGATGCATGGGGTCAGACATTCTTACAGCTGCACCAGCTGTCAAGGACGTCTTCATAGGAACCTGTACCTCTCCAGGTGACCTGGGGCCACCTGAACCTGGAGATCACCCTCTTGTTGCCCAGATATAAAATCTGCATTGGAGCACCTGGCCTCCCCCTGGGTGAATTAAGGTGTGTAGGGGTTGCCTCAGACAGTCACTGCTCCTTGTTGTCTTCTTGCTGACTGCCCTTTGAAGGCTGGCCTGCCTGGGACTTGTTGTTGTTCTTCTTGTTGTTGTTGTTATTCTTGTTGCTGCCCTGGCCCTGGGACTTCTTGAAGCTGGGACACTCCTTCTTGATGTGCCCCCACCCCTTGCACAGGTAGCATTGTATCTTTGACTTGCCCTGGCCACTGCCCCCGTTGTCAGACGCGTTGCCCTGCTTGGGCTGACCACCCACCCGCCTGAACACCGACTTGGAGTGTGACCTCCTGTCAGAATCAGGTGAATGATCTCCCTTGCGCTTGTTATGGTTGCCCCTACGCCCTCCTTGGCTTCGGTCAGCCTCAGACGTCTTGGAGCCACCCTGGGTACGCCCACCTGCCTGGGTAGCCTTCACTGCTGGCACTCCACCCTCAAACAGCTCCTCTGCCTCGAGTGCTTGTTTGATTATGACCTTGTAGGCCTTGAGGGTTGAGTGTGGGGCACACATGACCTTTAAGGAGCCACGTGTAGCCTTATCCAGCCCAGAAACCTTGAGCCAGTTGGTCAGGGCTATGTTATCAGCGACATTAAAGCCGTGAGCCCTGCCCTCCTCAACCATTTACAATAGTTAAGGAAGTTCTGGATCAGGTCCCCTTGACCTCCCACCCTTGATACTTGTCCTGCCAATGGATGCCGACCTTCTTGCGTTGGTCTTCCAGCAGCTCCTTCAGCTCAGCTACGTACAGTGCCCAGGCCTTATTGGCCTTCTTGCACTCCCTGGTAGGTCCTTAATCTGGTCAGTACACTTGCCAAAAGTGCTACTTCCTATCCAGATTTGATAGTAATTTGTACCACCGTACAAGCTAGGGAACCCTTCCAATCCTTCCACAAACTCTTCAGCCTGCTTAGGCTTGGAGTCTGAGGTTACAGGCTGCAGCTGATTGACAATTAAAAGACCCTGTGTGGTGAGATCAAAGCCATGAACAGCTTGTGCATTATTATTATTGTGAGGAAGGTTGGTAATCTCTCCGGTAACCCCCACGTCATCTACGTGAGCGGTTCCACTACCAGCACCCCATTATTCCCACTGGCTGGGCACCTTGCTACGGCGCCCTCAGCCATCTGCACTACAAGCTATTCAAAGAACACCTTAGCAAAGCAGCAGAAAATATGTACAAAATTTTTTGTCGCCACTGCCGCCTGCGCCGGTGTCGCGCCGCCCCCGCGAATTGCCGCCGAAAATTCGACAAAAAATGTCGACGAGTACTGAAGAAAATTGGCCGACTAGTAGTCAAGGCCCCGGAAGTCGCAGTACTCGTATACGAACTCAGGATCCTCCATATCCGGCGTGTGTGCCGGACCTGCACCGGTATGTATTAAAACCGGTGTGCTTCCCGTCGCGAAGTTGCGCGCGCCGACGCGCGACGAGGCGCAGAGGATGAGTAAAAATGGATAACAATTCCCACCCTGCGGGAATCCACTCTCGCAGAGACGCGAGAAAAGCCACCAGGTTAATAAGAACCTGGCGTTCGCGACTGCGTACGCCGCGTGTGAGCAGCGACAGCAACGCGAGATCCTGAAACAAATTTGTCGACACCGCCGGCGCGCCCCCCGTGCGTAGCGATGCCCAGTTTTGCAGGTTTCTCTGGTAACCGGTGAGTGAAGAGATGGCGTTGTCCAGCTCCTCGATGGCAGTGGTGACTTCGTTCACCGACCGCAAACCTCCCCGCACCTGGACCGTAAATGCGATAAAATGTTTCGAATCTGGTCCAACAGTGCGCGTATAGCCGGCACCAGTGCTGGCAAATCGGGGTCCTCGGGGTTATCCCCGAGCAATGGTGAACTGCGCGCTGCCGACGATGAAGTTCGTCGAGCGAGATCGTGACTTCGTCGAGCAATTGCTGCCACGACGGCGCAGTCGGTCTTGACGAAGGACCAGCCGGCGGAGCGGCTATTTCCTCATCGCGGGAATCCGGAATTCTTCAGAATTTGGCATCTTTTTGACGAGGCGTGTAATACGAGTTGTGAGTGAGAATGCCACGAATTCCGCCATGGTTCTTGCAGGAAGTTGCCTTTATTAATAACAAGGAAACACAGACGTAAGTCACGTCACTTCCAAGACTGCACGCAGCACAGGCGACAGGGTCGCAGTGCCAAGAGAACGTGCACGCAAGAACTAGCGTCCCGGTGCGACCAAGTCACACATATAGCTTGCTAGGGACGCGTCCAAGTATTCAGCTGCACTGTCACAGCTGAACTGTCAATCAATTGATTACACAGACTCTGGCACGCCTTTGGCGCGCAGATCTATCAATTGTCCATACGGCTAGTCCTGTGGACCTATCCGTACACTAGTCAGCATCAATTGTCTCATAGGTCCTGGCGCGCTACAGTGCGCCTACCTATCAATTGACCATCAAGTCCTGTACAAGTCCTGTCAACGTCCTGCGGACTATCAAAGTGACACTTGTACATCCTGTGTCCGTACGCGCCCACAGTGGCGCGCCGGGTACTGTCGGCACAGCCTAGGAAACGTCATAACTTTTACGTTCCTTAACCAAATGAGGCGTTCAAGGTGCCGTTGGAAAGAGCGTAACAATCTCTATCCATCTAACGTAAATCCTTTACGTTAACTGTTAAGAGGTACCACGTATCGACCAGCTGGTTACCCACTGAGGGTAGTGTGATACATCACCTATAGGTGAAAGGTTTAGAGAGGAGCATTATGTGACCAGGGGAGCCAAGTGACGCGCGTAAGGTCACCGTGAGTAATGCAAGTAAACACCCTGTTGCGTCCCAGGAGAGCATGGAAAAGCTCCAAGGGGTTAGGCCTGTCATATATTGTTGGGCCCGGGGTCCCACACCTTGTAGTTTTCTTGCGTCAAGAGCCAAGCGCGACGCATTGCTGAGTTCCAGAGGAAGATAAACCGCCTCACCACGGCGGCTTTGGTGTACTCGTGCCGCACTTTGAAAACCGTCTCGTTCCGAATAGTCCAGATCGCATATAGCATATTAGTGCGTAGCCATACCCAGGCTAGTTGACTGTCGGACAACTCATCCCCTGGGGTCCCCGCAATACCGTCGGAATACATATGATACAGCGCACTGATAGCGCAAATGTGGAATGTGGTAGCGCGGTCCATGTGGGCCATACGTTAAACAACCATTGCCACACCCCGCTCACTTGGCAGTAGAGAAAGCGGTGCTCAATTGTTTCCGAGGGGAAGGTGCACAGGCATGTCGCATCGTGGTGAAACCGACTGTTGAGGGTCGCGTTTACCCCAATTGCCCTGTGCAGTAAAAGATGTTGAATGTCGGTCGCTCTGCGGTCCACCAAGGGGTGATCGACCGCCACGGTGACAAGTTTAATCCAACTGTAACCAGGCCATTGAAAGCCCCATTGGGGGCGGCCAGGGTGGAGCTTATGGTTCTCGTGCAATAAAATGTCATAACCCCATACTGCCGTGTACTCGTAAAGACATTTGCTGATCCTAGACATCCCATTGTTCAGGGTCCAGCCAAATTCCAGAGGGTCCAATGGTAAAGTATCCAACCTCATATTGCCTTCGTGTAACCAAGTGATGGCCTCCGCCGGGGTCGTGGGGTCCGGCTGGAACATAGTGCAGGACCTTGATATTAACCACGGGACCATCCGGATACGGTGACATTGGTGGGCTGGAAGACATACACATAGTGTCGCCAACTGATTGAGGCAACCATTGTGGCCGGGAAGGATGTCGGCCACTTGGACTCCGGAGGTAACACTCCCCGGACCAGACCTTTGCATGTGGGTGTGATCCCGTCTGGGTAAAAACTGATCCAATCGGCACCCGGTTGGAGGGCCTTGTTGCGTGGGGCCATCATCAGAGCATGCCATGTAGCTGGCCGGGGATGGCCTGGATGAGGGTGTTCCAAGCGTGTAGCGATGGCATGTTTTAAATCAAAAAGCAATTGCACCCAAGCATTAACTTCAGTATATGCCAGTAACCGATATCTGTCCCCCTGCCAGGCGTAGAGATCAAGCACTCTCACAATAGGGGGTGATGCGCATAGGCAGCCAGCATAAGGGTTGTGCCCATGTTACGTGCCCAAGGGCTTGCGCGCATCTGCAAAATAAGTGTTTCTCTTGGTGGGAAGGAACTCCAATGGACCAAAAACAAGAAATGTATTAGTATGTAGTATGTACGTCATTGACCGAACACGGAACAACTTGAACAACACGAAAGTGTTCTTACTGTACGCACACAACGGCAACGCCTGCCGGGTACGAGCATACCCGCCTGAATGTACTAGGCAGGTCGCTTGCTTTGCATTTTGACCACAGCGAACTCACAGCGAACTCACCCTGAATCCGGCTGACAGTCAGCTGGCTATGGTAATTTCTGGTTTCCGACCCATTAGAAGTCCAGTGGCTTCCGTGGTCTAGCAAGGCTCCGTTTTAGCCACTGACATCTTGATACCCAAGGCTTAGCAGGGATTAACTATTGGATATATTTGGAATAAACGTACACCTATTTATCTGGAAAATTTCTGGTTTCCGGCCTGAATCCCATATTGGTCTCTGGGACAGCCGTACAGGTATGGTAAATAACAAATTCTTCACTATCGTAAAATAACAAAAGGTAGACTCATCTGGCCAACATGGCCATGGCTCACATTTATCCAAGGGTTATGACACGCGTCGCCATAATCACATATATCACATATATCCTTCAGTGTATTATCAGTATTGTATCGTTAGTGGCAGGTTTGCTTCCGGTTGCCGAGTCTTCACCGCGGGAGCTGGGAGATCTTTCGCTGATCCCGGGATGGGATGCGCTTGTCCAGGAATTTCGGGCACAGCCTCACCCTATTCCTGCCAGCGTGTCGGATGGCCGAAGCCGCTACCCTATAAGCATACCTTGTGCAGGAGACTGCAATGCTGCTGATGGGCGCGGGACCTGCGACTGGTTCACCGGACGTTGCAGTTGCACGTTGGGTTGGAAAGGCGAGAATTGCGACGAGGTCGACCGTTTCACCTGCAACGACCCTGACGGGTAAGCTGGCGATCGACTCGGCCGCCGATTAGTTCAATGGTGATTTTCAGTTCAGTTTGTTATTCCACGTACGCGGGTTTGTCATGTAGTTATAGGTAAGGTGGCTCGAGGGCTCAGAGTGGTAGTCATGGGGAGTAGTAGAGGATGGAAAAGGAGGGGATAAACAGCTAATGAGTAGCCAATTCAGTAGCCATGCAAGGCGCGCCGCATCTCTTTCCCGCACTCAGAGTAGTAGTCTTAATGGGCTACGCACTGCACCAGCCACTGCAGTAGGAGCGTAGGGCAACCCCCTCCGCCTCCCAGCCCCCTTCCAGTACCCCTCCTTTCTTCATGTTTTTCTTCCGCCAATTGTTGGCACCGGCTGCTTTCCCTAGCTAGCTAGTCTAGCTAGGTACACCCATTGTACATGCTGTGAATCACAATTCCCAGCTCATATGAGGACTTATATGACAGGCCCGGGAAGACTCAAGAACAAGACCGGGTTCATTTTCTGACAGGCTAGATGCCACTAGTTGGGATGCCATGTACATGTACCGATCTAGACTCTTGTTAAGAATGCTACTGGCAGACTGTGTGGCACGGTCCCCCTGATGTGTCCGGCCCTGCACATTCCTCATGGGCATGGTAAGTAATGTTGACTCACCTACTTGCTTACTATGCACCTATGCGGCTGGTGGTTGATGTTTGGCAACCACACAGTGGTGGGCGAGCATCGGTGTGTTTACAAACCAGCGGTGTGCGGTGTGGATTTCTTTGTGTGTTTGTTGTGTGTGACTGTGTGTGTGACAAAGAGTATCTACTAGGCACTAGCTTATCTGGCTTGATTTGGAATATCAACTTTTAATAATGCTAAATACTAGTACGTGAATACTGTAGACAATTATGGCGAAACAGCTTTAGCGCAGTTTTTGAACAAGGGACATTTATCACATTGACCAATACTATCTACTATTATCTTACCCCCATCATACTCTGACGGTGAATTCTGATAGAGTAGTACTTAACTACTACTATATCTCAGATTTATAGAATGATACTTCTATTCCCACTATTACCAATCCACCAACATTTGATTAAAACAATAAGTGGGCAATTACAGAACCCATGAGTGAGCCTGCCACGCTGCACCCATTTCATGATTGATTGTAGTTCTCGTTACCCTAGAAACAAACACAAGAAGAGGGAGGGAGGGCGGGACAAGAAAAAGAGACCTAGAACATCGTGCAAATGGCACTTTAGGGCGGCGTAGCCCGGGCTCGCCTCATGAGCCGTCAGCAACAATAACTTAATTGCTACTTAACTTAACGAACTAGAAATGGCCATACAAAACTGGCCAACTAATTCTAACTCATGGAACCGGTCCAGCCCAAGGCCCACCGTCCCGTAGTACCACTCACATAGCGGCGTTCATTCTCATCTGTTATAAAGAAACTACGTTCAGAGAACACCGATTCTATTCCCACTATTACCAATCCACCAACATTTGATTAAAACAATAAGTGGGCAATTACAGAACCCATGAGTGAGCCTGCCACGCTGCACCCATTTCATGATTGATTGTAGTTCTCGTTACCCAACCCCCCTTTCCTGGTGCTTTATCTCCAAAGCTCCGCCAACCACTTTCGCTCAGTGGCTCTCGAGGCTGCCCTGCCGCAACGGTCACGACCATTACAATCGCCGGCGGCTGTAGCGAGCCTCATGCACGATAACCCTTCGCAGGGCCCCCCCAGCCTTCCACCCTCGGCCAGTAAAAGAGGGTGTTGAATGTGCACGCAAAGACAAGGAAGAAGACGCCTCGTTTAACGATCACGGACCTCCCTCAAAGGCCAGTGCCGCCCTAACGTGACGACAACTTGTAGGACGTCACCCGATGCCACCATATCTCGATTACTGTCAACGTTGTCACCTGGGGGAGTAACTTTCCATATTTCAGGTTTTAGTTGATGAGCAGGCTCTCATCACACACCCCAGCGGCCGATAAAGCGCAAGCGCAACTGGGCCGGCCAAAATATTTGGTCCTGCCCGGCCCAGGTCCGTCTGTTAAACTGGCCCCTTAAGTCTCGGTCTGAATCGAAATATTGCATAATTCCGGATTTCGTCCCCACCACATTCCCGAGACCTCACGCACCCATAAGAGCGGATGCTGGTAAATATTTTTCTACTTACGCGAGGGCCGACAGACTTGTCGTCCATCACAATGCCCACTAAAAGTAACCCGACCACCCTTCCTTCGGCAGTCAGCAGTCAGGAACTGCAACCCTGCTGCGACATTCCGCAGCAAAGCGGTAGGCACTGCAGCGTGGCACGGAAATCTTACTCATGGTTTCAGAGTTCCGTACAGGTGCCACGCACAGGCAAACGCGAAGTATTTTATAGTCTCTCGTCGGCCAAGAACCCAGCTGCGGGGAGAAAACCGACAAGGGTAATTTTAATTTCTTTTTCACAGTCACGTGACTGTTCAAGCTATGTCAGTCACGCGCCATCTCTAATCGGCCACCGCCAGCCAAAAGGCTGACGCGATTAGGGCAGCATTAAATTTCTTGTAATCCGCCATACCCATACCCCATACATCCGATTACAAGAAAAAGAGACCTAGAACATCGTGCAAATGGCACTTTAGGGCGGCGTAGCCCGGGCTCGCCTCATGAGCCGTCAGCAACAATAACTTAATTGCTACTTAACTTAACCCATGGTCCGCCGATGCTATGCATTTGCATAGCAACCCGCGTCACGTAACTATACCGCGTAAATCCGTGATCTCCGACGTAAGTGACGTAACGTAAATTGGTCCGACGGTCCAGGGCAGACCCAGCATGAATGAAAATGTCAAGGTCGGGCAGGTAACTGCGCCATAGCCCAGTAAATACCACGTGCATCATAGAGCTGTCACGTGACTTTTGCTAACATTTTTTACCGTTGAGCGCGCGTATACGAGATATGGCTGTCAACGTGCCATTTTGGTGAAAATTTTGGGTTCCGCAGCTTGAAATGGGTCAGATGATGACCCCTGAACGATGATGCATTATTTTGGTACGTCAAGAATGATCAGATTCACGGAACTGGGGAAATGCGCAGTGGTTATTACCTCTGTATTGGTCGTCACCATCAGACAAGAAGTCCCAGTTGGTATCGCCGGTTTCTTTTTGGTTTCTTGGTAGCTTGCGTCTGCCTGGGCCTTCCATTGTTTTACGGAAGTCCGCTGCAGGATCTGCTGGGAACGTCGACGCGTTAGACGTCATCTTTGCATAGATGATCAACATGGTAATGATGATGGATGCATGGATACAGCAGCTGTGGCCGCCTCTGCCACTAGCATTAGAAACCGTGACGTATGAGCATATCGGCCAGCGGAACCCGGCCAGGTCATGATCGAGGCAGGTACGGCAATTCGTTTTCGTGTTGTTTGAATGGAAACTCGTACATTTATACATGTCTCATGGTGGATACATTAGTGGTAATTGCAACAGCTTTCCATGCCTGCTCAAGGAGGTGTTATAGCCATTATATTGCACATTTTGGGGCATTTCTTGGCGGGATACCGTTCAGTGAGTGCAAGGTGGCGTCATAATTGTATTCCAGCATATTTGGCAGTCAATTGTGGTCAATTATATTGCCTCATTGTATTATATGGCATAGTAGGCTGTTTGTGTGCGCTTAAGCCACACATGTAAACGCGGGCATTGTATGGGTCAAATGGGCTATCTGGGTGGTTTGACCAAAGGAAAGCACCATTGGACTATCCAACTAAATTGTCCAATGTTGGGTTTGAGGTTTCTGACCCTCCCCTGAAAAAAATGGGGGGATATACTTTTTCTGTGGCACAAAATGATCGTCTTTTGGCTCACTTTGACTTAATTTATCATCCAAAATACTCATTAGACTCATGATATTAGTGCATATTCTGAAAGCCCTTGAAGTGTAGATACTCGTAGCATCTTGGTTGGGGGTATTTGGAGTTGTGGCCTATGAGTTATGATTTTTTTTATTTTCAGGGGTCTGAAAGTGCCTAAAATGGCTTGGCGGACCATGGGTTAACGAACTAGAAATGGCCATACAAAACTGGCCAACTAATTCTAACTCATGGAACCGGTCCAGCCCAAGGCCCACCGTCCCGTAGTACCACTCACATAGCGGCGTTCATTCTCATCTGTTATAAAGAAACTACGTTCAGAGAACACCGATAGCTGAAAGTTCTCTATGATTATGCTGGCAGCCTGGCCATGTCGTCGTACGTGCAGTTAGGTCATGAGTGTACTATCCCGTGTATAGAAAATTACTATACACTGGCGTTGCCCTTATACAAGTGTGTTATACATACTTTTTTTTCTGTGTTCAAATTCACGCTTCGGGGGCATTTATTTGTGATGCACATGATCCCACGGCCGGGAAATCCTAAATAAACACCCAGGAATGTTTTCAAAAGGTCATGGGAGTACTTAATATATGGGTTGGTCAGTAATGTATTTGCTCTTTGTTCTGTTGTACTAGAGAAAATAGCCCGGCCTAAATAAGAATTCTGCCTCAGCTCGCCGGCGCCTGGCAAATATTGGGGTCACATCAATCAAGGTGGTGGGATGAATAACAGCTGAAGTGTCATTACATATTATGGTCTTGAATCGTCACTGCTGAATGGTTAATTCCTACAATGCTTCCGTATATCTATATGATTGATTTTGTCCATACTTTGCCTTGTGATACCTACACCATGCACTCGAGTCGATACTGCTTGATCATGATGGCATGATGCACACTGCACGACTTGCAGACTTCATCCATCGCCCGCATGTTTGCAGCTTCCCATGGTCTTATGATGCCATGATCTTATGGACATGAGCCTATGGCATATGTCCATAAGATCGAAAGCTCACCATAGGTACCCACACGTACCGCCCCGTTAACTGCATGTTTACGAGAACGGAAACAAAGACAACCTGGCAGCGGTTTGTATCCTACACCACGTACCCTTCTTACGAATGTAGCTCATGCCGATGTTCTTCTCCCCTTGCCAGATGGGCAATTTGGCATGCATCGCTCCCAGCCCTTTTGTGATCGTTATTCGGCTCTTTACATGGAATACACACACACACATATATATTAAAAATATAATTACTTACAGCAGAGTGAAATCACTCAAACCAAAGCAAACGCCCAGCTATAAACCTATATACAGAGCCATGTCAAAGCTCTATACTACGATAAGACCAATGGAAACGCCTAACGGAGGAACCTAATAGCCCTGCTGCACCGCAAAATCAGCCCGCGTACGGCGGAGCATGATGTCAGCCATGGCCCGAGTCAGCGCCACCGACAAGCGCTGACGCCAATATGACACACATATATATTAAAAATATAATTACTTACAGCAGAGTGAAATCACTCAAACCAAAGCAAACGCCCAGCTATAAACACACATATATATAGCCCCTCATTGAGTGATGGGGTCATGTGGGGTACCGGGGAGCCATTCTTGAGTGATGATGGTTGAGTGATAACTTGAGTGATAAAATATTGGGTTTTTGGTTTGCTACTGGCATCTGTCACGGTGCAGCCACGCCTTCCCGACCCGTGCCAACCCTGGCTCAGGGGTCGCGGGGCTTTAGGAGGCCATAGAATTTCTGGCATCTGTCACCACGTCAACATGTGAGTATGTGTGGAATAGGCCAAATTGGCCAGAGAATTTGAAGGAAGTTCTAAGTATATCTGGCCAATTTGGCCTATTCTGACAGAACCATCAACCACCGCCCAACCCACGCCACGCACCAACCGCAGAACGCGCGGGACCTCCGTGGACGGCCGGGTCGTTCATGGGAAACGCGCGATTCGCACGCGTCAACGTGCGAGGGTGTGTGTGTATAATAGGCCAAATTGGCCAGAGAATTTGAAGGAAGTTCTAAGTATATCTGGCCAATTTGGCCTATTCTAACAAAACCATCAACCGTCAACCCAACCACGCCACACGTCAGTCGCGCGCCTGATCGCCTGCGCGTTCCTGCGGATTCCTGCGCCGTCGCGGGAGAGGAGCGGAGGATGGCTTGGTGTCACAGCGACACAAATATCTAATACTATACCACGAGACGCGGCGTTATGGGTCTATCTATCTGAAATGATAGCCCTCGTCCAAGCTTCCCTGCGTCTCGTCCTGGTGGCGGAGTGACGCTAGTTCGGTCTCGTTCCCCCACCAGCCAGGCTGGTACCTCTCACAGAAGTCGAGGACATCAGCCTTTGATATTTCTAGATCCCGCTCCTTCATATGGTACATCCGCGTGCCTCTTGCTGAAATGTTGAGCGTGCTAGCGAGTAGGATGTGAATAAGGCTCGAACACTGAGCAAAACTCAGCGTCCCAGCTCCTTCCTTTGCCCTTCTTCTATACCCAAACACCGCACGCACGAATGTTTGATGCTCCATGATCTCGCGATCGACCCAATTCCCGATCTCTATCGCCTTGTCGCGAGGGATCGTCATGGTCCTGGCACTCTCGCGATCTAGGACGAACTCCTCTATCCCGCTGCCCCTTAATAGATGTAGAGCAAGCGCGAGAGTCTTCGCGTCACGGCCTGTTTTGTATTCACTGAGGTCAAAGAGCGAATGAGTCTTTCTCATAGCCTCAAGAACGTTCGCAAGGTACCCGTCCTTGCCCAGTTCTGTCGCTCGCGAGTGCTGCCGGACAGCTCGGTAAACCGTCCGGCATCCGTCAATGTCGAGGAGCCCGGCAAGCTCCTTATCTCTATGTTCTCGCGGGATCTGGTAACTGAATTCCGCGAGCTCGTAGACGTTCTTCAGCCTCTTCTCGTACGCTGACAGAATCTCGCCTGCGTCACACCGGTCCTTAAGTGCGACGTATTCTTCGTGCTCCATGATATAAGCGGCACGCCCCTTGTCCGCATCTTCCAGCTTTGGCAGCGGTGGGGCGTCGATGCGATTCACCTTCTCGCCCGTCCTTTCCATCTTTACGTCATAATCCTCTGCTAGAATCCCGATCAGATTCGGCTTGAAGTGGCTGCGAGAGATTGCCACGTCTTGCAGGTTGCGGCAGAAGAGATTGAGCAATGGCGAGCTCGGGTCGAATTTGCTTTTGCCGTCTTCGCCCCATGAAGCAATCACATCGGCGTTGTCCTTAGCCATCAGGTTCAGAAACTTGGCCTCCGTATCGACCGTCGTCTTTTTTATCTGGTCAAAGTCAGTCTCCAGCCTCGACAGAGGGGTAGTCGAGTCTCGATAGATGATTGTCATCTCCCCTTTGCACAGGTGACGGACACGGAACATCTGTTGCAGCATGGTCGTGTATTCGGCGTATCCTGGGGCGTTGATAAAACCAGCCACCATGCTGTCGAAAGTGTGAAGAGTATACGAGACTCCGACGGTAATGGTCGGCGAAATAATGAGAAAGTCAAGATCAGCCCACGCCGAATTAGCGCCGCTTTCTAGGTCTTTTTTCGGCGTGTCCTTGGTGTACGATTTCCACTTCTTTGTGGACAAAATACCCTTCATTCAAGCCCTCGCATACGGCCGGAACAGCCCACGCCGCCGACATTGGGCAGAACAGCTTCTCCCCGGCAAGCAACCGCCGCCCGCTCTCGGCGACAATCTCCGCTACAAAGACCGCTTTCCAGCATTTCGTAGAATCGATGTCGACCCACTTTAGCACGCGGTTAGTCGGGCGCTTGAAAGTATTGACTGACGCCCTGATGCCGTCAACTGGTCGGTAGTGCGCGATGTAATTGTAGACCTTCGCTGTAATGGTCGCGTCAAGCGCTATAAGCACCTTGGCGCGCTCCAAGATCTCGATAAGACGCACAATGACCTCTCGCTTGTTCTTGAGATGGAGACCTGACAGCGCTGTCAACGTGTTGTAAATCTCGTCCATGATCACGACGTCAAAACTCGAGCTGGCGAGACGAAGGATAGAGTTCAGAACGATGAGCACGCGGTCGTCCTTGATATACCCTCCGCGATTGTCCAGATAGTGACGGAACCGTGGGTCTTGGGAGAGGATCCGGAACGCGGAATCCTCCCAGACGATACATTTTCCCACCTCGCCGAGTGCCTTATAATTACGGTCCTCTTCCTTCGAGAGACTGATGTTGGCGACGATGCACAGTATGCGAACATCGGGGATCCTGCGGACGAGTTCGTTCACCATCTCTCGGACACGCTCTGATTTTCCAGTCCCGCAGTTCGACTGGACGAAGTGGGTGATTTTGTGACCCTTGTAGTTGTGAGGGTAAGAATGCCACGAATTCCGCCATGGTTCTTGCAGGAAGTTGCCTTTATTAACAATCAGGAAACACAGACGTAAGTCACGTCACTTCCAAGACTGCACGCAGCACAGACGACAGGGTCGCAGTGCCAAGAGAACGTGCACGCAAGAACTAGCGTCCCGGTGTGACCAAGTCACTCATATAGCTTACTAGGGACGCGTCCAAGTATTCAGCTGCACTGTCACAGCTGAACTGTCAATCAATTGATTACACAGACTCTGGCACGCCTTTGGCGCGCAGATCTATCAATTGTCCATACGGCTAGTCCTGTGGACCTATCCGTACACTAGTCAGCATCAATTGTCTCATAGGTCCTGGCGCGCTACAGTGCGCCTACCTATCAATTGACCATCAAGTCCTGTACAAGTCCTGTCAACGTCCTGCGGACTATCAAAGTGACACTTGTACATCCTGTGTCCGTACGCGCCCACAGTGGCGCGCCGGGTACTGTCGGCACAGCCTAGGAAACGTCATAACTTTTACGTTCCTTAACCAAATGAGGCGTTCAAGGTGCCGTTGGAAAGAGCGTAACAATCTCTATCCATCTAACGTAAATCCTTTACGTTAACTCCAATCCCTTCTTTTCTTTAGGGTCACATCCCCTGCCAGGGACCCTTGAAGTAGCTTGAAATGTCCTTCACTCCAGCTTGAAGCTTGAACAGATGTCTTTAATGGCCAATGCCATTCCCCCAGCCCTTTCTTTTAAGGAACTGGAAAAGAAACAGATCTGCCACAGGGAAAACCATTTCATGAGAAATGGAGAAAACCTATGGAAGTGGCATTACAGAGTACCACCAGATATTAGAAGCACACAAAATTAAATACATACAGGTTAATTCTATGAGGTCTTCTCCAGGAATTAATCCCATCACCTCGGTAGAGCCTCCAGTACAATGACCTTCTGGCGGTGAGTTACATTAATCCCAGATACTAATCCCATAAAACCCAGTACATATTCAATATAAGTACAATAAATCCATGACAATTAAAATACCACTTGACAAAGTAAGGCGTATTACAATAGTTTGCCTGTCATTCTCTCAACAGGGGTCTATTGGCGCCCGTCTTACGGCGCCCGTCTACTTGCCAGATGGTAAACTGCCACAGCAAACAAATGACAAAATGAAACACATAGGCAACAATTAAATCCTGCCCTGGGGAACTAGGGAAGTCTGAACAGGCAAACACCTGAACAGGCCAGCTTGTAGAAACATAATACCAGGGAATCGAACCCCGCCCTATAAACCCCAGAATAAAGGTTCCCAGACCATTGTGAGAAGTATGTACAAATATACATTTCTTTTAAAATAGAATACATGGTCTGTAATGGACCTGTCAACCTTGTGTAGTCAACAGCATGAACCCCAGCCAAAACCTGGCTGTATCCTGATTAAAATCAGAGTGAGTGTACCATGGTCCATGAGCCTTAGTACAGACTAAAATACAGGTATTATGCCAGTCACAATGCTGACACTACCACACAATCTGCTCTCCAATGCCCTATAACCATGCACCAGCTTAGACAGCTTGCTGAGATGGGTCCATCAGAGACTGAAGAACCTTGTATTGCACTGCTGCCTTCTGCACTAGCTTGGTCAAAGCATCAGCAGGATTGTCAACCCCAGGGATATGCTCAATATTGGCCAAGGAGGACAACTCCTTAAGAAGGAGATAATCCAAGTCCCTACTTCTGGCCATCTGCCTGTGCACAAACTGCACCATCCCCATGGAGTCTGTTTTTAGAAGAGTGGTAACCTGAAGTGGCCAAGGAGTGTTAGAAGTCATCTGATGAAGCAACTCCTTCAGATAAAGGCTTGTGTGAATGCCTTCACAAATAGCCCTGCATTCTGCCACATCACTGCTGACAGCCACCCGTTTGTGCAGGCGACTAAACCAGCTCACCAAACTCCCCAGGCCTTCCTGTCTGAGCACAAAGAGCCCTGCAGCCCTGCCCCTGACCTTGGAGACCTGCCTGCTGTCCATTGAGCTATCCACATACAGCTCCATGCAAATGGGTTGTGATAAATCCACTGCAGACAACAGAATGCCAGATGAAGCCCTGACCTGATCAGCCACCTTGGCAGACCCTAGCTCCACCAGCATGTCATCAGGCAACCTGGCTATGACCATAAGGTCTGGCCTGGAAATGCCTGCCACCCAAGCAACCATGCCCCTCACCATGGGACACAGTGCCTGTGTGATGGTTGGAGGAAGCTTGCTAATGAGGGTCTCTTGATAGTCATTGCCCCCCACCAGCAGCATACGCCACTCCCCTCCCTTCTTCACCAGTGTGGCCTCCATGCCCACAAACAGCAGAGGCTCATTCTCCACCTGCCATTGCTCCCTACCCAGAGGAAACTTGGACTTAATGATGGAGATCAGCTCCTTAAGCCACGACGTGGGAGCTATCAGATGTAGGTCATCCCCGTGCAGCGAAGCATACACTGGCAGGCCTTCCCATTGCCCCAGAAACAGACAGGGGTCTACAGGAGAGACCTTCAAGTTGCAATGCTCCTTCAGGAAACGGTTGAGAGTCTCCCTCCAGATTATTGGACTTGACCTCAGGCCCTCCAGGCCCTTGAGGATTTTAAGGAACTCCGTGTGGATGTCCCTTTTCCATACAGCAGGCACCCTAACATAGAAAGGCGTCTTGCCCTCCCACTTTTCCTGTGCCACATCTGCATCACCCTCCAGAAATGCCCTCTTGAAGTCTATCACCACTGAGCCATAGTCCAAGCCCTTGTTGAGAAGGCCTAGAAAGACACACAGCAGCAGCCTCCAAGTATCATGCAGCATGCCAGGGGTATACAACTCCTCAGCAGTGCACTCACCAGTACCCTTGAACTCATTCAGCACTGGCCTGACATGTGGTACCTTGACCCCGTCCACCTCCTTCATCTTGATGACAAACTTGAGCTTGAGTAGACGTCGTGCAGGAGGCAGGTCATTGACAGGTTCCACGCATTTCTTGGAGATCCAGTCCTCCCCAGATTTAATCAGACCCAGTGTGACCTGGGGACACATAATGGGAGAGGACATGAGCTTCACCAGGCCTTGGTAGTTGATAGGGCTGTGTCCAGCAAGTGAGTGAGGACCAATGCCCAAACTGCTTGGATGACTAGCAGCTGGCAGTATGAGGTCATCAACCAAGGGCTCCTGCCCCTGGCACACTTGCACACGCTTAACCGTCCTGGTTACTGCACGTGATAGGTGAGTGGTCCTGAAATTAATCAGTGGGACCTGACCAGCCCCTTCCTTAGTCAGGAGAGAGGACGTGATCACTACCCCATCCTGGCATAGGAAATTCTGCCCCAGAAGAGCAGGTCCTTGATAGCCCTCCAAGACACAAAAAGCAGTGTCCTGTCCAAGGATAGGAATGAATACCTCACCCAGTACCTTCACGTGTACCCCGCCACTGAAGTCAGACACAAACTGATAGCTGGGTTCAGACATGCTGTACCCTGCTGCAGCCCTGGTCCCAATAATGGAACCTGAGAATTAGTGTCTACCTCTAAGGCAGTGTCCAGCCCCAGATTGCCATGCCACCTGAGCTTGGCTACCTTGGGCTGCTTCTTGGCCCTTTGTAGAGCCCCAATCAATCCAGCCAAACTTGTCCCCCTGGGCTTGGTTAGTGCCTTGGGCTTGACAGTTGACTCCCCAGCTGTTGACCTTGCAGCCTGTTCAACAAGTACCTCTGCAACCTGGCCAGGGCTGACAGATTCCCCTGCAACAGATGTGGTCGTTGCGTCAGTGATGTCACCTGGGACCTGAAAATCCTGCAGATCCTGTGAGCCTTGTGCCTGACTGCCCTCATTCATCAGGTTAGGCTTGACATATGACCAACTCAGCCGGTGTACATGCTTTGGTTCGTCCTCCATGCTGACCAAGCATGCGTGGCTAGCTTCATCAACCTGGGTAACCACCCCAGGACTCCAGCTACCACGTTTGCCATAAAGGCTAGGTTCCTTCCAAGCTAGGACCTTCTGACCCACTTGTGGCTCCAGCATCTTCCAACCCCGGTCCTTCTCCCTCAGCTTGGCAAAGGTGACATGTGCAGCATGTTTCCAGCCCTCCAGCACATGTGGTGGGCACAGGCCATGATATAGACCCATTGGGCTGACAGCAACTCCATCATAGTAGAAGTTAACCCTGCTGTTCAGCTGCTGCTCCACGTTCCTCAGCCATGCACTCCTGACAAGTGCAGGTGCAGACAAGGGTACCCAGTCTTCAGAGATGATCAATTTCTTGACCTCCTGGATTGCCCTCTCGATAGCACCCTGCTGCCCATGAGCCTCCCTAGGTGTAACCAGCAACTCAGGAAGGGTAGGATCACCCTTGAGATGCTGAAACTGCATGTCCACCTGGATCCTTGTGGTAGGAAACTTGGCTCTTACATTCTGCAGGGCAGCCAGCAAGTACCTGTTCTTCATAGAAGGTAAATGCTCCAGCACCTTGTATTTCGTGTACCTGTCCACGCACACCAACAGTTGCATGCCCCTGATGTGTTGGATATCACACTGCAGATCACCAATGCTCTGAGGTAGAGCTTTGGCATGTGATTTCCTGGGCTTGTTGGAGGACAACTGGCACTTACACCGTGAGGCAGCTTGCTGACACGCCTTAAGAAGGGGTGCCCTGCCCATACGGAAGGCAAAGTTGTTTGACAGAGAAGTGGCATGCCCAAACATGTTGTGGATTCGGGCACCCAACTCCTGGTACACAGAGGAAGCAGTCCCTGGCACAGTCAGGACTGTGCTGTCAGGTTGTCCAGCATCACCATGCTGACTTCCATCCTGTTCTGACTCAGAGCCTGAGTCACCCTGCTCATGCCCAACACCTGGACCGCCAGCAGGGACCACATGCATACCACCAGAGGCCTTCACACCCCTCTGTGGTTGTACATTGGTTTCTCTCAAAATGAGAGGTCCACCCTCGTGCCCAGCACGAGGATGCATAGGGTCAGACATACTTACAGCTGCATCAGCTGTCAAGGACGTCTTCATAGGAACCTGTACCTCTCCAGGTGACCTGGGGCCACACTGAACCTGGAGATCACCCTCTTGTTGCCCAGATATAAAATCTGCATTGGAGCACCTGGCCTCCCCCTTGGGTGAATTAAGGTGTGTAGGGGTTGCCTCAGACAGTCACTGCTCCTTGTTGTCTTCTTGCTGACTGCCCTTTGAAGGCTGGCCTGCCTGGGACTTGTTGTTGTTCTTCTTGTTGTTGTTGTTATTCTTGTTGCTGCCCTGGCCCTGGGACTTCTTGAAGCTGGGACACTCCTTCTTGATGTGCCCCCACCCCTTGCACAGGTAGCATTGTATCTTGGACTTGCCCTGGCCACTGCCCCCATTGTCAGACGCGTTGCCCTGCTTGGGCTGACCACCCACCCGCCTGAACACCGACTTGGAGTGTGACCTCCTGTCAGAATCAGGTGAATGATCTCCCTTGCGCTTGTGATGGTTGCCCCTACGCCCTCCTTGGCTTCGGTCAGCCTCAGACGTCTTGGAGCCACCCTGGGTACGCCCGCCTGCCTGGGTAGCCTTCACTGCTGGCACTCCACCCTCAAACAGCTCCTCTGCCTCGAGAGCTTGTTTAATGATGACCTTGTAGGCCTTCAGGGTAGAGTGTGGGGCACACATGACTTTTAAGGAGCCACGTGTCGCCTTATCCAGCCCAGAAACCTTGAGCCAGTTGGTTAGGGCTATGTTATCAGCGACATTAAAGCCGTGAGCCCTGCCCTCCTCAACCATCTTACAATAGTTGAGAAAGTTCTGGATCAGGTCCCCCTTGACCTCCCACCCTTGGTACTTGTCCTGCCAATGGATGCCGACCTTCTTTCGTTGGTCCTCCAGCAGCTCCTTCAGCTCAGCCACGTACAGTGCCCAGGCCTTATTGGCCTTTTTGCACTCCCTGGTTAGGTCCTTAATCTGGTCAGTACACTTGCCAAAAGTGCTACTGCCTATCCAGATTTGATAGTAATTTGTACCACCGTACAAGCTAGGGAACCCTTCCAATCCCTCCACAAACTCTTCAGCCTGCTTAGGCTTGGAGTCTGAGGTTACAGGCTGCAACTGATTGACAATTAAAAGACCCTGTGTGGTAAGATCAAAGCCATGAATAGCTTGTGCATTATTATTATTGTGAGGAAGGTTGGTAATCTCTCCGGTAAGCCCCACGTCATCTACGTGAGCGGTTCCACTACCAGCACCCCCATTATTATTCCCACTGGCTGGACCCTTGCTACGGCGTCCCTCAGCCATCCTGCACTACCAGCTATTCAAAGAACACCTTAACAAAGCAGCAGAAAATATGTACAAAATTTTTGTGTCGCCACTGCCGCCTGCGCCGGTGTCGCTGCCGCCCCGCGAATTGCCGCTGAAAATTCGACAAAAAAAATGTCGACGAGTACTGCAGAAGAAAATTAGGCCGACTAGTAGTCAAGGCCCCTGAAGTCGCAGTACGTGTATACGAACTCACGATCCTCCATATCCAGCTCCGGACCTGCACCGGTATGAATTAAAACCGGCGTGCTCCCCGCCGCGTAAGTTGCGACGCGCCGACGCGCGACGAGGCGCAGAGGATGTGTAAAGATCGTCAATAATTCCCACCCCGCGGGAATCCACTCTCGCACAGAGGCGAGAAATGCCACCAGGTTAATTAAAACCTGGCGCTCGCGACTGCGTACGCCGCGAGTGAGCAGCGATAACAGCGCGAGATCCTGAAACAAATTTGTCGACACCGCCGGCGCGCCCCCCGTGCGTAGCGATGCCCAGTTTTGCAGGTTTCTCTGGTAACCGGTGAGTGAAGAGAGGACGTTGTCCAACTCCTCAATGGCAGTCGTGACTTCGGTCACCGACCGCAAACCTCCCCGCACCTGGACCGTAAATGTCGATAAAATTTCGAATCTGGTCCAACAGGTTGCGGATTGCCGGCACCAGTGCTGGCAAATCGGGGTCCTCGGGGTTATCCCCGAGCAATGCGTGAGCTGCACGCTGCTGACGATGAAGCTCGTCGAGCGAGACGTTACTTCGTCGAGCAATTGCTGCCACGACGGCACCGTCGGTCTTGACGAAGAACCAGCCGGCGGAGCGGCTATTTCCTCATCGTCCGGAATCCGAAATTCTTCCGAATTTGGCATCTTTTTGACAGAGCGTGTAATACGAGTTGTGAGGGTAAGAATGCCACGAATTCCGCCATGGTTCTTGCAGGAAGTTGCCTTTATTAACAATCAGGAAACACAGACGTAAGTCACGTCACTTCCAAGACTGCACGCAGCACAGACGACAGGGTCGCAGTGCCAAGAGAACGTGCACGCAAGAACTAGCGTCCCGGTGTGACCAAGTCACTCATATAGCTTACTAGGGACGCGTCCAAGTATTCAGCTGCACTGTCACAGCTGAACTGTCAATCAATTGATTACACAGACTCTGGCACGCCTTTGGCGCGCAGATCTATCAATTGTCCATACGGCTAGTCCTGTGGACCTATCCGTACACTAGTCAGCATCAATTGTCTCATAGGTCCTGGCGCGCTACAGTGCGCCTACCTATCAATTGACCATCAAGTCCTGTACAAGTCCTGTCAACGTCCTGCGGACTATCAAAGTGACACTTGTACATCCTGTGTCCGTACGCGCCCACAGTGGCGCGCCGGGTACTGTCGGCACAGCCTAGGAAACGTCATAACTTTTACGTTCCTTAACCAAATGAGGCGTTCAAGGTGCCGTTGGAAAGAGCGTAACAATCTCTATCCATCTAACGTAAATCCTTTACGTTAACTCTTGTCGCGGCCTCTGATAACCTCGACCAGACCGTCGACGTCGAAAGGCTTGATCTTCTCCGTGCAGTACGTCTCGCCAAACGGGACACTCTCCGCGACGAACTCGCGCCTGTCCATGATACACTCCGCGTGCTTGGGGCCCTTCTTCCAACACGAGTAGGTGACCCTTCCATCCGAGTACTCGCACACCCTCGGGCCGTGACCAGCGCTCTTATGGGGGCGATCTTTCTTGCACACGATACACGGCACTACCGGGTCGACGGTCCAGCGGGACATGTAGTATGTCCGGCCGTCCTCCCCGGCGTGCTCCTCGACATTGATGATCCGACTACCAGGCGAAACCTTCGCCATTGCCTCGATCGATCTCGCGATTTGCTCGCTGCCCGCCCCGTGCCCGCGAGGACTGTACTGGGACGCCTTTTTGCGCTCCGATCCTTTCTTGGCGTACCACGAAGCCGGAGCTCTCAATATCACGGCGTCGTCGAGATTGTCCGTGGGATAGACGATGACCGAGTGTTCGCGAACGTCGTCAGACCCCTCGCATATCCTGAGACTCGCGAGAGGGTCTGGGTTTCCGTATTTGTGCATGCCAACGGCTCTGAAACACCAGTCCTTGCCATAGATGTGATCATCGACCATTAACTGGATCTCCTTGTCGTCATAATAATCGCCTGGGTTAGCCAGCATATCTTCAATGTTCTGCTCCATGTACGCCGAAGCGTGCTCGGTGTTTAGGAGCATATTGGCGTCAGTGTAGAGAGACGAGTCGGGGTCCAGCAGATGCTCGCGGATGTAGCGAGTGAAGGTCTGGCACCAATACTGTCTCGCGTCAATGTCAGCAAGCACCAGCCCGCGGACAACTGTATGATACGAAATCTTGAGGAAGTCGACCTTCTCGCATGACGCGGTTGAGACGTTATATTGGAACCGTTCGGGCTCGATTCCTAGAACATCAAATACGAACGCATCGTGCAGTCGCTTGAAGTGGCGGATGTAGTCGATACGCTCGCAGTCCTTTCCCACGCGGTCGTCGAGATCGACGTATACCCACGACGGCTGATCTGGGCGGATGATCTCGTTCAGTGTCCGAGTCCGGACATTCCGCATGCATTCCTCGCGAATCGCCGCGAATTCTTCAGCGTCTCGGTAGTGTGTGTACTCTTTCGGCCCGCTCCCGATATCCCGGGCAGCGATGTACTAAGGAATGCCCGGCCTCGTTCGCGGCCTCGATGCAGCGGTCCTTCGGCCCCTTGCCGTCGACCCTCGACCCACCAAACCACGTTCGACCGTGGACGGTTCTGGTCAGTCTCGCTCCAGTGTAGACGGACGCGGTCATGATGAAAGTTGTATATACCTGTAGTGTTAGATTTTATTTTCTAGCCGAAACAAGATTGGATTTTCTTGATGGAAAGGAATGGATTTTATTAATCAATATACAATTCGACTTTCTCAATAGCCAAAAAACCCGGGACTTTTATATGTAGTATAAAAGGGCGACAAACAATTTTCAGATAGCGACAGATTGGTCAAACGTCTTCATCGTCCATCTTTCTTGCTTTCTCCAACATCGCGGGATCCAATTGATCGTTCCGCTCGTACCGGATCGCCATCGCCGGGGAGTGTGCCATTCCTTTTGCGAGTTTGATCCGTTCCGCGGACGTCGCTCGCTTAACAAACGCCGTTACGAATGCCCGCCGAGTGTTAAGGATCCCGTGATACGTCGCGCGGTATCGCTCGCCAAACGCGGATTTGCTGATATGTCCCCTTCCTCTGCCGGCCGGGAATAACCATTTCCCGTTCGTCGAGCGGGCTTTGAGGATTTCCCGGAACGCTTTCATCGACGGCGGGACGACGAAATCGATCGGTCCGAGGTCTTTCGCCGTCTTGTGGTGTCGAATTACGAACCGGTTCTCGGGGACAATGAACGCGTTCTCGTGTGGCCCTATCTCGCTCTCGCCGTTTACGAATTTGACGTCGAGGTAGTTGTACCGAGTGGGTGGAAGATTCTTCCCGCTGAGGTAGAGGTATCCCATCAGTTTTTCATCGCTGTTTGGGTCTGCGATGGACCTGTGGATCGATTGGAGCGTCTTGAAATCATGGGCTGGCGGCACGTGCTCGCTGACATACGCGTCGATGGTTAGTCGCCCTTCCTGCTCGACGGCCTGCTGGTTCTTGTAGGCCTCGACGACAGTTGCCGGGAGCTGGCGAGACGACGGAAAGATTTTGTTGATTCCGTTGATGGCCGACGAGAGATTCGCGCGGGCCGTTCTCGCTCCTGTCGCGTCTCCTTTTTTCATGTTATGAATGGTCGCGATGACTTTATCGACGTCCAGGAGACAAGTGACGGGCTCTGTCCGGCTGCATCCAAGAGCGTCAAGGATCTGGCCAACGCGTCCGACGTACTGCTTAACAGTAGCCACTGTCGCGCCCTTAGCCGTCTTAATGACCCTGTCTCCTTGCACGGTAGCCACGGGCTGGTTCTCCGGCCTGACTTGCTGGGCGGTCTCCATGACCTCGGCGAGTGTCCACAGCTTGCTCGTGGGTTCTCGCGAGACCGGGCGAGTGTCCGCAGACTTACAATCCCGCTCGGGCAGGTCCGCGTTCTGCCGGATCAGCTTTACCTCGTCGCAGTCTGTCCCGTGCTTCTGGAGCCATTTCTCGGTAGGCATCCAAGCGTCTTTCTTGGCCATCGCGCGCATGACCTGGAGAGCTGCTCGGTCAGGGTGTTTCTTTCGGTATCTAGCCTGCGCTTCTCGCCGCATTCGGAGTTCGTCCGCTGTCCTTGAAACCATGAGACTCAGTATATCCTATGCAAAGAAATTAATTTGGATGTGAACGAGCGTGTATTGCAAAAAATGTTAAATACGTCGTTTTATTGCAAAAAGTACGATTTAGTTGCTTCCACCGGGATTCGAACCCGCGTCTTCGCTTCGGAGGAACCGACCTTCGGTCGGTGGGACACGACCCTGGTTAAGTTAACTTCGATAGCTTCCGCGGCCGCTAGAGCGGAATTCCACGGAAATTTCCACATATAAACGATTATTACAGCTTCGATTTCTTCGGCCTGCCCCATGGTCGTGGTCGTCCTGTCGCGGGGTCGATGTTATGAGTCCGCGGCTTCGTGTCTTTCGACCCAGCCGGTCTCCCGCGTTTCTTAGGGGTACGAGGAACTTTTTCCCTTTTAATTTTCGGTGCCCGGGGAGATTTTGGCGGAGGAGGAGGATTTCTCGGCTTTCGTTTGGACGCGATGATGGACATCAATTTCTGTCGACATTCGTGCCCGATTCCGGTGTGTGTCGACGGGAGCTCGCCGTCATACCCACACTCTCGCACGAACGCCGCCAACCTCTCGTGAGTCTTCGAGGAGACCCTGGCCCCGGTCAAGTAACGAACGAGCGTCGACACGTTAAGGATGAGCTCTCGCCTATCAAGCCTGCGCTGGTACGAACTCTTCGAGGGCGCTTTCTCCTCGATCCGGATGGGTGGGAGAGCTGGCGAAGACTCGTGGAAAGCGTTTGGGTAAGCCTGCTTCAGATCCATTCGCGTGTATATGATAGACATAGATTATTTTTTGATCACAAGGAAGTGGTCGAAGTTTTTCCTGTACCGTTTAGCGTCGTCGGGTTCGTCGTTATCAACAGCGAGGAAATCGTGGGGCGAGTCTTTCGTCGCGAATTCCCACAGCTCGAGAAAGTCCTCGGGGCTCGTATGGCCCGCGCTTTCCTCAGCAATCTGCCGCGAAGCTCGCCGATCCTTCGTACGAAACAGGACTAGAAAAGAAACGTTCGCGCGCACTGACCGGGGCACCCCGGCCGATGTAAACGATTGGTTCAAATAGACCATCGATGTCAGCAGATGGCGATGTTTGAACGCGAAACTCGCGACAGGCCCTTTCGAATCCTGGCGGTATAGTTTTGACCCAGCCATGTCATCTATCAAAATGACGGACGAGGGAGGACCGTACCTGAATCGCGTCTCGGGTTCTTTGAATTGGAGTCTGTCGAGGGTCAGGTACATATTGAGGTCCATGTCGTCCTCGCTTTTGTCGCCATCCAAGAAGTCCTTCTTGAATTTCTCCCATACAGCCATGTCGCGTTGGTACTCTTCGTACCCTGTCAGGTCCTTCTTGATGTCCGCCACCATTATATTGAAGTCGTTGTCTGTGTACGTTTCCATGGACATTACGGGTGTCGGCAGGAGCTTATACTTCGGCTCTGTTGTCGCGGATCCCGAGATGAGGTATAGTTTATCAAAGCTGTGGGCATCAAAATACGCCTTCAACATGTTAATAGCTGAGGTGGTCTTCCCAGTCCCGCGCATACCCACGAACGAGGCGATAAAATGAAGCCGTGGCGCGTTGGCTGGAACCTGGCGAGCTTTTGCGTACTTTATTTTTAGGTCCTTATTCGAAAGTGGGGTCTCGATATGAACGCTTTCAATGACCGTCATTTATTAGAACGAATAGATAATTAATCATCGTTTAAACTAGCGAGCAGTTGCGCGCGGATTGCCAGCATCTTCTGCTCATACGGCGTAGTTGTCCGCACGTCCGGCAGTGGATTCGCGGCCCGTTGACGCTCCTCTTCCTCTACCTCGGCCTTCGGCTTTCTCCCGCGGCGTGGGCGAGGCGTTTCCGAGGGAGTTGCCGAGACTTCCTCTGCGGCAAGAAGGCGTTCGATTCGGTATTTGTTCTTCTTTTCCTCGAGTTCGAGCTCAACCAGACGCTGTCGTTGTATCTCGAGCTCCTTCTCAAGCACCTTTCGCTTGGTAATCTCCGCTTCTCGCTCTTCCTGTCGCTTCTTCAGTCGCTCTTCGTTCCGTTTCTGCATGTACGGCCGCATCTTCTCACGGAGTGCAGCACGCTGCTCTTCCGTCAGTCGCTTGCCTCTCGGGCCTTTCGGCGGGTGAGGCGGGATGTACACTGTATTTGGAGTTTCCTGCTGTGGCGCGGGATCTTCCTCGACGTCGACGGAGGTCTTGGGCGAATCCGGAGCTTCGGGAACCTGGTCCATGGGTGCTATAGTTTTAATGTGAGATATTATTCATAGAGATGGTTGTCGTGAGCTCAAACGCGTCCGGCTTCAATATCGCAACAGGACTGGTGGAAGACGGGGTAGACGAACGAATCGCGGACGTCGAGAGCGATGTGCAAGCTCTCCAACTCGCGGTTCACCCATTCGACCGACACGTGACGATCAACGGGGTACGATACATGTACCCAGGAGCGCCGACGAGGTTGCGTTTAGGGGATAACCATTCCGACTGGACAGTGACCAGCAATGGCGAGTCGAGTGGCATGCTTGAGGTCGACGGCGGAATCGTCGCTGGCTGGATCCGGATCTCGTCTCTATGGCTGTTGGATCAATATTCGCGCATGTCCCAGATCGTCGCGGATCGTATTCTGACGCGCGACCAGATCGACTGGCTATTCGATCAACACGGCGTCGGGTATACGGCCCTTCCTGATCCGACCGCGACGTTTGTGTTAGAATATGAAGACGGCACACTTTCCGCGCCAGGGACCACGTTCACAGTATCGAACAACCAAGACATTCGGATTCGGCTCCCCTACACGGTCACCGGAGGCAGTAGCAGCGGAAAAAACGTCTACAGCGTCCAGGTCCTCGGCGCGCTCGACCCCGTCGTTATGAGTCAAACGGTAGACGGTCCATACATTGATGACATCCATTTTGGAAGCATGAGTCATACCTACTTCGGCAAACTGATGAGCTACGAGCAAATCGGGTTCGCTACTACGAGAGACCTGAACAGGATACAGCGGATGCCCTATAGCATCCATATCATGCGCGCGTACTCCCCGTTAACGGCCTGGGACGTCGGGCGGATCGACCAACCGGTCGCGAGTTACTGGAAAACGACTGCGCCTTACCATACATGGGTCGTCGTTGGCGACGGTGGCGTGCCTCCTCTCACACTGGGAATCAAGAACACGACGCCACGGGCTTATCAGCGGAAACTGCCCATCTCGTGGAAAGTCGACAATGTCGCATTAACCGACGCCGCGGGTAGTTTTCAGCTTGACGTGGACGGGGGACTGCGCGGAGAGGATGCGGTCACGTGCGCACTTACGCCGGCGGATCACGGGAAGCTCGTGTCGGCCGATGTGACGATCTACAACGACGCGACGATGACTACGTCTACCACCCAGCGGAAAATGGCTGTTGTGGGCATGGTGAAGACAGACCCGCTCGTCCCGGCTATTCGAACACCGAGCCATTACTTTACAACGACGAGACCGGCGAGGATTGGCGTGCAGATGTACGCGGACCATTCAACGGGATGGGGCGACGGAACGCAGACGCCCGCAAATTACGCGATCGTCGCGGACGGGACTGTGATCGGATCTGTCACTGGGGCAAATCTATTCAACTACATTCTGCCGCATTCATCGCAGAAGACGGCCCAAATCACGCCTCGCTTCTCATGTCCCCGAGACGTCCCGAACCTGGCCGGAGAGACCGTGACAGTGAGCGGACCTCCCACGACGTTCCATAGTCTCTTAAATTTCTCACGAGACCCCGCGACAACACTGCAGCCTACACACGACAAGTACGAGCTCATACCTACACCCGCGAGTTTTTACGCGTTGTCCTCGAACGACGTCACGCCCCCAGAGAAGTGCGTCGTGTTTACCGATGAAGAGGTCAACGGCCCGTTCCTGATATGCTTCGAGCTCGTTGTACCGTCTGGCAGCGCTTTCGTCTCACTCTCGGACCACAATGACATCACCGGCAAATACCATCCCGCATTTACGGATGGGCACAACTGCTGGAGGAACCAAGGAGTAGCCGACAATTGGTGGTCGGTATGCGGGATCAGTATAGACAAGGCAAACGGATCAATCGGTCTGTATCAGAACCGGAAAGCGGCCACACAATACACGTTAAACGCGATGTGGTCCGGCGAGACGTATTTTTGGGTGGCGTTCCGGCGACGCTCTGACGGAGTTATCGAGCGATACATCTCGCATTTTCCTCCCGATCGTCTGAGCAGTATGACTAAGTTGACAAATTCAGCAACGGGCATTTTTACAGCCTCGCCGACTGGGATCGTAGCCCCGTACGCACCCGGTCAAGTTAGGATCGTTTTTCATCTGGATAGTGCCAACCAGACGATTTACAACAAGTGCGAGTTGATCGACGATACGACAGACACTGAATTCGTTTCCCTGACTACTACGAACCCGACCGGTCTCTACCTTTCATCAGGCGATACGATTACTCTCACCCACAGGGGCACGTCGCCGCGTGAATGTAGCATATTGGGCAATTACATGACATCGTCGCTTGTCCCAGGCGAAACAGACCTCTACCGCGCGCAACTCACGGCGTCAAAAGACAACGTCATCCACGCTGTTTGTGAATTCCCACCATACAACCACGCGACACCGCTCACCAGTTATTCGGTAAAAGTGTATGGTGTGCTTCCGGATCGCCCAATGATAAACCGGTTCGAGGTACGTCTACTATACGACGACGCCTTACTATACCACTTCAACGAGCGACCAATTCAGCTGTCTAAGGGTCCTGACTGGGAGAGTGGGTTCTCGACGATCGGTCACGGATTCGTGGGCGATATTCCGTATGTTCAGTTATCTGTGCTGATGTCGACTCCGTTTCGCTACGAATTCGGCCACCTGTTCACGGCGACGTTTGAGGTTCGATCTTCGTCGCTTGTTGGCGGCCCGGACGGGATATTCATGGACCTCTCTATGGCTCGTTTCTTCGGAGAAGGGCCGACAGAAATTGGGCTGATCACGGCTCTAGACGAGTGCGCGTATACCGATGCACGAGAGGCGAGAAGAGTTTCGTTTTCTATCCGCGGACTGCGGACCATCGCGTACGATTACATGCAGCCAGAGCTCTGGGAACTTGGTCCTCAGGGCGTCATGAGCTTTCGCGGTGACAATGGGAATCTCGTCCCTCCCGCGACGACGCTAGACAAGTTCTACTGCCGCGTGCAGTTCACGCACGGAGCGCCGCCCTTGCTGGAGATCGGGCACCCGTACAGAATTCTCGCAAGCGCTCTCGACTTTGTGTATCAACCAGGGAGCTCGGGCAGACTCATCGTCGGTCCTTCGTGGCGTGTCGCGCCCGGATTCGATGAGTCCGACGGAGTCTACGAAATACTAATACACGTCGACAAAACGCTCGGGTCCGGCAGCGCAGTCGCGTACATCAAGCCGCAAGTCGAGCACTGTCGCTCGAGATCAGGGGTAGCGGCGAGCGGAGAGATCTTCGCGGCGGTGACCTGGCTCGTTTAAAATCTATGCAATGTTTCAAGGACACATCATGCCACGAAAGACATCGAAACGATCAGCTAAGAAACCGTCCAAAGCCCCGCGCAAGCCCCGAGCGCCTCCGAAGAAGGCCGCGACGACCGCGCTGACGAACTCGATTGTCATCCATTCGCCTCACTTGACCCGTCCCACGAAGAAAGGGAAGGTCGCCGAAGTCCGTGGTTTTAAGGACGCGATGTTGTTGGCGGCTCTAGCTGCAAACTCTCGCCCTGTAGTCTACCCACCATTGTCCGCCTACGACCAACCGGCCTCCGTTCCGGCTCCAGAACCGGCTGCCGTCCTCGGCGCAGGGTCTGACGAACCTCTCCGCGTAGAGATCGTGGGATCCGCGCCTCCGCCAGCTGCTAGAGAGCCCGTTGCGAGGACGCCGCCTCGTCCCAGAGTGCGAGTCGCCAGCGTGACCGATAGAGTCAATTGCACGGTCCCGGGCTGCAAAAATACATTTGTCGATAGTCGGCGATTAAATACTCACCTACGAGATAAACATCACGTGACGGAAGGTGTCCCTGTTGGCGATAAAGGGGCCGGTCCGAGCTCGCGGATAAATTTTCTAAACAGATCATAAAACGATTTCGTTGCGAATGGAGCTGTCAGATGCCGAAATGCTCCAGGTCGCCCAGTGGATGATCTTATACCCCGACGTTCCTCGCGAGTTCCTAGAATCGGCGATGCTCTATTGCCGGAGTAAGCCGCTGACCGGGAAGGAGAGGCGACAGCTTAAACGTAGCGCGCGAGGTCTTGCGGGTGGCGAGGGGAAGGTCGTGGTCCACGGCAGCAACGAAATCAAATCGGAACTTATTGTAACAGAGAATGAGGGATCACGTACAAGAGTGCCGGACGCTGACCCTAAGGACCGAGAACAGGACGAGGGGCAGTCTTCATGATCCTACATGGGATATCCCCGCCGGGTTGCTAGAGGATTACCACGACGTCGGACTGACCCTTCTTACAATCCCATTCGAACAGACGCATATCAACCCAACCAACCGCTCGTTCGAGGTAGTGATGCAGTCCGCCCACACTGTCTCGCTTCCACTTGGATCGTGGACGACGATCGAGAACAGACACAATATCGAGGCGGTATTGCAGACCATCGACAGTTCGTTCGCGGTCACGTACGACCGCGCGAACAGTCTGTACACGTTTGCGGCCAGTTCGCCGTTCCAGCTACGGGTCGGCGAGTCCGTCGGGCGTGTCCTGGGACTTGTTCCGGGCGTTCACGCGTCCAACGACCAACACGTAATAGTGAGCAACCGACCCGCTACGAACGGACGCCTGAGGGCCGTCTATGTGTACGCCGACATCGTGCGGGGGAATGTCGTGTCCGCGACTCACGGTGCTGTCTACGGGGGTTTGTTGGCGTGTTGTCCCAATCTCAGTAAATTCCTCGAGCCGATCGTGTGGCAGGCACAGACTCCGCTGTGGCAGCATATGAGGGACTCCCCGCGTGGGGTCAGTCTCCGCCTGCTGGACGAGGACGACGTGCCGGTTCAGCTTTATAGTGATTGGGTAGTTCAGCTCAGTTTCCGGATATCGCCACAAAAAGCGATGGGCGTGGAGTCGCGGAAGATCGCGAGCGTCCTGCGGTACATGGCGCTGGGCGGGGAAGTCCTGCCCGCCAGAAATATATCTCAGCGTTCTGTTATAAACGACGAAGAGGACGAATGAGGCTCGATTTCGGAAAGGTTGTCAACACCGTGCGAAAGATTGGACATGTGGCGGGCGACGCTATCAGGAAAGTGGGACATGGCGCGCGACTTGTGAAGGCGGCCGCGGGTGCTGCCGATTCGGCTCTCGGGCATGTCCCGAGCAAGTTGATCGAGGCGTCCCCGGTCCTCGGGACTGCTTACCGTGTCGCGAGAACCGGGTTGGACGCGCTGTCTTCCCTCGAGCGTAAGGTCGACGCGCACAAGGCCGCGAATCCGCTTCTGGGCCAGTTCCTCCACTAGCCAGGATTTTTATCTAAGTTAGCTGGTATATAACGCTCTCATGGCATCCGACGGTTCTTGGTACAATCGCGCTATTCCCAAAACGATGCAATACATCGCAAAGGCTCTCGGCCAGCACTCGACGTCCCGTGTGCAGCTCTCAACGCTGTCAGCGAACACCGGAATCAAGCCGGGATCGGTTGTAGCGGTTCGTTTGCCGACGAGTGGGTTCGTAGACCTTCACAGCTTCTCCATGTACTTTCAAGCGAAGTCAAACGCGACGGTTCAAAAATGCTTCTTTCCTCCGTATACGTCGTCCATTATTCGGCGTTTGGAGGTTCTGGTAGGCGGTCAGAGTGTGGACTCGATTAACGATTACAGCCAGTTGTTCAATACGCTGGTTACTGTCCATGGCGGCCTTGGCTTTAAGAACGCACAAGCCCCTGCCGGATGGTCGAGCAGGGAATCTACGGACGACAGTGCGGGAGTGGAAGGTGTGATTGATAACTGGCTCGGGTTCCTTGGCGGAGATCCCAGAGTCATCGATCTCAGCCTGTTCCCGCCTATCGAGGTCCGCGTGACTTTGATGGACGCCGGTGTTATGATCCCGGCCCATGCAGATACAGCGGGGAAGACGTTTGAGTTGGACAACATCCATTTTTCCATTGACGTGTATCGGTTCCAGGAGGACGTCGTCGGACAGGTGTTCGCCTCTCGTTTGGCGGAAGGCGGGACTCTGCCCTTCCGCTGGAAGACGTGGCAATCAACGAAGCAGTCGATCGAGAAGAAGACGATTTACAGCATCAAGTCATCGCTGTCGTCGGCATCCGCAAGCAAGCTTCTCGCTGTTCAAGTGGATGCCGCTAAGGACGTAAACAACGACGCGAATAACGCTATGTTCAATCACATTGCAGACGGCCTTATCGGATTCCAATACGACATCAACGGCTCTCACCAATCACCTGGCTACCGGATGGGCGTGACGGAAGCGTGGGTGAACCTTGTGAGCGCCTTCAACGACCAAGGGAATAGCCTCTCGTGTGCGCGAAACGAGTTGACCGCTGATGCGTGGAAAGATACAGACTTCATCATGGCCTGTCACCTCAATATGCCATGCGCGGGCCCCGAGTATCAGAGCGGCCTGGATCTGCGCGGGACCGCTGCGGTTGTTACCCTTCGCGTGGATAAGTCCGGCTCGGCTACTGATCTCGTTTCCTATATCTTCTGCGAGCTTGAATCGAAGATGGATATCGGCGCCGGTCGGCAGGCGGCCGTGTACCTGTAATAATCTCTGATGGTTACTATATAGCGCCCGATGGAATACCTTAAGGATCCGAGATACGTAGCGAATCCGTTTAGTAGAGTCACCTTGATCTTCGATACCCCTGCGATGGTCGATAAAGGTCTGTCGACTGGATTGCCGGCTAGGAAAGGTCCATTGATGGAGCCGAGATTTCAGTACCCGTTACCAACCTCAAAAAAATAGTGTTGGTTTTGTAGTATATCAGCAGCATGTCTTTCGATTATGGTATGTGTCCTGCTTTGATTAATAAAAAGAAGCGCGTCGTCGCGCCTTCCATAACATTAACGACCACAACCGGAACGTATCCTAGCGCGTCTCCAATTACAGTTACAGCGACGTTCAGCCAGCCGGTCACGGGGTTCGCCTTGGACGATATCATCATCGTCAACGGGGCCATTGCCAGCCTGACCGGCAGCGGGGCGTCGTACACATTCCAAGTGACGCCAACGACCGCATATTCGCCTACTACAGTAGGCGTCGGAGCAGGGGCGGTGGTCAACTTGAAGGGGGCACGGAACATAGCCGCAACTCCGATTGTTTTCACGTACCTGCCACCTCTGACTGTTTCCTTGTCAAAAGCGAGATGGACACCGGATTCCATACCGATTACGGTGACAGCAACGTTCAGCAGGAATGTGACCGGGTTCACGCTAAACGATATCGCCGTGACAAACGGGACAGCGTCCAATTTCTCGGGTAGCGGGTCCTTGTACACGTTCGACGTGACCCCGACAAAGCCATTGGAGATGACGACAATGGTTCTGAGTATCGGCTCTGGTGTTGCTACAGACGCGTCGACGGGGCTTGGAAACGTGGCATCGACGTCAATGTCTATCACATACCCTGAGCCCGTCGCCATATTTGACTTCGGCGACAGTTCGAAGGTGTTCTCTGATAACGGCGTTACTCCCATTGCCCAGGGACAGGAAATTCAGCGAATCAAGTCGTCCATCGGTAATCACACGATGACATATGGAGGATCTGGTAGCACGACCTCTAGACCTGTGTGGGCATCTGGGACGCCAGAGAATTCCACGATTACGAAGACATACTGCAATTTGAACTTCATCAACAACAACTTCTCTCGCAAGCAGCTCATATCATCATACTCGTCAGCCGGCGGCGAGTTTACAGCTGTCTGGGTCAGCTATTGCCCTGGTCCTTCATGGGGCCTTACGACGGGCTCTTGTGCCATGTGGTATGCCGGGAGCGCTGCCAGTCATATTGGAGTCGACCGCGTTTTCAAAAGCACATACCTGACAGGCTCTGGAGACAACGTGGCCGGTGTCAATTTCGACCCTTTGCTGTATAGCGTGATGCCTACACGTTCGTATGTCCAGGCTCTTCGCGTGTCAGCTACCGAGAAGTCCTCTTGGTTCAGAGGAATGAAAAGAGGATGGGTGTCATCCACTCCTGTATCGGCGAACAATCAGATTAAAATAGGGGCTACCGATGTGCGACAGAACAGCGCGATGATAGGAGAATTCAGATGGTACGACTTCGCACTCCCCGATGACGCCCTCATGTCTATAGCGCAGGAGATGGACGCGAAATGGGGGTGTGGGACCTGGAACGACACCACGCCACCCACTGTCTTCCTCACAACAACCAGTTCTACTCCGTCGACAAGCCCCGTGTCGGTAACGGCGACCTTTAGCGAACAGATGCAGGGTTTGACTGTCGACGACATAACAGTGACAAACGGTACAGTGACACAGCTTTCCAACGTCGGTTTGAAGGTGTTCACTATCACGGTGACCCCACAAACTCCATACTCGTTAACAACGGTGATGATCGCCACCAACAAGGCCATAGACATCGCCGGAAACGGGAACAATGAGTCGAACCTTTTGGGATTCACGTACACACCGCCTTAAAACGGATCCGTTTTTGCTTACCATGCCAACTATTATCTCTCATAAGATGTAATAAACTATGGACTATCCCACGTATTACCAATACGTCGTCGACTTCAAAGGGATGACGCCAACGATTGACGGAAGAACCGGGCTGTGTTATTTCAACGTCAAACCAGACCCACGTGCTCCTGTCATCGACAGCACCTGGCGCGGTGGCGCTCATTGGGTTGGATTTGATTTCGTCGAGAACCGCGATAATTACAAGGTCATTGGCCTAGTTTCTCCTAGTTTCTTGGGCGGTGAGCAAAATCCGGGGGAATGCGTCGTTCTGTGCTCTGAACAGATGGAAATCGGCGGAGAAGGTATACCTCTGTACGAATTTTCGCCAAACGCGCATTCGTTCTATAACCTCAAGGACCCATACCTGTTCAGGCACGGAGGACAGCTGGTGATCGGTCTAGTTCACATCGACAGAGAGGAAGAGGATACCGACAACTACAAACCAGTTGGTAGTTTCCGATCGTTTGTGTGCATCTTGCGTTTCGAGAAGGTCCGCGGATTCGATTCGTGTAAATGCCATCACAAGTAGACAGGATTTAACGCGTAATGACTCAGTGTAAATGGTGTCTGTTATCGTATTTCGATTAATAAATTATCTTACATGAATCTATAAACGTTTCCAACATGTTCGTTACCATGAATGACATTCTCAATTGCATCGAGGCCTGCAAACCGGGCAGTGGCGGGTACATCCAGAGCGGCACGCGAAGGTCCGTTAACGCCGCAGAAGTCGCGCGGGTTTCTTGCACCGTCGCCGGAAAGCCCGACCCGTACGAGGACAATTACAATCTCGAATTAGACCATTTAGACGATCCACGCATATTCTCGTCGGCTGCTGTGTGCGCCTTGGAAGACGGCGCGACTCTGGACGAAATTATCAAGGCGTGCGAGGACTTGGTCGTTGTGTCCATAATGGCCGGCTGCGTCACCGGCAGACAATCCATTTCCTCGTCGACATTTGACCAAGCGAAGGAACGGCTGCAGCTCCTGAGAGGCGATTGACACCAAGCCATCCTCCGCTCCTCTCCCGCGACGGCGCAGGAATCCGCAGGAACGCGCAGGCGATCAGGCGCGCGACTGACGTGTGGCGTGGTTGGGTTGACGGTTGATGGTTTTGTTAGAATAGGCCAAATTGGCCAGATATACTTAGAACTTCCTTCAAATTCTCTGGCCAATTTGGCCTATTATACACACACACCCTCGCACGTTGACGCGTGCGAATCGCGCGTTTCCCATGAACGACCCGGCCGTCCACGGAGGTCCCGCGCGTTCTGCGGTTGGTGCGTGGGGTGGGTTGGGCGGTGGTTGATGGTTCTGTCAGAATAGGCCAAATTGGCCAGATATACTTAGAACTTCCTTCAAATTCTCTGGCCAATTTGGCCTATTCCACACATACTCACATGTTGACGTGGTGACAGATGCCAGAAATTCTATGGCCTCCTAAAGCCCCGCGACCCCTGAGCCAGGGTTGGCACGGGTCGGGAAGGCGTGGCTGCACCGTGACAGATGCCAGTAGCAAACCAAAAACCCAATATTTTATCACTCAATTTATCACTCAACCATCATCACTCAAGAATGGCTCCCCGGTACCCCACACGGCCCCATCACTCAATGAGGGGCTATATAGATATATATTTTCAAAAAATATTATTGCTCACATCAGAGTGAAGGCACCCAATGAAAAAAAACAAAGCCAACGCTAACCAGAGATGCCACGACAAAACAACCACAGCCGGCATGGGACACTCAATCCACACCGCGGAATGAAGTAAAACAGCCTAATAACCGTGCTGCGCCGCAAAGTCAGCCCGCGTGCGGCGGAGCAAGATATCAGCCATAGCCCGGGTAAGCGCTACCGAAAGGCGTTGGCGGCTTGGTGCCAGTACGATGTCCAGGTCCGCGCTGACCAAGGGGCCCGCTGGCTGACGATATTAAACGCCAAATGGCATGCTGTTTCGTGTCTTCAACATCTCCTCCTCCTTACTTCACTCCCCCCCCCTCCCCGGCCCCCCCAGCACCTGGACTCTCTCCCACTGCCTGAACAAGTGCGACCGTCAGCGCTGCTACTGCGGTGCTGGTACCAGGTTCCCTGGCCGACCTCTCTCCGACGCAGCCTTCTTTGAGGCCCACGACGCATACCGGCTCGCCGTGCTACTTGAGGACGATGCGTTAATTGGCAGATGGGGCATCAACGTGACCGATGTGAGCCAGCTGCAAACAGACTGGCTGCGGGAGCACGACTTCGATGGCGGGGGGCCCATCCACTTGCAGGACGTGGACGATTTCTGCAACACGCCCGCGAGCCCCGAGATCTGGACGAGGCAACCTCCCCTGCGCATGTTCCCCTGCTGGTACCCGGAGCACCAGGGGCTCTTGTGTAGCGTGACGGCGCCCAGCATCTGCGTGAACCAGTGCTCGGGCAGGGGGGAGTGCGACCGCGGGTTCTGCGTGTGCCAGCAGGGGTACCACGGGATCGACTGTTCCATCCCAGCCAGGCCGGCGACCGATGAACTGCTCCCACTGAGGGGCAACGAAGAGTCCATGGGCAACAAGGAGGGGGAGGCAGACGCAAATCAGGATGGAGACGGTATTGAGAGCGGTGACAGTTACCATGCCAAACGGCGAGGATGAGGACCAAGGCCAGTGGCATGCAAGGGCAGGTGATGGCAGGGGCAGCGCCGAAGCCAAGGGCTTCGCGGAAAGAGCTTCGCCTCGCGACGTTGGCTGCCAGGGCTTCAGCAAAGTCGGCGGCGGCTGGCCACCGTTCCTCAAACGGGCTGCCATTAGGGTCGGAGGTCAGCTCTGGTGGGCTTGGTAGCATTGGTCTTGATTAGGAGAGCTCACCGACCGCTGGTTCTGGCAGCGCCGCAGTAACTAGCCGTACTGGACTGGATTTAGAGGGGCAGCAAGGGCGGGTGGGCATGCAAGCGGTTCCATCCGCTGCTGGCCTCTCACCCACCCAGGAAGCACTCCCGACCTCCGAGGTGGGTGGCGGTGGGGTTCGTTTGTCTCAGGCATGGCGCCCCCGCATATTTATCTACGAGCTCCCCCCCGTGTTCAACACGCGCCTCCTGCAGCTGCGGCGGCAGGGCCTGTGCACGTCACGGGAGTACGAGTTTCCCGATACGGGCGTTGCAGAAGGCCTCATATTTTCGGAATCTCCTTATAACTTTGAATTCATGTTCCTGGAATGGCTGCTCCAAAGTGAGCACCGGACGCTGGACCCAGATGAAGCGGATTACTTCTACGTGCCGTTCCTGAACTCGTGCTACCTTTTCATGGGTAACGACCCCCCCCGGATGCGCCTCTACGAGGGCGCGCGCATGGTGGCCACCGTGCAGGCCGCCAAGCTGGTCTGGCATCACATCAGGAGCAACTACCCATACTGGGACTGGAACAACGGGACGGACCACATCTGGATGTGGGTGTGGGACGAGGGCGCGGCTGCGGCGCCTGCTGGCTGCTGTCATCCGCAACTCCATCATGATCACGAGCTGGGGCGCCAAGTATGTGCAGCCGAGGACTGCGTACAAGGGCGATTCATACATCCGGCTGACAGAATCTCGGAAGGACACATGGCTATTTGGGATGGCATTTCAAGACGAGCCACTCCGGTTTACAGAGGTGAAAGTCGATTTTCAAAAGTACGCCACTAAGCAGGGCTCATCACGGCTGTACAATCCCAGGGGGGTTACCTAGGCGGGGGATGCGGAGGAGCGGGGGGATGCCCCTGGGTACGACCCTGAGAAGGACATCGTGGTCCCTGGCCCTTATTTCTCGTGGATGGAGAGCCCCCATTCATTGTATAACCGCTGGCGGCGCGGCACGCAGGTGTACGAGGGTGCCCCTGGCGCGTGCGTTGAGTGTCCTAGGTATAATCACAAGATGCTTTTCTATTTCGGGGGGGACATGGGGCAGGAGGCGCACGAGCGGGCAGGCGTGTGGGGGGGGAGGCCGGAACCAAATTACAGCTGGGGGATCCGACAGGCGGTCGCCAAGTACTATCTGGGCGAGGAGGGCCAGAAGAAAGGGATGTATCTCTTCCCGGGGTCGACTTCTGTAAGTGTGCGGGGGTTGTTGACGCCAGCTGCTGGTGATTCACCACTTCAACTTTTAATTTGCGAAAAGGCAGGAATGCAGATACGCTGTTGTTCTTGATGTTGCTAATACTTATATATACTGCTATGGTTAAAGTGTAGTATAAGATTCTATTTTTGAAATTGTGGGATGCCAGGTAAACTACTGTTACTCTACGACGGTAAAAAGCACGGTAAAAAGCACGTCATTTTTAGATTCATAATATGTAGTATGCCAGGATTACTGGCCTGAGTGGTGCTTGCCCTTTGATGATAGGGTCTCTGGCCGGAATGGTACGGATTCAGTATGCCACATATATACTGGAGGAGTTTGGGGCCATGGGGCCCCTGACCTCCGCCTTCTTCAAGGAGTGTTGCCGGCTCCGGGAGGACCGGCTGGACCTGGAGGGCCAGCGGGCCCCATGGTCGGCGCGGACCTGGACGTCATATTGGCGTCAGCGCTTGTCGGTGGCGCTGACTCGGGCCATGGCGGACATCATGCTCCGCCGTACGCGGGCTGATTTTGCGGTGCAGCAGGGCTATTAGGTTCCTCCCGTTAGGCGTTTCCATTGGTCTTATCGTAGTATAGAGCTTTGACATGGCTCTGTATATAGGTTTATAGCTGGGCGTTTGCTTTGGTTTGAGTGATTTCACTCTGCTGTAAGTAATTATATTTTTAACATATATACTGCCTTCCTGGCCCTAGTTGCGCAGGTGCGGGCGACATTTCTTTCCGCCGCCCCCCCGGTGACGGCCTCGACTCTTTGGGGGTATGTCTTGGAAGGATATCACGCCGGCTGCCGGCTGCCGTGGCATCTCCCGGCCGCCCGGCAGGAAGAGCTGCTTTCCCTGGACGAGCGGGTGGGTCAGGCGGTGGTCGAGTTCGTCACGGCGGTGGCTCGAGACGCACAGGTCTCGGTGCGGGCGGCCTACCTCGCGGGCGGCGCCGACCTGGGCCTCATGTCCCCGCGGCAGCTTCGCCTCTTCTTGGACGCCCAGGCCCCGCCTCCCGGCCCGGTTGCCAGTGGGGGCTTTCTCATCACCTCCCTCAGCCTGGCGCAGGCCGCCATGCTGCGTGTGGAGTTCGGGGCCCCCATCGCGGTTCAGGGCGGCCAGGCCATCTTGGTGGACTCGGCCGGGCGCGCCCAGCCCCTAACCGCGGGGACGCCTGTTTCTGCCTTCCTCCACGACATCCTGGAGTTGGCAGGCATCCCGCACGAATGGCACCCCGCGGCTGACCAACCGGTCGGCATCCTCTCGCGCGCCCAGATTGCCGCCTCCCGGGTTGCTGGGAGGCCGGCTGGGACCCGCCCCCCCCTCATGTCCGGTCCCTTCTGGAGGGGGACGACCCCGAGTCGGGCTCCTGTGCCATCTGCCTTGAGCCCTTCCGGCCGGGGGATGGCTTGTGTCGCCTGCCCGCGTGCGGCCACACATTCCATCAAGCGTGCATCGCGCGCAGCTTGCTCCACTCCGTGCCGCGCTGCCCGTTGTGCCGGGCTGTTGTGCCGCCCCCTGGGACTGCGCTTCCTCTCGGCCCGCCCCCGGTCTCGCTGGGTCCCCTGCCGGGTCCCCACCGGGCCCCGGGGCCAGCTGCCTCCCCGACCCCTCGGCCTCCGCCCCCGGCCTCGTTGCCGGGGCCTGGGGTGGTCGCGGGCGCGCTGGCGAGTCCCCCTGGGAGGGGCGCCGGCGTTCTCGATCCCCCTCCGCTGGGGGTCTCCCCGGTGGGCACTGCCTCCTCCGTGGCCCCGGCGGGCCTGCCGGGCGCTGGTCGGGTCGTGGTGCGCGCGCCTGCCGGCCCGGCTGGGGAGACGCCGCAGGCCCCACGTCCTGCCTTTGCTGGCGCCGCTCCCCGCCACTCAGCGCCCGCCGACGGCCTTCACCGGTGTGCCGTGCTGCTTCCCACGGGGTCCCCGTGTGCGGGTGTGTTCCACAACCGTAACCTCCTCTGCCAGCACCTTCGCGCTGTGCACCCCGATCTCGGCGCGGCGGATCTGCAGGCCATGAGCTGTTACCGGTGCCCGGAAGCTCACTGCCAGCGGGTGTACTCCATTCACGGGCGCGCTCAGCACGCGCGCGCCTGTGTTGCTCAACGGCCCCTCAACCGGCCAGCAGTCCCGGCCCCCTCCCCCCCTCCCGCCTCGGCTCCCCCGGCTCCCAGCCCCCGCCGCCCGACTACTCGGCCAGTTGGCGTTGGCTTGACACGGTCCCTGGGATGCATGCGCCATCAACCCGACGTCTACCCTGACCGACCTCCCCCACCGCGCGCGTAGCCTTTTCGCGCAATGTGCAATCGTTTCTCTCCGGCGCATGCACGCCGCTCCGGACGACCCGCTGGGCTTTAAACTGCACATGGTGACCCCCCGCCTGCTCCTCACCCCTCTCGGGCGTGGTGTGCGCGGCCTCCAGGGTGCGGTTATTGCCCGTTGCCGACGCTTTCTGCAGGGGGACTGGGAGGGGCTGTTTGGCGTGCCGCCCCCGCGCACGGCCCGGCTGTCGGGGGAGGTCAACTTCGAGCGGGTGGCCGCCGACGTCATCCGCCTCGTCCGCGAGGGGCAGCTCAGCCGGGCCATGACCCGCTTGGAAATGGCCAAGCTCGCCCCCGCCAATGCGGCTACCCTGGCGGCCTTGGAGGCTCTTCACCCTGCGGAGCCCGGATTCCAGCTGCCCGTGCCGGACCCCCTGCCGGCCCCCCTCCGGCTGGACCGCGACTGCTTCCTGGAGGTGATGCGTGAGGTCCCGCGGGCTTCCTCTACCGGGCCGTCGGGCTGGCGCTACGAGCACTTGGAGGTCCTGGTGGGGCATGGGGGCGAGGACATTCTCTTTGACACCCTCATTGACCTGGCGGCTGGTCGCGTTCCTCCCGCTGCGCGCGAGTGGTTAGCGGGCGCTCGCCTCCTCGCTCTGCTCAAGGGTGTCTTGCCCCCCCCGAGGGCAAGGTGCGCCCGATCGCCTGCGGTGAGGTGCTCCGCAAGCTCGTGGGCAAAGTGATCTGCCGCCAAAAGGCGCCCGAGCTCCGTGCCTTTTTCTGCCCGCCCCTCGCAGCGGGTGAGACCTCGGTGGCGGCCCAGCTGGGGGTGACGACTCCAGGCGGGGCGGATATCCTCATCCATTCGGTGCAGGCCTACCTCGAGGCCCACCCCACCCACGCTGTCGTCAAGGTCGACTGCCACAACGCGTTCAACAGTCTGTCCCGCGCCAGCATGTTTGCGGCCGTCATGGAGTCCTTCGAGGACTTGTACGCTTGGACAGCCGTGTGCTACGGCCAGCCCGGCCAACTGGTTCACATCATGGAGGACGGCACTCGCGGCGGCCTGCTGTCGCGGTCGGGCACCCAGCAAGGGGACCCCCTGGGACCCCTGTACTTTGCCGCCCCCCTCCAGGGTTGCCTCCAAGCGGTCCATGCTGCCCACCCGGCGGTCGCTATTCAGGCCTACTTGGATGATATCTACCTGCTGGGCCCTGTGCCGGACACCACCGCGGCTCTGCTGGCACTGCAGACCGCGGTGGCCGACATCAACCTCCAGTTGACCCTTGCCAAGTGCGCGGTGTACTCGCCCCAAGGTGATTGCTCCGGCTTTCCGCCCCAGCTCTTGGGCCGGGACGAGCGCCTCCATGGGTTGGATGTCCTCGGCGTTCCGGTTGGCGACCCCGCGTTTGTCATCGATGCTCTGCGGGCCGCCCTCGAGGCACGCACTGAGGTACTGCCCTTGATTGCGCGCCTTCATGATTCGCAGACCAAGGGTCTGCTTCTGTGGTTTTGCGCTCACCCTCGCGTCGTTCACTGGCTCCGGGGCGCTCTTCCGTCTCAGGTCCGGCTGGCCGCCGAGGGCCACGACGAACGCATCCAGTCGGCCTTGGCGCAGCTGGTCCCGGGCCCCGACCTCCCGCCACATGCTATTCGCATTGCCTCCCTGCCTGCACGGATGGGTGGCTGCGGTCTGACTCGTGCCGCCCGGCTGGCCCCAGCAGCCTTTTTGGGCTCCGTCGCTCAGTCGTGGGCGGAAAGCTGCCGGCTCCTGCCCCTTTTGGCAACGGCAGCGCCTGACCTCCTGGACCCCAGCAGCCCTTTGCCCTTCGTCACCGCCATCCAGGAGGCCTATGCTGAGATCCAGCAGGCCTGTTCTCCCGTCCGTGCCGCTCAGGCGGTACAGCGCCACCTCCCTCGCGGCACTCCCTCGGTCGCCTCCGTTCAATCTCCCGCCGCATTCCCTGCTCGCGTCATCGATAAACACCAGAAAACCTACGCGGGTATTCTGCACACGGCTGATTGGATTGCTCTTTTCGCGGACCTCAACGCCCAGGGACGTGCGTGGCTGTTCTCGCTTTCCTTGCGGAGTGTGGGCTCGGCGTACCTTCGTGCTCTTCCCATGGCCCCCCCATTCGCCTTGGCTCCCAGCCACTACTCGGTGGCGCTCCGGCACCAGCTATTTGCCCCGCAGCCTCTTGTTCCGGCCGGGCGGCCTTGTGGTAGCTGTGGGCAGCCGCTGGATCCCACGGGGACTCACTACCTTGCCTGCATGGGGGGCCAACAGAATCAGAATTGGTATTTGTATTTGCACACTGTCCTCCTGACGGTGGTGCTCGCCATGATTCGGTCGGTTTTCCCCCACGCGAACATCCGGTCCGAGGATGCGGATGGCGCTGCCTTCTATTCCCCCAACCACCGGCCTGACATCGTGGTGCTGGACTTTGAGGGGGGTGGCCGGCATCTGCTTATTGACGTTTCGGTGGCGCGGCCCTTGGCTCTTAGCCACGTGGCTGGGGCCTCCCTCACGGCAGGTTACACGGCGGACCGGGCGGAGCGGGCCAAGCTCCTGGCCTACGGCGACGTCGGGCACCATCGTGTGGTGCCCTTTGTCCTGGAGGAGTTTGGGGCCATGGGGCCCCTGACCTCCGCCTTCTTCAAGGAGTGTTGCCGGCTCCGGGAGGACCGGCTGGACCTGGAGGGCCAGCGGGCCCCATGGTCGGCGCGGACCTGGACGTCATATTGGCGTCAGCGCTTGTCGGTGGCGCTGACTCGGGCCATGGCGGACATCATGCTCCGCCGTACGCGGGCTGATTTTGCGGTGCAGCAGGGCTATTAGGTTCCTCCCGTTAGGCGTTTCCATTGGTCTTATCGTACTTCGTAGTATAGAGCTTTGACATGGCTCTGTATATAGGTTTATAGCTGGGCGTTTGCTTTGGTTTGAGTGATTTCACTCTGCTGTAAGTAATTATATTTTTAATATATACTGCCCTGACATGCTAATGTATGCACTGCTATCAATGAAGAATGAATACTTACATATTCTAGCACAATACTAATGTATGCACTGCTATCAATGAAGAATGAATACTTACATATTCTAGCACAATACTAATGTATGCACTGCTATCAATGAAGAATCTAGGCGAATACTTACATATTCTAGCACAATACTAATGTATGCACTGCTATCAATGAAGAATCTAGGCGAATACTTACATATTCTAGCACAATACTAATGTATGCACTGCTATCAATGAAGAATGAATACTTACATATTCTAGCACAATACTAATGTATGCACTGCTATCAATGAAGAATCTAGGCGAATACTTACATATTCTAGCACAATACTAATGTATGCACTGCTATCCATGAAGAATGAATACTTACATATTCTAGCACAATACTAATGTATGCACTGCTATCAATGAAGAATCTAGGCGAATACTTACATATTCTAGCACAATACTAATGTATGCACTGCTATCAATGAAGAATGAATACTTACATATTCTAGCACAATACTAATGTATGCACTGCTATCAATGAAGAATGAATACTTACATATTCTAGCACAATACTAATGTATGCACTGCTATCAATGAAGAATGAATACTTTCATATTCTAGCACAACAATGGCCACGGAAAAAAGATGAACAAGAGAAACATGTATATGTAGGGGGTGGGGGTGGGGGTGGGGTGGGGGAAGCATGTGGTATATATAGTATCGGCTTTGGTGTTTGTAATGGTAATTGATATGGAAATTGTACACCACGGTTGCCTTCAGAGAAAAGCTGTAAATCTCTGAATATTTTGGTACCATTGTTGGTGCTTTCCTGACTGTGGTTCGGCTCCCGATTACTAAATACACGGAAGTGCTCAAGTGTTGCTAGCCTGAGCAAGAGAGACAGGGCGCAAACTTAGCAAGCTACAAAACACCTAGGAAGAACCGTAGTAAGCATGGTCAGTTACAATCAAATTTACTATCATCTCGACTCTCGAATGGACTCGCAGGTTGCAAAGATTACTACACTTCTACTGCAGCACCTGCATGTCGTATCGGATACTGATATGAAGCTATCAAGTCAGCAGATATTAGTTTGCACTGAGACTGTAACAGTATCAATTGTCTCTCTTATAGAGAGAGTGGATGTACCCCAAGAAGTCTGAGATATATCTTTGCACAACGCCACTGCATGCTGTGCATGTGTGGCTTGGCCCTGCCCACATTCCACAGAAAGCCAGCTGTTATCGCTTTAACAGATCATGTGTACTTGGTGCTCGGCATGATCGCTCCCCCATCCTTAGCAGACACAACCAATGGGATTAGAGAGAACTGTTATCCCCTTGGCGATTTATGATACATACCCCCAGTTAGGGGTACGTACTACCACAGCTATGTAGGCCGGGCCACGCGCCTTTCAATGTATGCAACTGTACAGCTTTCCAGGATGGCAGTTAGGCTCCAGTCTATCGAGACCAGTGTTAGTCCTGAATAGCTGGAGCATATGGTGAGTCAAATAAGGCATGTAAAATCTGAATGGGCCCGTGTATTGATGAGGGCTGTTGGGAAGAGCCTAAGTTAGAGTATATCCATTTTACTAGTACGCAGGTTAGCGCTAGCTCGGTACACTGGCCGGGTGCCCATTCATTAAGGATGGCCTGCCAAATCCATTGGCAGCAATAGACAGCATGGCGGCTGCCATATGGGTGGCCACCGTCTGGATTGTTTCCCAGCCTCGCTATGTTAGGGCCTCATTTGTGTGCTTACATGCGGACAGGCTCCTTGCGATAACCTTGTTCTACCCTCTCTATTTTGGCTTTATTCGTTTATGCGGATGGCTGCCTATGTCACTAACAGCACTACTTGACGGACATGGCGCACTCGGTCTTCTGCGGCGCGCTCCCGGGCGACGGCTGGAGCCAGGGATATGTGCGTGCGCTTCTGCACGGGTGCATCCCCGTTGTGATTGGTGACGATGTGGATGAGTCATTTTCCAACGTCCTTAATTCTTCCAAGATTTCGGTGCGGGTGCTGGAAAAGGACATCCCAAACCTGCACGAAATACTGGCGGCCATCCCCCAAGAGGAGATTGAAATTATGCAGGCCGACATCCGCCGCGTGTGGCCCCGCTTTGTCTACCGCCGCTACCGCACCGACCTCAAGAACAGGTTGCAGAAGATGGGCTATGATGTATCGCCCATGGAGTACCAGGTGGCAACTGTGACATCAGCGGATGGTGATGAACTCGGCAGTGATGCCATGGACACCATTATGGAGCTGCTGTATGTAAGGCTGCAGAAAAGAGAGCAAGCTCCCAGGAAGTAAAACGCATGGCTCAGTCTTGCCATGCAGTATCATCTAGTAGTATTTATGTTTTATTTATTGTAGACATTGTAGTATGTGTGTATGAGAATTTCTTTTCAAATAGAATCTATGTTTTCAGAGCACATTCAGGCTGGCTCAGTGATGCAAGCCACGCAGTACCAATGCCGTCTCATTCTGTTTTGCTTCTGATTTTGTGAGATTGCGCATGATGCAAGCCTTGGTATATTGGCATATTCTCTTGATGCCTTAACTCTTATTTATTAGTCTCACTGTTGAATTAATTAATATATTATATATACACACGTGACTGCGTCACATGAGCATAAGTCCTCAGTGGGAGGGGTACATGGGATGGACTCTCACTGTTATGTTTGTTCTACTTTTTCACTGCCTGCCCCCTTTCACCTTGCACTTTTTCATTGCATGGAGTGAGCTGGGCACGAGCCTTGCATGAGACCCTGTTGGATAGGAGATCCCGGCCGGGTACCATGGGCGCTCAAACATCGAACTCCTGACCCATACTCCAGCGCCGCCTGTGCCTCACCATATCCCAGCAATAACCTCTTCCTTTAAATGCCATTTTTGCTTTGTTATTATTATTATCCTTATTATTATTACTCTTTACTATTTATTGCTCTTTTTTTACTGCTTATTTTAATTAGTTAATGTTCAATTATAATTCGTGTATCCATTGCTCCCACTCCACCAACTTCTTATTGAAAACATTAAGTGGTCGCTTAAAATGGACAGCAAAATGGCGTCCCCTGCCATTTGCAGTTCTCCGAGCAAAGTTTGCGAATCCCCAAGACAACAAAACACAGGGAGGGTGGGTGGGCAAGAAAAAAGACCTTCCCCTTCCTCGCAAGGTCCCTAAAAAGACGACACAACACGCTACACGGCAACGCCCCCAAAAAAATCCCAGCCTTACTGACACAACTAATGTCAGACCGGCAACTACGAAATGTCAGCAAAATGATTCGAGTCAGAACTTTTAACTACACTAGTCGCCAATCAAAGGCAGTTTCAGGCCAGCATACAAAATTAAAAGGCCTTATAAATACGACCTTTTTAACCGCCTGAACAACAACGAAAACTGCCCGTAACTAATCACCCAGTTACAAAATCCAAACTGATTATCATCCGCTAAAAACGGCCCTAGTCGCCGGCCATGCCAGCGAAACTGGAACCCCAAGAGCGTGCCACGTAATCTTTGCCGCCGTCAGGAACACTTCGATTGCGGCGTTCGTTCTCGCCCATTATAAGAAACTATTTTCAGAGAAATCCGATTCGTGTATCCATTGCTCCCACTCCACCAACTTCTTATTGAAAACATTAAGTGGTCGCTTAAAATGGACAGCAAAATGGCGTCCCCTGCCATTTGCAGTTCTCCGAGCAAAGTTTGCGAATCCCCAACTCCCCCACGCCTGGCTGACTCAAAGCCGCTCCCCTCTCTCCCAGGACCGCGTGTCCATCGAGAATGCCCTGCCGCAATGGACCCCGTTTTAACACCAGCAGCTGTGGATGCATTGATGCACTGTTATAGGTAACCACATTCCCGCGAATTGACCCTTTGCAGGGCCCGCCACCGACCCCAAAGAAGGCCTCCCCTCTGATCGGCAACAGGAGTTGTTGTTGTTGCGAAGACAAAGCAGAAGACACAGCGATCAAGCAAATACCGAAACCCCAAGTTTCGTTTCTCACTATATTTCGCCACGACCCCTTTAGGAGAGCATCGTCCTTGACAGGGGGCACACCCCCGCACCTACCATGCTAACAGATTTACCGTTAGGCATATAATCAAGGCCGCATATCAGCCCTCACCCCCAGTGCCGAGACCGCGCGCCAAACAACGGTGTGAGTGAAAATATTTTTAAATTTATTAAAATTATCGCCACGACCTCAACTAGTCCAACCCGGAGCGCAAGCATCCCCAGGTACGAACCAGCCCAAGGCAGGCTAGCCAACGTCACAGAACCTTAACCCGAAGCGCAAGCATCCTCAGGTACAAGGCTGCCACGCAGGCCAGCCCTTCCGTTTCGACAAGCAGATCTTCCCCTTCATATTCGATCTGAATATTGCACTAGCGCAGCCCAACCTCCTGCGCAGATTCCCAACCATCCGGACCCAGTTCCAAAGTGAGAATCAGTCCGGACACTTGGCAGCCGCTGTGACTTCCGTGAAACCGGAAGCTCAGGGGGCCTGCCGCCCGTCTGTTAATTTAATTAAGCCCTGCGCCCGAGCGGGCACAAGGCCGGGGAGGCGTCGGCATTCCTTGCATCACCATAGCCTCGGCCAACGCGTGCCCAGCGTCATGCAAGAAAAAAGACCTTCCCCTTCCTCGCAAGGTCCCTAATAAGACGACACAACACGCTACATGGCAACGCCCCTAAAAAAATCCCAGCCTTACTGACACAACTAATGTCAGACCGGCAACTACGAAATGTCAGCAAAATGATTCGAGTCAGAACTTTTAACTACACTAGTCGCCAATCAAAGGCAGTTTCAGGCCAGCATACAAAATTAAAAGGCCTTATAAATACGACCTTTTTAACCGCCTGAACAACAACGAAAACTGCCCGTAACTAATCACCCAGTTACAAAATCCAAACTGATTATCATCCGCTAAAAACGGCCCTAGTCGCCGGCCATGCCAGCGAAACTGGAACCCCAAGAGCGTGCCGCGTAATCTTTGCCGCCGTCAGGAACACTTCGATTGCGGCGTTCGTTCTCGCCCATTATAAGAAACTATTTTCAGAGAAATCCGATTATTTAAATTTTATTTTATTTTATTTTGTTTTATTTATTTGTTTATTTCTTTTTAATTAATTGGGTTAATTAATTAAATTAATCGGCCCTTTCTCGGGCGACCAAATGCCGCAAAACTATTGAGAATTAGGAAAAGTTTAGCTGAGAAGATCTATCAAAAGTTTATAGTTTTCCTCACAGCATCATACATTCATTCTAGGGTTTGAATACTTATGACAAAGTTATAGAGATGTTCTGGCCGGTCAAAGTACAAGGTATCGGCATCCCTATGGGCACTAACTGTGCCGGGCTCCTTGCAAACCTCTATCTATACACTTATGAGCTTGCATTCATGGAGAATCTCATTGCCTCAAACGATGATGTTCTCATCAGGCGTTTTATCCACACATGTCGATACATTGATGATGTCATTGCTTTCGACAACCCTGATTTCGCAACCCATTTGTATATCACCGCTGGTCTGCCTGGCATCTACCCGCAAGCGTCCCTCTCACGTCGGAGGATACTCAGTGCAATTACCTCGATCTTAACATTACCCATAACAAGAAGGGCTGGCGTACGGCTGTCTATGATAAGCGCAAGGATCCTAAATACCAGCAAATTCCTTTTATTCGTTACCCCGATATTCACAGTCTCCTTTCCCACACAGCAAAATATGGTGTTGTTCTTTCTCAGTTACATCGTTTTTCACGTCTTTGTTCTTATCGTGTCGATTTCATCACGACTCTTGTTGAACTCTTGCATCGTTTATTGGTCAAAGACTATGCCCGAGACATTATGCTCCGTCAAGTCCGGTGTTTTTTGCAACGTCACCCACATCTGTTCGGTGCTGCCCCTTGGCACAAGCTCTACAAACAGGTCGTGGACCGGCTGGATCGCATAGTATCTCCGCACATCTGAACCCTGTGATGCCAGATCTCCTTTGCGGCCGTTCCGAGCTTGGCACTGGATTCGTTGTCCCCATCGTCGCGTCGCTGCAGCAACACGATGTTTTCTGGCATCCGCGGGCTTTTGGTTCCCGCCGCACATTTGAAAGTGCTGTCCTCCGGCTTTTTGCCTTTGCACCGTGTGCAGTTCTTGGGCGTTTGGAATCATGGCATGGCTAACGTGATGACTGACTAGCTAGACCTTTTCAGTGGCTTTCCATTTGCGGGTATTTCCTCGTAAATGGTGGGAGAGCGATCGCAGCAATGGTGCTCACCACTAGACACTCCCGGCCAGTTAGGCTCGAAACACACGCCCTGATCAAGCATGCTGTTTCCGGCCCCACCGTCTAGGTCATCTAGTCGCTCTACATGTAAGCCAGCCATAATTTCAATGCACACGGATACACATTTCCATCACCATTCATCTCCATCATCCTGAACGACTCGAACACGCGGACAAGATAACGGCAGGCTCGAGCTACCATGGTCCGGATTCTCCCGATTTCTGGCCTGCGCTGGTTGTCTCCTTGATACAAGGGGTCAGCTAGGGTACTTTTTCACGTACAACGAGCATTGCGGAATTTAACGACGACCTGGCCATGGCGGCTTGCGCCCACGCATGAGCTTCTTACCCTCCCAGTGGGCCTATAGGAGGTGAGCTAGAGCTGTGTGGGCAGCGCCGCCTTCCCCACACACGGGACTGTCACGGCGGCTCCCCCACCAATCCTGCTCACCTTCCGCTCCATATTATAGAGGATATAAAGCGGCGGTTCCTCAAGTCTCGTCGATCGCAAGAGGTTGCACGGCCTCCCCTGGATCATTGGCGGACGCTGGAAGACGACCTGACCCCCGCTCAGCATGCAGCAGCAGCGACGCGACCTGTGGCCGGAGTACCTCCGCCACAAGCCAGACCCTAAGAAGCCCAAAGTGTTCTGGAGGGGCGGGGACCTGATTGCATGCTGGGAAATCGGCAGCCAGGCCATTTAGGGGTTTGGGCCCAGTTCATCATCATAGTTAAATTAAATTAAGTTAAATTATAACATGACTCCGCTGGGAGATCATGTAGCACATATTCACTGGCTGGATGGATGGAGGAGGGCGAAGCCGTGAAGTCGAACTAGTCTAACTCTAAGCTAATCTAATCTAGAAAACCCTAACTACTTAAGTCAGCAAAGCGCCCCTTCCTCTAGCTTGAGGGGGGGGGGCTTGCCCGGCACAGGGGCTGGCGTGTGAGCCTGGACAACAGTCGTCTTCCACCTCTTCTTGTTCTGCATAGTAGCAGTCCAAGCAAGATCTGAGAGGGAGTGAATGCGGTGTTCAAATTCTGAGCTGGGACCACTAGGTCGGCCAGCAACTGCTGTGTGTAGTTCATGGCAGGTTTACCCCGCAGCTTTCTAGGAATGTCCTTGGGGCCAGGCCAGGTCGATAGGATTTGCCGCCCTGGTTGGCCAAGCCGCTGGGGGCCGGCCAGACCAAGGGCGGTATCTACCTGACTGGTGCGAGCAAGATGTCCTACAAGTGCTATCCTACGTGTCCGAAATGCGAGGCGTACCCTGATACAAAGACTCTAATGACCTGTGTGTGGAAAACCCTACCGCATTCAGGACCTGTCAGAGCATGCTGTAAACCGTGCCGTCCAGCTTGGCGGCCAGCGTGTCCGTGAGTGTCCATGCATCGGCGCCATACGTAAGCACCGTGAGGACGAGGATCCACCTTGAAGAGCATTCGCTTGCGGTGCTCGCCCAGGCCCTTCCGAGTGCCAGTAGGTTTGGAGAAAACGAAGCCTAGCCCAGGCCAGGCCGATGGCGGATGTCCACATCGTCGGCGGTGTCGGGGAGCATGCATGCTCCCCAGCTGTTTGAAGCGATCACGGAACGGGACCTCCGTCCCGTCTAGCAGCCGCGGCAGCGGCGGGCGACTGGTAGCCCCAATCACCATCGCCTCAGTTTTGACACTAATCTCCAACCCCACCGCCCGCGCCTCCAAGCCCAGACAGTCCAGCCAGGTCTGAATGTGCTCGGGGCGCTCGATGACTTCGAGGGTGGTAATAATCATCCGCATAAATCATCACAGGTCGGCCGGACAAGCGGTAGCGCGAGGGCCACCGCCGCCATATTCGCGATCGTTAAGGTCATGTCCAAGCCGGGCTCGAACCCCTTAAGAGCAGCAAAGCGTGCACGTGCCTGGCGAATGACATGATCCACAACAATAATGAGCAGGCTGCCCGCCCCTCTCCTATGCGGACCTGCTGCGGACAGCGGCCGCCTCCACCACCGACGCCATCGTTACGAAACTCCAGGAGCTCGAAGACCTTCGCCAGGCACAACAACGGAAGGCCACCGACTGCGCCCGCCGCGACTGCCGGGTGGTGCTGCGTCGTTTCCCCCAGAAGCCAGGTGAGACGTCAACCTCCCTTGCCGACGAGCTTCAGGACCAGCTCCTTACCCTCATGGGCCTGGTAGGTGAGGTGGAACTGCGTGGGTGCCACCGCCTTCCCCACTCACGGGATAAGGCGGCTCCCCCACCAGTCCTGCTCACCTTCCCCTCCCGTGATCGAGGACACTGCAGCGGTTCCTCTCTGAGTCGTCGCAAGCGGTTGCGGCGACCTCACCTGGACGCTGGACGACGACCTGACCCCCGCTCAGCAGCATGCAGCAGCGACGCGACCTGTGGCCGGAATACCTCCGCCACAAGCAGGACCCCCAGAATTAAGCCCAAGGTGTACTGGAGGGGCGGGGACCTGATGATCAACCACAAGATGTGGACGCCCCCGCGGCGGGCAAGAATAGCTTGCATAAAAGCCCTAGCTTGTATCCATTGGTAGTCACTGCCGCTATGGCAGCCATGCTTAGAATGTTTGCCTAGCTGTGCCAACATACCTAGTCACGTGCACCGCTCACGCACGGTACACAACCAGCCATAGCCTTAGCTTAATTAGTCCTTGTACAGCCATGCTACGTCCTGGCTATGAACAGATTACTTGCCCACGCTCCTTGTTATGCCATGCTCACATGGGTCTTATTGCACCCACAGATTGCCGGATCGTTTACACACAGTTTATAGCGTGTCCGATCGAGTGCAGCTGTAGCATGCCTTTGGCATGAAGGAGAATGCCAGGGGGTCGATCTCTGCCCTTTCTCCTGTTGTGCACACACAAGGATTAAAAGCACTTCGGTGCTCCATGACTCCCCAACGGAAGCACGTGTTTAATTAATTAATTAATTAATAATGAACAGGTATGGGGACAGGAGACAACCTTGCCACACCTCGTGATGAAGGGGGAATGGTGGGATGGTGCCCTCCGCAGTCCGCACTACTGGCAGCCTGTGAGATACAGCTGGCGAATGGCAGCAATAAACGCTGGGGGCACGCGGTCCAGAGCTAGTAAGATGGCCCAAATTAAGAGCCTCCCAGAGGACCGTGTCGAAGGCCTTGATATAGTCAAGAATAATGAAGACCAGCGGAAAACTATCAGGGCAAATGCGACGCACCTGTCCTCCATGCATCAACCGGGGCGCCACAAATACATGGCCATGACAGTGTTACGACCACGACGGAAAGTCGGAAACCCACCTGAGACTCACCCACTGAGGTGTGGGTCCAGCGCGGCGCGGAGCCTGCATGTGCAGCATCATGCGCATGAAGACCTTCAGCGCGACGCTCTGGAGGCATGCAGACACCCCGATAGTTACCGGGGTCAGCAGCAGAGCCCTTAACTCCTGAACAGCATTACTTGGATGGCCGTCTGCCACTCAGCAGGCGGAGGCTCATCAGAGAGCAGGACACGGTTGCAGAACGCCAGCAGAAGCTCGATCCCTCACCGCCAGGTCAGGGGTCTTCAGCAGCTCAGCCGAAAGGTGGTCGTCACCGACCACCGCGTCGTGCCGCAGGCGAGCAAGGGCGCCGTCTGCAATTTCTCCAATTAAGTGAAGGGGTGGACGACGTCGTTGGTGGCAAGGCAGCCCTCCTTCAAGGCCGGCAGGGACTTCAATGGTAGTCCGCGGCCGAGGAGGGGGGCGCTGGCGGCGGGGGCCGGGGGTCCGGCAACACCGATGAGACAGGCGGCCGTCTCGGGGTGAAGCGGCGGGGGACTGAGGGGCGCGAGCCCCACTTGTCAAGGAAACATTGTGGGCCGACCAGCTCGGTCAAGGCTGACTGGCGCCGCGCGCCGTCCCCCGTGTGCTCCACCGGGCCGTGCGCTGCCGCCGGCCGCCTAAGCCGGTCGCTGACGCATGGTACCACATGTCCTTGCCCTGGTTGCGAGCTTGGCAGGCCTTGGCATCCGCGATGCCGCACTGGGCCGCCTCTGCGTCCTGAGCATGTGCGTAGCTAGGCCTCCACAAGGGCGGCCTTGACTCAGTTGAGCACTGGTTTCAGCCGCAGCGGGTCCCGGTTACGCTTGAGGCGATGCCGAACCCGGCCCAACACCGCCTTGGGGGCCTGGCGGTAGAGCGGGCCGGGGCGTCGGCGGGGCATGACCGGCAGGTGCCGGGCCGCCAGCAACGGGGCGCGGGCCGCAAAGCCCGCAAAAATGGCTGCGTTGGGAGCACCCTGGGCCAGCACGTTGACGTCTGCCTGGGCGTCCAGGGCCTCCAGGTACGCCCGTCTGCACCTGTTCCGCTCGTGCTCGGCGTCCGTCCAGTCCTCAGGATCCCCCCCGGACCGGGCGTAGCGCAGACCAGTCAGGACGGGCCACTTGGGCGCGGCGCTCGGGGGCATCGAACCGGAGCCGAATGGTCGCGCGCACCAACCAGAGGTCAGAGCACACCGTGGGTGGGTCGAACACTCGGGTATATCCAGAACCGAAGTGCACCTGGGCTGCCGCGTACCACCACGAAGTCCAGACAGGCTTGACGGTCGTTAGGGCCTCGAAAAGTGACCAAGTCCTGTGAGGGACGTTGGATGTGGCAGTTGACAGCAACCATCCCGCTATCCCGCAAAAAGATGGAGGCAGAAAACAAGGAGGTGTTGTCGTTAGCAGCCGTGCCAGCAGCGCAAAGCGTCATATAGTTAGTTTAGGGTTAAATTAAATAAATTATAATATGACTCCGTCATGGGAGATCATGTAGCACGTGTGCCCTTAATTGCTGATGGGTCGGGGGGTGAGCGAAGCCGCCGAACCTAGAACTATAGTTGTATAGTTAGTTGTCTCACTCAATCAGTATTAGAGCTCTATACGGCTCCCGCCAGGGCCACGGAGTGCATGGTTTGATAGTTTCTACCTGGGGCATGTACCATGCGCCGATGGACCCACCTGAACTTGGAATACGAACCGCCCAATAAAAGAAGCCTACTTGCCCACTCTGAGACGCCATGCTCTAGATAGCAGTTGCCATGATGATCTTCGTCCACTCTATGTCCGCAGCCCTAGCTGCTGGAATACACAGTGGTGCAGGTGCCCTTAAAAGGCATGCATCCATGGGGCACCCAGAGCAGGTGTAGTTTACACCCTATCCCTTGCAGGAAGTAGCCCAGAATGTATTAAAAGCCATATGCCCCTTCTCAGCGATATCTGTGCTACATAAGCTCCCAACGGAGTTATGTTCTTAACCCAGTTAATAAAAGAAGAAATAAAGAAGCTAGTAAAACTTACATTTATTAATGACCGAAGTTTGTATTTACATTATATAAGTTAGATAACTATTCCTGGATACATAGCTTTATTACATCTAGACTAAATTTTTTTGTACTCAGGCGCGGCACGAATCACCTAGACGAACTTGCGGATGTACAGTTAGTATTCGCCGGCCATAGTTGTCTCACTTAATATTTTATCATGCCCCGGTCAGCACCAGCCAGCTGTCAATGGCGGCGTTTCACCACTGTCAGGCAGAAGCCGCACCTTCACAACGACCGTCGCACGTGTGGGGATGCGACTTAATTGCTTCAGATGCCACCATGTGGCACACACGCAAGGACTCACTTCACAAGGTATCTCGCCTGCCATCGTTGGCTTCTGTAAGTGCGCTCCATGTTCTTAACCAATCATGAAATCAAATGGCCCTGCCACAAATGACATGGATACTGATGCACCTGAAACCACAGGGGAATTTCATCGGCAGGCCAGGAAACCAGGCCTCTTGCAGAAAGGCTGCGCAATGCATCAGCACACGGTAGCCTACTATTCCTAGACAGTAGGGCATATGACCGGTAGCCTACTATGCCTAGACAATAGGGCATATGGCCTGATTACTAGGCTGGGCAAGGGCGGTAGTTGACCTCACTGCCCTCAGCCTGGACAACAAGCAGGAGCATGAGGTCTATAATTGCAACAACCACGTCAGAAAACTCAAAGACTTTGTCCAAGGCCTGGATATGCCCCGATGTTGAAAACCTGCGCGCCTGGTTATGCTCTGGACGTGTATCCGCAAGAACACACCAACTCCGCCGTGGATTAGTGGACGATTGGGTTCCCAGGTTGCATCCAGTGACTAAACCCGTCACAACCACCACCATCCGGCATTTGCCGCACATTGCAGCAGCAGGTTACCCCCTGTCCTGCCTGGTCGGTGGTTATTATGCAACTGACGTACCGCTCCCCACAATTGCCATCCATGATCCAACTGGTGTGTCAGCTGAACATAATAACACCCAGCCAAAGCACATGCATGCTGCCCTCACCTCTCATCATTCAAGTATACCAGCCCCTGCGCGCACTGCTGCATGGTCATGGGGATTATGACGCTTCCCAGTTCCCGTACCCTGTGCCTTGGCAAATCGGCCCCTACCCGGTCATTGCGGAGAGAGCATGGGGCCGGCAGTGAGCCAGGTACGGACGCCTTGCCTTGCGCGTCCGCCTCAGAAACCTCCTCCAGTTGCACGCATTCCTCGTGTCACAGACGCCAGAAACTCCTCACACCTGGCCACCCGAGACAAGCACTGCCGTCGCCTCAATGCCTTGTCAGGAAACCAAGAAGTGCCAGGCAAGCAATTCATGATGGAGTGATTGCCTCAAAATACAGCTTCTTGGATGCATCCCCGGCCCTGCCGAATCTGGACCAGGGACCCGGGGCACCACATGCATTGAACATCCTTTACTACTGCTAGCCGGCTCTTTGAGCAGTAACAAACACATGCCCCGCGTCCTAGTCACCGACGGTGCAGGGCCCATGGGCCATGGGCACACATGCCTTGTTTCCCCTAATTAACATGGAGCGGGTGTAACGTCTGAAAGCCGACAAAAGAGCATGGAACTGATGGAAGTACCGGCCACCTCATGTGCCTTAATTAATGTCATCCTGCAATGCCATGCATTCACTGTCGTGATCTGCTGCCAGCAAATGTTCGCCGAGCCAAACGATTATACGAGGACACCACCAGCGATGGCACATTGCATGCTGACCAAATTAGGCCGTTTCAAGCGAGTAATGTGCTGCATGGCGACCTCAAATCTTGGCCGCGACCTGCATGCAGGATCAAACTCAACCTACAGTTATCAGCTACAAATCAAAGGGGAAGCAAGAGAACGATGCGTCATGTTGCAAAAGAACGAGGAAAAGGACTCCGTCGCCACAACTCCGGCTAACCCAAGGCGATGCCGTTGACCGCCACGGGAAATGCGAGGAGGGCCAGCAGCACTTGAACCTGTCTGCTGTTGGTCGCGGAGCACGACCAACGATGGGTAATGCAGGGAATAACGAGCACGTTGCTACAATGGATATGAATAGCGTGTACACTGTTGTATATGGGCATGGACGATGTAGGGGAAATGGCTACGCATGCGCATTTGCTGCAGGTCGCTCCCCAATCGTACGCTGCAGAGAAACGTATCCGGTGTACAGTTAGCGAAACTCCAGCAACCCAATCGCTGCTACATTCGCGCACAACTATAATTGACCGCAGACAGGAGGAGAATCAAACCGGCCCTGTGGCGAGGGATGCTGCAAGCCCTCGCCACTGGCCAGCGAGCTTGAGTCCGGCAAGCACCATCAAATGTCCACGATTGCTAAGGGTCGACGTCGTTTTTTCCGGGAGTTCCTCGCTCACTTTTCCCCTCGTGCCTGCCTAAATTATGCAGCAAATATGTAATAATGCAGCAATGTGCGACCTTCATCACGAGTCCCTAGCTGTACTTACCGAGTTAGTAGTTACAGCTCGAGTTACGCAGTTGTGGAGTCCTCTGTCGGCGCAACCCAGCCCGCAGTGTCCCACCGGCCACCGCCCACGTCATGTCAACCACCCGACGAATGCTTTTGCTGCCGTACTTCACGAAGTGAGGGAGCCCGGCATCCCGCACAGGAATCGGCGCAATTGGCGCGCAGGAATTCGCGCGAGATTTTTAATGTTACGCGTGATGATCCTGTGATGAGCTCCATAATGATGGCCTGTTCATCAGAAGCGCATGCAATGGCTGGGGGGGGCGCAGTTGCCACAAAACTACGTCATGCGAAGGACTTGACATGCCGCATTCGGCATCGGCTGCCTAAATGATTATATATAAGTGCGTGTGTGGTTGGTTTCTCAATCGTGGATCCTTTCTTTGTCCGTCCATCTACGTCCACGATGCTAAAGTGGTGTTATTGTGAAGTTCACCATCTTTGATTAGCTGCGGAATGCACACGTTGTGCTTGCCGTTTAGACCGAAATCGTTGCCCCTCGTATCTTAAATTGCCGTTTCATTGCAGCGGAGCGGACTCTTTCCATGGTACGAGGGAATAGCCCGACTATGTATTGGCCAACATGGCGCATTAATTTGACATCTGTGGCCATAATCACATATATGGGTATTGTATCACTAGCAGCAGGTTTGCTTCCGGTTACCAGTTCTTCGCGGGAGCTGGGAGATCTTTCGCTGATCCCGGGATGGGACGCGCTTGTCAAGGAATTTCGGGCACAGCCTCACCCTGTTCCTGCCAGCGTCTCTAGAGGCCGAAGCCGCTACCCCGTAAGCGTACCCTGTGCAGGAGACTGCAACGCTGCTGAAGGGCGCGGGACCTGCGACTGCTTCACCGGACGTTGCAGTTGCACGTTGGGTTGGAAAGGCGAGGATTGCGGCGAGGTCGACCGCTTCACCTGCAACAACCCTGACGGGTAAGACTCTTATGATAACAGGGTACCATCTGACAACGCCCCAAATCATGGCCGCTTGCTCCTTCGCGCACGGCCCTACCTACCTTACTCCACCCATAGTGTTCCCTGTAAATCTAGACACGGACATGTGCCAAGCTGGGTGCCAAGTACCCCCTACTGTTGTGTGCCAAGCACCCCACGGGCATGCGTTGCTGCACATACGAACAGTACCAAGCCGTCCCCGGTGGTTAATCAGGCGGAGCCAATTTTCGGAAGAACCGTTAGGTTCGCCAGAATTGGCGAAGCTTATAAGGCCGTACACGTGAGAAAACATAGGAATAGGGGATGAAAATCCGTCAATCCATCCATCCACCGAACTTGTCCCTAATTTGCAAGCATAAGGGTGCTGAGGTTCTTCCGAAAATCAGCTCCGCCGTAGAGTTTCAACGGGCAAGTTGCAAACACACACGTTACTTGATTATAGCTAGCACTTTCGTGTTCTTTATTCCACGAGCTGTGCTTCATACAACGTAATACTCTTTGGTGAAGCGTTTCCACCGTGGGCCTCTGCTTCACACCCGTCCAACGCCAGCTCATACTGACCTGCAACCCAGGCTTTTGCTCTTGTCAACCGCCCTCATACACGATAACGCATCGGCATGAGCCCTTATACAGAATAGCCTTCTTGACAACCACCCTTATATATGATAGCCTCGTTGGCAACGCCCATGGGAGGCAGTGCAGACGAGGTCGAGCTGTGATCCATCTTTGCCTAGCCAGTATTGTAGTTAAGTGCCCGTGGAACGCTGAGGCCATATACCCGTTTTAGAGGCAAGATCGGGGCCTGTCACAGGTCACGGCCTGCTTTGGGGTGTCATGCTCTCGTGTTACGAACTTGAACTCGAACTTCCCATATTCTGCAACTTGAACCGCTGCTGGCCGCCATGCATCGTCTACCGCGATCGTAGGCCTTATAAACAAACGGCAAGCCCCCTGATGCTCCAAGTAGTGCCCCCTGATATGGAAGCCCCCTGATAGTCTGCTTTGGACGTCTCCTCCACCCTATACCCCCCCCCCCCCCCCTTTCCTCCCAGCGGCTGGACTTTCTCCCACTGCTTCAACAAGTGCGACCGCGCACGCTGCTACTGCGGCGCTGGCACCAGGTTCCCTGACAGGACCATCTCCGACGCTGGCTTTGTTGAGGCCCACGAGGCGTACCAGCTCGCCGTGCTCCTACAGGACGACACATTCCTGCGCAAGTGGGACGTCAACGTGACCTCTGCGAGCCAGCTGGACGTGGACTGGCTGCTGGCGCACGATACCGTGGATCGCCAGGGCCCGATCCGGTTCCAGGACGTGAACGAATTCTGCAACTTGCCCGTGACGTCCGAGAACTGGGACCCTGCAAACCCTGGCATCTGGGTGCTCCCCCCCGTGCGCACGTTCCCCTGCAGCTTCCCGGAGCACCAGGGGCCCCTGTGCAGCGTGACGGTGCCCAGCATCTGCTTGAACCAGTGCTCGGGCCATGGGCGGTGCGACCGTGGCTTTTGCATCTGCGAGCCGGACTATTTCGGGATCGACTGCTCCATCCCTGTCAGGGTGCCGACCAGTGAGCTGGTCTTATTAGACGGCTTGCAGGGCACATATGCAGGCGAACTGGATGGCTGGGGGTCAGGTTTGAGTCCAAGTCCAAGGTTGGGCAAGACGGAGGGAAGGAACCCAGCTGAGGGCCAGGACCAGGGGCAAGGACTGGCGTTGGCAGGGGCAGCGCCCAAGGCAAGGCCTTCACGGCAGGAACTTCGTCTTGCAACGTTGGCTGCCAAAGCAACAACAGCAGCGGCTCAACTTGCCTCAAATGGTCTGGTAACCGGTGGACCAATCCCCTTTGAACAAGCGCAGGGGAAGAAGGATGTCGGGGCGGACTTGTTTCAGGGTGCAGACAGCAATGAGAGTGGGGATGGAAACTGGGGCGGGGACAAGATTGAGGGACAGGGACAGGGACAGGGACAGGGTCAGGGTCAAGGACCGGCGCTGGCAGAGGCAGCGCCGAAACCACGGCCTTCGCGGCAAGAGCTTCGCCTCGCAACATTGGCTGCCAAAGTGACAGCAGTGGCCCGACTTGCCTCAGATGGGCCGGCAACCGGTGGACCAATCCCCTCTGAGCAAGCGCAGGGGAAGAAGGATGGCGGGGCAGATTCGAATCAGGGTGCACACAGCAATGAAATTGGGGATGGAAACTGGGGCGGGGACAAGATTGAGGGACAGGGGCAGGGGCAGGGATGGGGACAGGGACAGGGACAGGGACAGGGACAGGGACAGGGACAGGGACAGGGACAGGGACAGGGACAGGGACAGGGTCAAGGACCGGCGGTGGCAGGGGCAGCGCCGAAGCCACGGCCTTCGCGGCAAGAGCTTCGCCTCGCAACATTGGCTGCCAGGGCTGCGGCAAAGGCGCCGCCGGCTGGCCATCGTTTCTCAAACGGGCTGCCATTAGGGACGGAGGTGAGCTCTGGTGGGGTTAGTACCGCTGGCTTTGTTTATGAACCTGAGGGGTCCTCGGCAGATCGGGCTGCCAGCGGGGCGGGTAGCAAAAATAAACTGCTTTTAGAGGGGAAGCGTGTCATGCAAGGGCGAGCAGGCATGCGGTCGGTTCTATCCGCTGCTGGCTCATCACCCACCCAGGAAGCCTCCTCTCCCACCAAGGTGGGTAGCGGGGGGGGCACTACCTCTGTGGCACGACGCCCCCGCATATTTATATACGAGCTCCCCCCCGTGTTCAACGCGCACCTCCTCCAGCTGCGGCAGCACGGCGTGTGCACGTCACGGGAGTACCAGCTCTCCCACACACCCCAGCTGACGTATTCAGAATGGCTGTACAGCTTTGAGTTCATGTTCCTCGAGTGGCTACTCCACAGTGAGCACCGGACGCTGGACCCCGACGAGGCGGACTATTTCTACGTGCCGTTCCTGAACTCGTGCTACAATTTTCTAAGTGGCGATTCCCCCCGGATGCGCCTCTACGAGGGCGCGCGCATGGTGGCCACCGTGCAGGCCGCCAAGCTGGTCTGGCATCACATAAGGAGCAACTACCCATACTGGGACCGGAACAACGGGACGGACCACATCTGGATGTGGTTGTGGGACGAGGGCGCGGCTGCGGCGCCTGCTGTCATCCGCAACTCCATCATGATCACGAGCTGGGGAGCCAAGTACGTGGAGCCCAGGACCGCGTACTCTCAGGACGCATATATCAGGAAGCCATACGCGCGGGACGACAAGCGGGTGTTCGGGATGGCGTTTCAGGACGGACCACTCGGGTCCACAGAGGTGGCAGCTGAATTTGGCATTGCCAACCAGAGCTCGTCCCAGCTCTTCAACCCTCGGGGGATCACCTGGGCGGGGGATGTGGAGGAGCGGGGGGATGCCCCTGGGTACGACCCTGACAAGGACATCGTAATCCCTGGCCCGTACTTCTCGTGGCTGGAAAGCAATCTCTCGCTGTATAACCGCTGGCGGGACGGCACAGAGACGCGCCGGCGTGGGGGGCAGTTTGAGGGCGTGTGCACGGGCTGCGCGAAATACAACCGCGACATGCTGTTTTATTTCGCGGGGAACATGGGCAGTGAGGCGCACGCGCAGGTGGGCGGGTGGAGAGGGAGGCCGGAAGCAAATTACAGCTGGGGGATCCGACAGGCGATTGCCAAGTACTATCTGGGCGAGGAGGGGCGCAAGAAGGGGATATATCTTTTCCCGGGGTTTGCGTCGGTGAGTGGGGGAGGGCGGATGCCTGCTGGTGGTCTTTGGTGCAGAAATACGAGGAAGGCAAGTATTTTGAGCTACTGATCCATACTGGAAAATCTGTTAGCAGTGCTTAGTATCTCATGCTACGAAATATCTTATATAAAATATGAGTTATTATTGTCTGTAGGTATGCATTGCGGTGGCTGCTGATGTGACGTCCATAGGCCGCTGGCACAGTGAAGGGCAGCTTTGAACTAGCTTCTGCTTGCAGCATTCATCCGAGTGGTCGGCAGGTACCCACGAAGATCCAAGGGTGAGGCGCAGCTGCGTGTCTGGTATGGCGCACCTTCACCGCTATATCTATATTTGCTGAGAATGATATATTACGGAGGTGACAGCGGCATGCAATAATATCTATGTATTGATAGCTGGTTATCTCCTTGATATATATAAGTAGATAGACAGATAGATAGCACGCTGTCCAGCACGGCACGCTCTCAGGTGGCCGTGATGTTTCTGACATGGTAACACACGCACTCGATGGCAACGACTGAAGCTATCTCTTTTGCCATGTTTTTTTGTTTGATGGCCAGCATGCTAGCAGAGAGATCAAGGAGAGGTCTTAGCAGGGAGATGCTTGTATTTCTTGGAGAGAGGCATATGAAATGTCGATCTCTAAATCAAGGACATTGTGCACCGTGCAGACAGTGTGCGGACAAGTGAAGGATGCCTCCCCCCCCTTCCCCCGCCTCCCCCCCGAAGTCTGAGGAATCTCCCAGCTGCTGTGGTCTAAGCTTCATCACGGAGAGCATGTATACAAGAGGAATAAACTGACTGGACGTCAGGGTAGTTTTCGTGCCTGCATACTATTTTTCTATGTGCACGCATGGCCGCATGCCCTGCATTACTTCATCCCCACCCCTGCGCCGCTCTGAGGATGCCACGCTCGTGCCCTCAATTCGTGATCTTTCTTAGCAAGACCATACCAAGCTACAGGCCTAAGTCCTTGTTAAGAGTGATGTATTTTACGGGCATGAGAAGGGAAGGGCCTCAATGAATAAGCACAGTTACTCCCCTAGTGCAGCAGGAGATAAATGAATAAGCACGGTTACTCCCCTAGCGCAGCAGGTCCATCGAGATAAATGAATAAGCACGGTTACTCCCCTAGTGCAGCAGGTCCATCGAGATAAATGAATAAGCACGGTTACTCCCCTAGCGCAGCAGGTCCATCGAGATAAATGAATAAGCACGCTTACTCCCCTAGAGTAGCAGGTCCATCGAGATAAATGAATAAGCACGGTTACTCCCCTAGCGCAGCAGGTCCATCGAGATAAATGAATAAGCACGCTTACTCCCCTAGAGTAGCAGGTCCATCGAGATAAATGAATAAGCACGCTTACTCCCCTAGAGTAGCAGGTCCATCGAGATAGCATAATAGGATCATCACGCAGCATAATGCTGTTGCATTTCTCGCGTGTCAGGATTGTGGAGGGCCTGTCCCTGCGGCTTTGGGCACTGAGGGGTGTACGTGCATCATTAGAATATGAAGGGAGTGTAGATTGTTACGAGCATAGATTGCAGGTCTTGGGGGAACCGGACAAGCAGGCAACAGTAATTGTCGATCACATTCTTGGTTTGTAGTTACTAGATGTCATGCAGTTTATGGATTAGCAAGCGTGCCATATATCAGCTTATTGCGATATGGACCTTCCAGTGGGCTTCTGGACCCTGATTCAATGGTTCCAAAGTCGACCATAAGTATTGCTTGTGTTTGTGTTACCCAGAAGTTGTGACCGCAAGTTGTGCCACAAATATAACTGGATTGATTGTCTGTCATCCATCCATCCTCACCATAATCCATAATATTCAGGCGATATGCTCCGTGATGCAGTCACGCCGTTTTTATCTATTAATGCCAGCAATCGTCCCATGGTATCATCAGTAAGACGATCCATGCTGGACAATCGTCCAATAATATTATTAGTGAGACCGTTAGTGGCAATCGTCCAATGATACTACTAGTAGGATGGACATTTGTGCTGGACATGGCCTGCCGAATTCATTGCCACGAAACAGGTAGCTGTATGTGTGTGATGTTTTAGCCGAATTCATCGCCACGAAACAGGTAGCTGTATGTGTGTGATGTTTTAGCCGAATTCATCGCCACGAAACAGGTAGCTGTATGTGTGTGATGTGTTAGCCGAATTCATCGCCATAAAACAGGTAGCTGTATGTGTGTGATGTGTTAGATCTTTGCTTTTTGCCTCCTTACGTGTGTGTTAGCCAGGCAGCAAGCCACCACAAGTTGGCCTATCGCATAACTTGTCTTCCCAGGAATATACGTGATCATATACTACTTTATATACTATCGAGCTACCATGGTCCGGATTCTCTCGATTTCTGGCCTGCGCTGGTTGTCTCCTTGATTTACAACAATATATACTATGCGCACTGGCTGTATGTGTTCAACAGAACTACTTGACGGACATGGCGCACTCGGTCTTCTGCGGCGCGCTCCCGGGCGACGGCTGGAGCCATGGATACGTCCATGGGCTTCTGCACGGGTGCATCCCCGTTGTCATCATGGACGATGTAGAGGAGGCATTTTCCAACATCCTCAACTATTCCAAGATTTCGGTGCGGGTGCTGGAAAAGGACATCCCGAACCTGCACGAAATACTGGCGGCCATCCCCCAAGAGGAGATTGAAATAATGCAGGCCAACATCCGCCACTTGTGGCCCCGCTTTGTCTACCGCCGCTACCGCACGGACCTCAAGAACAGGTTGCAGAAGCTGGGCTTTGATGTGTCTCCGATGGAGCATCTGGTGGCGAATGTGACACTGGCCGAAGATCATGACCTTGGCAGTGATGCCATGGACACCATTATGGAGCTGCTGTACGTGAGGCTGCGGAAAAGAGAGCAGGCTCTCAGCAAGGGAGGCTAGTAATCTGTTGGCACTCAAGTTCGTCGCCGTATTTATATCCTATTTATTGTACCCGAGGCCTTGGGTACTAACCCATCTTCGTAGCTGATCAATTAGACCACAAACAAAACTTGACCTGATATTGTTTGGCAAATGGGAGTAAAGACTATGAGCACATGGAGCCTAGCAGTGCAGCCAACCGCAGAGGGGCATTGCCGCCTAATATTTCTGTGCTGAACTCAGTTATCTTGCGGGAATGATGCAAGTGTACGTAAGTTGGCATGGGGAGTAAAATTAGGCATAGTTTGGGGCTGGCCGGTGGCTTAGGCTCTGGTGTTGTAAGTTAAAACTGAAATTCGATCCCTGACGGGGAAATTAACTTTTTTAACTTCACAATTTCTATGACACTAGAATGACATTGCGTTTCCAGAGCATATTGATGTAGAAAAAGATGGTGGGATGGAGGGCTTATCAGAGGATCTAGCTCTATCATTTACGGATCGATACAAAGTGCGGGCCCCATGAGGCCACGACCCCGGTGGCGCGTTTGCAGCGCATTGGCCGTCGCGGAGAGAGCACTATGGGGCTGGCAGTGAGCCAGGTCCGCCCCGCCTCGTGCAGCCGCCTTAGAATTAAACCTCCTCGATCCAGCTGTGCTCGCTCCTCATGTGCGCAGATGCCAGCGACTCCTCACACCTGGCCTCCCGAGATAAGCGCCGCCATCGCCTTGATGCCTTGTCCGGGAACCAAGAGGTGCGAGGCGAGCTAATGGAGTGAGGCCCTCACACACACTATGTACAGCTTCAACAATGCGTCCGCTTTGCCTGGGCCAGGGCACCACACGCACTATGCATACTGTGCCAGGCTGCCAGCCGGCTCCTTGACCAACAATTACTTCAAAAATCCAGGTCCTGGGTCCCAGCCAGCAGGTCGGTAGAAAAAAACTCTTAACGACATTGCAGAAGCCTCGAGCGCACGTGCCCCTAGCTGCCCTAATTGCCAAGGGTTGCGACGCTGAAAGAGGAAGGAGGCACCACCCACCTGACCGCATGCCTCAACGGCACAATAAAAAGCCATGCATTCAGTGCTGGCTGAGGCCACCAAAAAAAGTGGATCTATACGGCTATACCAGGACAGCAGTGACGAAGCCTGGCAACCTGCTAGCCACTATAGGATTTTCGAGCATACCAAGTGCTGCGTCGCGACCGCGAATCTTGGTGATCAAAATTCATGGCGTTCACACTGAGGGGAAAAGCAAAAGCTATGCGTCATCTTGGGAAAGGTAAGGAAAAGCACTCGGCGTCGCGATCGCCGCAACTCCTTACCCAAGATGATGGCGTTGACCGCTACAGGAAACGCGAGGAGGGCCAGGAGCACGGGACCTTGTCTAATGCTGCTGGTCGACCACGATATGCGACCAAGGGTTATGCATGGAACAACTAGCACGTTGCTGCAGCGGACATCAGCGCACGGAGTTTCAGGCACATAACGATGAATATACGAAACGCAACGTTGTCTAAATACCGCTGCAAAGAACCCTTAAATTAAGTTGTAAGCTGCAAGGAAACCTAGCCGGCGTACAGCTAGCTGCAAAACTCCAGCAACAACAATCGCTGCTACGTTTGCGTACACCGGTCGACCGGAACTAGGACGGGCGTCAACCGTACCGGCCTAGCTATGCCGAGCGTGCTTTAAGCTAGCGAGCTGAGTCCGGTAAGCATCCAACTGTTTCTAACTGTATTTGTTGGCAAGTGCCAATATTATTGCTACGGCGCAGCGTCGTAGTGAGCGTTCACGTCGACGTGGTTTGACTCATTTCATCTCCTTCCGTCGCGTCGTTCCCTTTTTCCCCTTCGCAGTTGCTGCAGGTGTTGCTCAAGCCTGCGATGATACGAGCTGTTCAATTTACATGTACGCAGTAACGCACCCATGCTTTTCTCTGTCGGCCCAGTGCCCGGCTTTCCCCATCACCAGTCCTCGTGCCCAAACACGAAAAGCCTTCTGCTGAATATTGGCAATTTGGCTTAGGTTGGATTATTATAATATGGATGTACCTATATGACAGATAATAGAGAGTTTAATATGATGTACCTTTCCTATGAACATATATCACGGTTATCACCAAGGTTCCGGGCATACAGGGTCCACGCAGGCTCCGCGCCCTGTCCGCGCACGTCGCGCAAGAAATCCGCGCAAGTACGTGGCGCAAGGCTTTTATTCAGACGTGCTCAGCCCCGTGCTTCAGCAGTCGACTGGGCCAGTGGGCCCAGAATGCATGGCCAAAAAAAAAAAGCGATTTGCACACGATCAGTTTGACGTTGCCTTCTCTGCAGCTTCGTGAACCTCCTAGCCGGCGTTAAAAGTAAGGAAGTGTAAGAAAGTTATACAGTAGGGGTGGAGTATAGCCAGTTTAATTTTTAGCGACTAGCATAATTATACTGTAGGCGACGCGACTCGCCATCTTCCGCATTATTTTATTTTGCAGGGCGTGTCTATATAGCGCTTGTCGGTCGCATGCGAGGTAACACCTGGAGTTTGTATTTAATCACGTGACTGCGTCACGTGGCTACAACAAATTACGGCATCCCCGCTAATACACGGCCGGAGAGAGGGCGCCCCTGCCGCGCCAGCTTCTCTCACTGCATGGTGGAGGCAAGCCAGTACTGAGTACTCTAGCTCTAGTGCATTATGGTGCAGGCGCAACTGTACGTACGTGGGTACTTGCGTTGGCAAAGACGTGCCCGTGCGCGTGGCGCCGGCGGATGCTAATTCATGACCCGCCGGCATAGCGGGCCCCAAAGTTGCGCGCTCTTTCGGCCGCATGCATAAAACCGGCAGCAAAGTCAGGGGTCTCAGATCAGTACTTTGTCAAGTAGGGGGGGTTCATTGCCACACGCAGCATCGGTCAAGTTTGATGACGTACAAGTAGTACTTTTGTGATAGTTTAACTTCAATTTAGGTTCATCATGATCTCACCTTCCTTCATGGCCGATCTGCCACGATCCCGACGGTGCTGCGTACTACAGCTAGTGCCACATAGTTCTTACCTTCGTCCCAGAACGCACGCCTAGTACCGCCGGGCCGTGGCGGGTGCAACGAAATCGCGATCACAGCGGCCCCGCCATAGCCTTTGAAATGCCATAGCTTGAAATTAAGAGCCGGAACTAGCGCTAGCGGGGCGGAGTTACCTCATGCTACCGGTAAACATCCCGATAAACGTTTGGCCAATATGGCCAAACGGCAACTCGACCCATGCCGGCATTCTGGCGTATATTGGCATGGTACTAATACTAGCAGCAGGTTTGCTTCCGGCCACCAGTTCTTCGCGGGAGCTGGGAGATCTTTCGCTGATCCCGGGATGGGACGCGCTCGTCCAGGAATTTTGGGCACAGCCTCACCCTATTCCTGCCAGCGTCTCGAGAGGCCGAAGCCGCTACCCCGTAAGCGTACCCTGTGCAGGAGACTGCAACGCTGCTGAAGGGCGCGGGACCTGCGACTGGTTCACCGGACGTTGCAGTTGCACGTTGGGTTGGAAAGGCGAGAATTGCGACGAGGTCGACCGCTTCACCTGCAACAACCCTGACGGGTAAGACTCTTTAGTAGCTGATTGTACGCTGCAGGCTTGTAGCTCAGTTAATTATCACATGATGATCGTCACCTGCAGGAGATGGCGGTGCCCTTGGGGCATTTCCAAAAGTAGCTCGGAGCTTACTTTCTACAAAATGCCGCAAATGCACTGGCGGCCGTCAGTCCTCATCGGCTCACCCACGTTTGATTGCGACCGTTGCGTTGGCCTACCTAAGCTACGCCTGCTACGTCAGACTACCCACACTAAATAGTACATACCCACACTATATAGTACATACCCACACTATATAGTACATACCCATACTATATAGTACACACCCACACTATATAGTACATACCTATACTATATAGTACGTACCCACACTATATAGTACATACTCACACTATATAGTACATGCTCATACTATATAGTACATACCCACACTGTATAGTACATACCTATACTATATAGTACATACCCACACTATATAGTAAATACCCATACTATATTGTACCCATGACAAACTGGAGTCTGCAATACGTGAACCAATACTGGTAGAGGTGGATCAATACTGGGCCATATGCCAAGTAGGCAAGTACCGTACTGTCACTCACAGCATACATGCGTTGCCAGTAGTAGCATGTGCCAAAAACCGCCGTTTCATACCAAGTGCCTCGCGACGGACACGCAGGTAATTATAGAGTGCCAAGCCGTGCCCAGTGATCAGTGCGGTCACTACACAGTCTGCTGCAATTCGGTCACTACACCGCTGCATACTTACTTCTGATAACTTCGGTTTCTTTGTCCGATCAGTGAGCCATAGCTCACTATCACTATAGTGTCCACTACTAAAGTGCACGCCATTCCTCATCGCAGGCAGCTTTCCGCTTGTTTGCTTTTCCTACAACGCCGATCATACTGAAATGCAAGCGAAGATTTTGCCCTTGCCAACTGCCCATGTAAAAGAGCACGACCAGCATCGTTAGGGGGGGACTAGTAGGTCCTTATAGGCTGTAGAATAGTATATCCTCGCTTGGATGACAAGGTAGTATTGATATGCAGGGCGAGAGGGGCACATTGCGGACGCAACTACTAATTAACAGGTTAACCGATTTTTGCTTTTTTTTCGGATGCAATGGTGGCGCAGTATAGTAACCACCTGCAGACACGCCTGACAGCTATGCATGCAAGTGCTTGAATTTTGATGAATCACAGTGACGCTTGTATAAGAATCCATTCTTTGCCTCCATGAATATTCACCCAAGTATTTGAGCTTTTCTTGCCTGCTACGCCAGACTGTCAGCGATCACACACCGACTTGCCTGCTACGCCAGACTGTCAGCGATCACACACCAACTTGCCTGCTTGACAGACCATGGCCACGCACCAACTTGCCTGCTGGACGTCCATGGCCACGTACCAACTTGCCCGCTTTGGCACCCGTCAACTAACCACACACCACCTAAGTCCCTGCTTGCCAGTCAACGACCACACACCTACTAAACCTGCCTGCTTGCTATGTCCATGACCACACACTTGCCTGCTTGACAGTAATTACGACCACGCACCCACTCCCTGCCTGCTTGCCAGTCCACATTCCACAACCACATACTGCCTTGCCACTTATTTGCCGTATGCGGCCTTGTCATAGCAACGCATCGTGAGCACATACGTAGACAGGACTGGCAATATGATGGCTTCTAACAACATTATGCTGTGGGATTATAACGTATGCTGTGTGATTATAACGTATGCTGTTTGGTTATATGATAAATGCTCTGTGATTATAACGTATGCTGATCGATGGAACCCATTTCGTAACACCCGACCCAATTGTCGAACCCGTTTCTTTGTATGCTGCGCTTGCCCCTTCTGGACCAGAAGGCGCTAGCAGTGCCTGCCAACGGCTCCTTGCATGCCTTTAAATAGAAATGGAGTTATTTTCTGTAGACTGGTGATGCTTGCACTGGTTCTACCGGTGGTGCTTGCGCTGCCCCCACCCAGTCTTTTCCTTCCCATTTCCACCCATACCTCCTCTCCCCAGCTGCTTTCATGCCCTGAAAACCATGTCATGGAATCCTACTTAAACCTCTCCGGCCCGCGTGCCCACACACCCTGTTGGGGGCCGTGGACAGTCTTGCAGATTCAGTGACTGTTTCATTAAGGCTGGACAGTCCGCATCATACCCTGGGCATCTACAAAGCTACTTCTATTTCTCAGGACTCTCCTGTTTCATCTTCTTGTCTTTATCAATCACCAAATGAAGCATTTATATGTTTGTGCCCATTCAATGGACTCATGCATGGCCCTTCTTACCCCCACACCGCAACCGCCGCACATGCCCGCACACCCACACCCACACATGGCACATAATTATTACTTTTTATTCTGTGCAATTTTTGTAATATAATGGCTACAAAATCCACAATATTTACCCTGTGACCACTCCAGGTTTTCTAATAGAGTCGTTCCATCCTGCTGCTCTAGTCTACGATTTCAATCGTACAATTGCTTCATCCGGCTTCCACTTTCTGATCCTAAGACCCCTTCATCTGGTCCCAGCCCTTGTCTGTGACCATCACCATTATTCTGGCATTTCTTTCTTCCACGTGCATGGTATGTGTGACTTCTAATCTTGTTCCGACCTCCACCTTCATCTGCAAACCAAGCCTCCCATTTTCCCCTTCAACCCTTAACTGTTTTAATGAAAATATGTACTTTATACTACTGTTATTGTGCTACCACTTTATAGTACTTATACTTATACACTTGATAGTAATGGCTTGTACATTACCTTTCACACTTGATAGTAATGGCATGTACATTACCTTATACACTTGATAGTAATGGCATGTACATTACCTTATACACTTGATAGTAATGGCATGTACATTACCTTTCACACTTGATAGTAATGGCACGTACATTACCTTTCACACTTGATAGTAATGGCACGTACATTACCTTTCACACTTGATAGTAATGGCGTGTACATTACCTTTCACACTTGATAGTAATGGCATGTACATTACCTTTCACACTTGATAGTAATGGCTCGCCAAGCATCCTCTACCTAATCACAGGCCTTACAAAATGCCCCGTCCTGCCGTTGCATGTTGTTTCTTAAGCCCGCCAGTATTTCACCCACCGCCCCACCGTCCTCCCCTCCCACACACACAAATAACCTGGACCCTCATCCACACATGCTCTTCCCCACTGCACTGTGGCAAATATGCCACGTTGCATCGGCCCCTCTGTATGTTTTTCTCTGTGATGATGAGGCTCATTTCAAAAGGAAAAAGGGATGCCAAATGGCATTCTGTTTCGTGGCTAATCATCGTCTCCTCCTCCTTACTGTACTTTGGCCCCCCACTAGTGGCTGGACCCTCTCCCACTGCTTCAACGAGTGCGACCGCGCACGCTGCTACTGCGGCCACGGCACCAAGTTCCCAAAGCGCACCATCTCCGACTCCGGCTACGTGGAGGCTCGAGACACATACGGGTTGGCGCTACAGTTTCAGGACGCCACGATCATTCGCAAATGGGGCATCAACGTGACCTCTGCGAGCCAGCTGCGAACAAACTGGCTGCGGAAGCACACCGTGGATACGCTGGGGCCTATACACTCGCAGGACTTGGACAATTTCTGCGACTCATCCCCCAGGGAGTCCCCCGGGCGCAGGTTCCCCTGCTGGTACCCGGAGCACCAGGGGCCCCTGTGCAGCGTGACGGCGCCCAGCATCTGCGTGAACCAGTGCTCAGCCAGGGGGGAGTGCGACCGCGGGTTCTGTGTGTGCCAGCAGGGGTACCACGGGATCGACTGCTCCATCCCGGCCAGGCTGCCGACCGTTTTCCCACTCTTATTACAAGGCTCGCAGGTCACATATGCAGGCCAAATGGATGGTTTGGGGGCGTTTATGAGCCCGAGCGGGGACAAGGACAAGGGCAGGGACATGACGGAAGCCGAGGGCAGTGACGAGGGGCAAGGACCCGGTGTGGCAGGGGCAGCGCCCAAGGCAAGGCCTTCGCGGAAAGAGCTTCGCCTCGCGGCGCTGGCTGGCAAAGCGTCATCGAGTGCGTCCTCGTCCGCTCTAGCGGCGGCTTATCGTTCCTCAAGCAGGCTGCCTTTGGGAATGGAGGTGATCTCTGACAGGGTTGGCGCCGCTGGCCTCCACGGCCCCGATGAGGAGGCCTCGGTGGCAGGTGCCGGGGCGGGCATCGCCACGACTAGCAATACTGGAACGCTATTGGCGAATCAATTTAAGCAAGCGCGAGTGGCGGGCATGCGGTCGGTTCTATCCGCTTCTGGCTTCCCACCCAGGCAGAAAGCGTTCCCTGCCACCAAGGTGCGGAAGGGCGGAAGGGGAACTCTTGTGGCACGACGCCCCCGCATATTTGTGTACGAGCTCCCCCCCGTGTTCAACGCGCACCTCCTCCAGCTACGGCGGCAAGGCCTGTGCACGTCGCGGGAGTACGAGCTCTTCCACACTCCACGCTTGAAGTTCTCTGAGTGGCTCTACAATTTCGACTTCATGTTCCTCGAGTGGCTACTCCACAGTGAGCACCGGACGCTGGACCCCGAGGAAGCGGACTACTTCTACGTGCCATTTTTCGCCTCGTGCTACAACTTAATGGGCGACGACTCCCCCCGGATGCGCCTCTACGAGGGCGCGCGCATGGTGGCCACCGTGCAGGCCGCCAAGCTGGTCTGGCATCACATAAGGAGCAACTACCCATACTGGGACCGGAACAACGGGACGGACCACATCTGGACGTGGGTGTGGGACGAGGGCGCCGCCGCGGCACCTGCTGTCATCCGCAGCTCGATCTTCCTCACCTCCTGGGGCGCCAAGTATGTGCAGACGAGGACCGCGTACACCGCCGATTTGTACATCAGGGAGCCATACGCGCGGGACGACAAGCGGGTGTTCGGGATGGCGTTTCAGGACGGACCACTCGGGTCCACAGAGGTGGCAGCTGAATTTGGCATTGCCAACCAGAGCTCGTCCCAGCTCTTCAACCCGCGGGGGATCACCTGGGCGGGGGATGTGGAGGAGCGGGGGGATGCCCCTGGGTACGACCCTGACAAGGACATCGTAATCCCTGGCCCGTACTTCTCGTGGATGACTAGCCCCTATTCATTGTTTAATCGCTGGCGGAGTGGCTTGGAGGTGTATGAGGTAAACCAGAGCGCCTGCACCGGATGTCCTAAACTCAACCAAGGGATGCTCTTCTATTTCGGGGGGGACATGGGGCAGGAGGCGCACGAGCGGGCAGGCGTCGGGGGGGGGAGGCCGGAAGCAAATTACAGCTGGGGGATCCGGCAGGCGGTCGCCAAGTACTATCTGGGCGAGGAGGGCCAGAAGAAAGGGATGTATCTCTTCCCGGGGTCGACTTCTGTAAGTGTACAGGGGGAGATGTTTGCTGGTGGTATTGTGTGCAGAAATGAAAGGTATGAAAGTGTGCGCAGCGGCGTTCAGAAGGGGTAATGTGTGCTGATGGAGCCGCGTGAAAGAGGTGGGCATGCGGACACACAAGTATGGAAAAGGTATTTCAAGTAATTGCAAGTTGTCGTTTCGGATGCAAGGAAGTCATCCTACAGACAAGTTATCTACTAGTAGCGTGATACGGAACTAATGGTACTATATACGAACTTATGATACTATAACGAAAAAGAGTAACTTAAACATGTTATGGTAGTATTTCAGAGTATTTTGCTAACTTCATCAAGATTATAGTCTGCTATTTCTGCTAACTTCATCAAGATTATAGTCTGCTATTTCTGCTAACTTCACCAAGATTATAGTCTGCTAATTTTGCTAGCTTCATCAAGGTTTCTAGTCCGGTGATTAGTATGGTGGACATTCACAGCTAAATGGTTGTATACCTTTCATATGATATCATGGTAGTATAGCTTTCATATGATATCATGGTAGTATGGACATCATGATGTCGCTAATTCATATGATATCATGGTAGTATGGGCATCATGATGTCGCTAGTTCAAATGATATCATGGTAGTATGGGCATCATGATGTCGCTAGTTCATATGATATCATGGTAGTATGGACATCATGATGTCGCTAGTTCATATGATATCATGGTAGTATGGGCAGTATACTGTGGTGCCTACGACCATCGCAACATGCTCCCTTGAATGCGCACAACAAGCAATACCGCTGAAGTGGAAGCCGTCGTCTCTTGACAAATGTTCATGCGATGTGATTAGGGCGCTAGATTAGTCGAGAGGACTGTCACAGTTGTTTAAACCCACTGTTTGCCGCGGGCCGGACTTTGCAGGAGACTTTGGAGGAACACTTTGCAGGAACACTGTGGAGGAAGACTTTGCTGGAGACTTTGGAGGAACACTTTGGAGGAACACTTTGCAGGAACACTGTGGAGGAAGACTTTGCTGGAGACTTTGCTGGAGACTTTGGAGGAACACTTTGGAGGAACACTTTGGAGGAAGACTTTGCTGGAGACTTTGGAGGAACACTTTGGAGGAACACTTTGGAGGAAGACTTTGGAGGAGCACTTTGGAGGAGCACTTTGGAGGAGCACTTTGGAGGAGCACTTTGGAGGAACACTTTGGAGGAACACTTTGGAGGAAGACTTTGGAGGAGCACTTTGGAGGAACACTTTGGAGGAACACTTTGGAGGAACACTTTGGAGGAACACTTTGGAGAAGCACTTTGGAGGAGCACTTTGGAGGAACACTTTGGAGGAACACTTTGGAGGAAGACTTTGGAGGAAGACTTTGGAGGAAGACTTTGGAGGAAGACTTTGGAGGAACACTTTGGAGGAACACTTTGGAGGAACACTTTGGAGGAACACTTTGGAGGAACTTGTGATCTCTTGCACCTTTTTGTTGCTGTTGTGATTGAGGCTTTAGAATGAGGAGGAATGCCCTAGGCCTGATAGTATATACACCTGTAGTGCATATACCATGTAGTGAAATACCATGTAGTGAATATACCGTGTAGTGTATACAGGATCATGTAGAACCTCATGTTTCGAATATCCTGCCTGCGATTCATTTGTGCACGCACACCCTACTAAGCATGCCCTTATAGATCATTCACTCCCAGCCCTGCCCGCGCATGAGAAATGCAAGGTTCACCCTGGTAAGCCCGCATCCACTCTTTGCCCACCCCGCAACTAGTTGCAAGTCTATTTTGATATCGTAGTCGTTACAAGCCTATGTTGGTATTGTAGTCGTTTGTCGTATCAACTGGTGAGTGTTGCTCTTTGGCTTGTTCTTGTCTTCTTGTCCTGCCCTTTGATCGCGTTGTCTGTCTCATTAAGTCCCATGATCTATCTTGATACTTGTTAACATATCTATTAGTACATGTTTAAAGTACTATCGTTGCTTTGCTTTGCAAAGCCGTGGGCGGGCTTTCCCCGACTGCAGCTGCATGTAGCAGGGCACCGAGGATTGAAAGAAGCATAGGGAGTAGAAGCCAATCGGACCCGATGAGCAGGCTGCATGAGCTGCTGGCCTAATCGCATTGAGCCAGCTTCTATGCTTATCATCATTTTCTTCCTAGCTGGTGTAGTATGCCGCATATTATAGTAGCGGACATGCGGTGGCAGCCAGTTGCAATCCTCCTATATATGGCTCCTGGTTGTTATTTGATCCAATGATTATAAACGTTTTTAGAATGTAAAGCGAAAGAAAAGGATACGCGGCAGCTATTCGGTGCTTGACCCTGTGCCACAGTCTGCCCGCAACTCGCCAATTAAGCCCCCGTGCATGGCATTGACCCCGTGCCTGCGTAAATGTTTGCCAGAGCTCTGTTTTCTGAGGATCATGCTTTGTGGCCTTACCAGTAGCGAGGTGTGCTGTTTATGTGTTTGTTCTACCTTCTGGCTTGGAATCTGTGATTCCGTGGACTGTGCCTTACCTTATAACAGCATTACTTGAAGGACATGGCGCACTCGGTCTTCTGCGGCGCGTTCCCGGGTGACGGCTGGAGCCATGGATATGTTCGCGCGATCCTGCATGGTTGCATTCCGGTGGTCATTAGTGATGATGTGGAGGAGGCGTTTTCCAATGTTCTAAATTATTCCAAGATTTCAGTTCGGGTGCTGGAAAAGGACATCCCGAACCTGCACGAAATACTGGCGGCCATCCCCCAAGAGGAGATTGATATGATGCAGGCCAACATCCGCCGCGTGTGGCCCCGCTTTGTCTACCGCCGCTACCGCACCGAACTCAAGAACAGGTTACAGAAGCTGGGTTTTGATGTGTCGCCCATGGCGCAGCAGGTGGTGGGCGTGGCATCAGTGAACGGTGATGACCTTGGCAGTGACGCCATGGACACCATAATGGAGCTGCTGTACGTGAGGCTGCGGAAAAGAGAGCATGCTGTCAGCAAGTAGAACGTTGTGGCTTGTTCTTGCCATTCAGTTTCAGCATCATATGACGCAGTCTATGTGTTTATTCATTTTTTCAGCAACTAGTAGTGTTTATATATTATTTATTGTACAAGTCTTTGTAGTACGTGTTTATGTGATTTTTTTTCGGAATGATTAGAGCACATGCACCCTAGCAGTGATGCATCCTGCCCAGTGGCAATGCCAGCTCATTCTGTTTTGCTTCCAATCTTGCGGGGTAGATGCGAGCATTGACTGCACGCGACATTGGGAATATTCCGTCAGGCTTGTACGAGCCTGGGTGGTTTGGGGAGTATTGAATTAACTATCACGTAGACTGCGTCACGTGGGTACCAATAAAGGAAGCTTCAACCCCTATATACAATGAGAAGGAGGGAGGGCGCCCTAAGTGGGCAGGCCACAGAGCACTCTCTCCACATCATGGTGCAGGCGCCATGCACTGTGGGTGCATGCAAAGAAGCTTCGCCATAGCATAAGCGTGGCGGATGCAGAAAGGCTGCCCCATGGTAGATATAGGCACGCCCCGCTGAGCAGCTGGCCACCTTTTTTGGGCCGTCGGATCGGGTGGTGTGCCTTGATTATGTCTGCGTACGTCAGGCTCAGCGCCCCTCAGTTGTCGATGCTCGCGTCCTGCAAGATTCTGTCAGCACGGTGGAATCAGCCGCCGCCGCCCGCCCGGCCGCCCTGGCCGGCCCCGCTGGGCCCCCGGCCCCGCCCAGGTCAGCGGCGGACTACCTAGTCCCCCCGCTGGTCGGCCCACTTGGTGACCCGTCTGACATGCCTCCTTTCACCTCTCGCGAGGTCACGGAGGCGGTCCACCGCCTGCGTTATGACGCAGCCACCGGCTCTGACGAGATTCCGGCCGCAGTTGTAAAACTTGCAGCCGAATTCGAGGACACTGGTGTTATGCTGCTCTTCCGGGACATCTGCAACCGCCTTCTGCTGTCGTCGCAACCACCTCCAGCGGCCTGGCAACACAGTTTTCGCACGATGCTGTACAAGAACAAGGGGTCGCCTGCCGACCCCGGCAACTACAGAGGGGTGTGCATTCAAAGTGCCCCCCTCAAGCTTCTTATGCGGCTCATCCTGAACCGCCTGCGCACGGCCCTGGACGGTCACCTCAGCGAGACTCAGCACGGCTTCCGTTCAGGTCGCAACACAGTACAGGCGCTCTTCGCTACTCGCCGACTGGTGGAGGAACTGCAACGCCTTCAGCCTGGTGAGTCCCCTTTGCACCTTGTGCTGGTGGACTTCATCAAAGCCTTCGATTCGGTGTTCTGGCCTGCGCTTTGGGACATCCTCGAGTTGTTCCGGATCCCCCGCCCCCTGATTGCTGTCATCCGCAACCTGTATGAAGGGTCCACCACTTCGGTGCGCACTTCTTACGGGACCACGCCCCCATGCCCTTTACAGAAGGGTGTGTGGCAGGGCTGCGTGCTCTCGCCCTACCTGTTCATTATTGTTGTCGAATACGTAATGATTCAGGCGCGCAAGCGATTTGCCCGCATCGTGGGCAGGGAACCAGGAGTGCAGGTTGCTAACAAATTCTGGCATGGCGGTGCGGACACGGAGATTCGGCTGGCAGACATCATCTACGCAGACGACACCACCCTCTTCGAGGACACTGAGCATGTGCAGACATGGCTTGACTGCCTGGCTCTCGAGGCCCGTGCAGTGGGGCTTGAGGTCAGCAAGAAGACAGAGGCCCTGGCGGTTGGGCTCACCAACCCACCGCCGCCCCTCTTTCTCCTAGACGGCTCTCGAGTCCTGTATCGGGACCGCGTTAAGCTGCTGGGCAGCCTGCTCCCCAGCTGCGAGGTTGAATCTGTGGACCACCGCATCTCCCTCGCCTGGCACGCTTTACGCCAGTACCGGGCCCTGTGGCGCAAGCCCCTGGGCAAGATCGAGAAACAGGACCTGTTCAAGGTCCTCGTCCTTCCTGTTCTCACGTATGGAGCCGAGACGTGGACCCTCACCGCCGACCTGGCCCGCAAGCTGGACGGCGCGGTCACCAGCATGCTGCGATCCATTTACAGAGTAGGATATGCTGCTCATGTCCGCAATGAGGACCTGTACCAGGGCATGCCCTATATCACCAGCACCATTAAGCAACGCCGCCTGCAGCTAGTAGGGCACCTAGCTCGCGCCAACCAGGTAGACACCTCACGTGGCCCCCCCGCAGGACTGCGACCAGCCCAGCCTGGCCGGCACCTCCTGACGTGGGCTGGGCCCAGTGATGTTAGACGCCGCAAGGCCCGCACCTTCAAAGAACAGCTAGTAGAGGACATGGGGGGCCTAGGCCTCTCCGTGATTTGGAAGAAGATGATGGACAAGGCCAAGTGGGCCCAGGTCATAGAGGATAACGAGCCCCCCCCAGTGGGGAAGCGCCCGCGTGTGCAATCTCGTGGGAGGCACGCCAGATAGCCCCCTAGAGCAGCGTGCGGCTGCCTAGATAGATGTTGTAGTTAGAATGTTGTTAGATAGATGTAGTATGTAGCCGATGTAGATAGACTAGACCGGTAGGACTGTTTGCACCCATCCATCCATCCATCCATCGGGGTTAATGCTCCGTGACTCCCCAACGGGAGCACGAGTCTAATTAATTAATTAATTGATTAATTAATGGTAGATATGACACATGGCCCCGTACGAGATATAACTCATGGTCCCGGACCCATCCAGCCACGAGGTAGCCATGGCTGACGGCAGAGCTCATAACTTTCACGTTTGGGCACCGAATTCGGCCGTGAATACCATAATCGCTTCATCTTTCTAAGACGCACACGCTGATATATTTTCCCGAAGCTATCACGCAATATTATGATGAGTCCCCTCTGCACCTTGTGTCTGCACCTTCAGCCTGGTGAGTCCCCTCTGCACCTTGTGCTGGTGGACTTCATCAAAGCCTTCAATACGGTTTTCTGCATGGCCTGCGCTCAGTGGGATATCCTCGCTCTGTTCCGGATCCCCCGCCCCCTTATTGCTGTCATCCGCAACCTGTATGAAGGGTCCACCACTCTGGTGCGCACTTCCTACGGGACCACGCCACCATGCCCTTTACAGAAGGGTGTGTGGCAGGGCTGCGTGCTGTCGCCCTACCTGTTCCTTATTGTGGTCGAATACGTAATGATTCAGGCGCGCAAGCGGTTTGCTCGCATTGTGGGTAGGGAACCAGGGCTGCAGGTCCGCAACGATTTCTGGCATGGCGGGGCGAACACGGAGATTCGGCTGGCGGACATCATCTATGCGGACGACACCACCCTCTTCGAGGACACTGAGCACGTGCAGACGTGGCTTGACTGCCTGGCAATCGAGGCCGGTGTGGTGGGGCTTGAGGTCAGCAAGAAGACTGAGGCTCTGGCGATTGGGCTCACTCAGCCCCCGACCGACCTCTTTAATTCTCCTTGACGGCTCTCGAGTCCTGTACATCGGGACCGCGTCAAGTTGCTGGGTAGCTTACTTCCCAGCTGCGAGGCCGATGTGGACCACCGCATCTCCCTCGTCTGGCACGTTGTACGCCAATACCAGGCCCTGTAGCGCAAGCCCTTGGGCACGCTAGAGAAACAGGACCTGTTTAAGGTCCTGGTTCTCCCTGTTCTTACGTACGGGGCCGAGACGTGGACTCTAACAGCCGACCTTGCCAACAAGCTCCAGATGGCGCGGTCACCAACATGCTGCGGTCAATTTATCGCGTAGGATACACTGCTCATGTCCGCAAGGAGGACTTGTACCTCGGCCTGCCACTAGCTTATCACCAGCACCATCAAGCAGCGGCGCCTGATGCTAGCTAGTAGGGCACTTAGCTCGCACCAATCAGGTAGACACCTCACGGGGCCCCTCTGCAGGGCTGCGCCCTGCCCAGCCGGGCCGGCACCTCCTCACGTGGGCTGGGCCAAGCCAGGTTAGACGCCGCAAGGCCCGCACCTTCAAAGAACAGCTCGTAGAGGACATGGGGGGCCTAGGCCTCTCGGTGATTTGGAAAAAGATGATGGACAACGCCAAGTGGGCCCAGGTCATAGAGGACAACAACCCCCCTGCAGTGGGGAAGGAGCGTGTTTGCACACGTGGACGGCAAGCTAGACAAGACCCCTAGGGTCGCGGGCACCATAGATCTATAGTAGGACTGTTTTGTAGATCGATAGCTTGTAGCTAGCTTAGACCGGTAGGATTGCGTGTATTCCCCCATCCATCCATCCATCCATCCATCCATCCATCCATCCATCCATCCATCCATCCATCCATCCATCCACCCACCCACCCACCCACCCACCCACCCACCCACCCACCCACCCACCCACCCACCCGCCCGCCCGCCCGCCCGCCCGCCCGCCCGCCCGCCCGCCCGCCCGCCCGCCCGCCCGCCCGCCGCCCGCCCGCCCGCCCGCGCCGCCCGCCCGCCCGCCGCCGCCGCCCGCCCGCCCGCCGCCCGCCCGCCCGCCGCCCGCCGCCCGCCCGCCCGCCCGCCCGCCGCCGCCGCCCGCCCGCCGCCCGCCCGCCGCCCGCCGCCCGCCCGCCCGCCCGCCCGCCCGCCCGCCCGCCCGCCCGCCCGCCCGCCCGCCGCCCGCCCGCCCGCCCGCCGCCCGCCCGCGCCGCCCGCCCGCCCGCCCGCCCGCCGCCCGCCCGCCCGCCCGCCCGCCCGCCGCCCGCCGCCCGCCCACCCACCCACCCACCCACCCACCCACCCACCCACCCACCGGCCACCCACCCACCCACCCACCCAGCCAGCCAGCCAGCCAGCCAGCCAGCCAGCCAGCCAGCCAGCCAGCCAGCCAGCCAGCCAGCCAGCCAGCCAGCCAGCCAGCCAGCCAGCCAGCCAGCCAGCCAGCCAGCCAGCCAGCCAGCCAGCCAGCCAGCCCGCCCGCCCGCCAGCCAGCCAGCCAGCCAGCCAGCCAGCCAGCCAGCCAGCCAGCCAGCCAGCCAGCCAGCCAGCCAGCCAGCCAGCCAGCCAGCCAGCCAGCCAGCCAGCCAGCCAGCCAGCCAGCCAGCCAGCCAGCCAGCCAGCCAGCCAGCCAGCCAGCCAGCCAGCCAGCCAGCCAGCCAGCTGAGCCAGCCCTGAGCCAGCCAGCCCGCCAGCCAGCCAGCCAGCCAGCCAGCCAGCCAGCCAGCCAGCCAGCCAGCCAGCCAGCCAGCCAGCCAGCCAGCCAGCCAGCCAGCCAGCCAGCCAGCCAGCCAGCCAGCCAGCCAGCCAGCCAGCCAGCCAGCCAGCCAGCCAGCCAGCCAGCCAGCCAGCCAGCCAGCCAGCCAGCCAGCCAGCCAGCCAGCCAGCCAGCCAGCCAGCCAGCCCGCCAGCCATCCATCCGTCCGTCCATCCGTCCGTCCGTCCGTCCGTCCGTCCGTCGGTCCGTCGGTCCGTCGGTCCGTCGGTCCGTCGGTCCGTCCGTCCGTCCGTCCGTCCGTCCGTCCGTCCGTCCGTCCGTCCGTCCGTCCGTCCGTCCGTCCGTCCGTCGGTCCGTCCGTCCGTCCGCCCGCCCGTCCGTCCGTCCGTCCGTCCGTCCGTCCGTCCGTCCGTCCGTCCGTCCGCCCGTCCGCCCGCCCGTCCGCCCGCCCGTCCGTCCGTCCTTCCGTTCTTCCGTCCGTCCGTCCGTCCGTCCTTCCGTCCCTCCCTCCCTCCCTCCCCCTCCCTCCCTCCCTCCCTCCCTCCCTCCCTCCCTCCCTCCCTCCCTCCCTCCCTCCCTCCCTCCCTCCCTCCCTCCCTCCCTCCCTCCCTCCCTCCCTCCCTCCCTCCATCTTTGGCATGAAGGAAAATGGGGGTCTCTGCCCTTTCTCCTGTTGTGCACACAGAGGGATTAAAAGCACTTCGGTGCTTCGTGACTCCCCAGCGGGAGCACGAGTTTAATTAATGAATTAATTAATCCATCCATCGGGGTTAATGCTCCGTGACTCCCCAACGGGACCACGAGTTTACATAATTAATTAATTATGATGAGCAAACGCTCCTCTATGCAACGCAGCCTGGCGGCTGCAATGAGCCAAGAAAATACGCCTGCAGCTCCGGCTGTAGTTACGCCCGGCTTAGCAGGCAGCGGTGACACTACTCAAGCGTTAGGAGTTCACTCGGCTCCTCCTGCGGCCTCGCCCTCGGCATCGCCTGATCCTAGACGCAGTCGCCCAACAGAACCGCACATTCGGCCCCAACCCTTCAATGTCGACGACCACGACTGGACCAACATGGCCCCGTGCACTGCCCTGCCCTGCATCTTCTGCGGGGACTACACCTCGCTTTATGAGCTGTGCCGCCATCTCCACAGCATCAACCACCTCATTCATCCGGACGGCACCTGGGTTCCCCTCACCTTTCTGCCGCACTGCGCCCGGCCCCAACTCCAGCACATCATTCTCTGCTCCCTCATGCGCTCTGACGGCGAGATCTGGGCTCGTTCCATTTCCGAATTCACCTTCCGCTCCCTCCTAAAGGAGGCCCTCGAGCAGCACGTGGCCCCCCTTACACAGATGTGGCCGCCATGGGCGGCACGCTGGCTGCTGAGCTCCCCCACCTTTCCACCACCGCCATACACCTCCACCTCCACCCTCCTCGCCTCCACCTCGATCCACCGCCACCACGTACCGCATCCACCGCCGCCACGTCACCGCCCAGCTCCTCGACATCGACAAGCGCCTCCACGACAACGCCATCGCCATTGAGTGCCTGCAAAACACCGCAGGCCTCACCGCCCAGGCGGTGAAGGACATTGCCGCCCAGCCAGCACCTGCTGGCCCAGCCGACGATGCTCCTCCCACCCAGACCTGGGCGGACATGCCGAAGCACCACACCACCTCCATGCACCGCCTCCACCATCGCGGCTCAGCTTAAGCAACAAACGCTCGACCTCCGCGAGGAGGCAGACAATGATCACCAAGCGCAGCCATAACGTCATCGTCAAGCACTTCGACCAGCCGGCAGGTGAGGACTCCGAGTCTCTTGCCATAGCGCAACATCGATCCTTACCCCTATGGAACCCACAGGTGAGCTCAGGATCATCCTGAGTCGGTCAGCTGTCCGCCTTCCCTGCGCGCGGGCTAAGGCTGGCCCGGCTCCCCTGCTCCTCACCTTTGAGTACATGGCGGATAAGCTGTTACTTCTTAAACGCCGCAAGAAGCTCGCGAGGACTTCCTACATGCTGGCGGCTGGACGACGACTTGACCCTCGCGCACCAACAAAAGCGACGGGAGCTATGGCCAACCTACCTCCAGCTCCGGCAGACCGGCGCAGGGGGGAAGCCGGTGTACTGGAGGGGCCGGGGGCGGTCATCCACGTCGACCACAAGCCCTGGCAGGCGCCCCCTGCCACCCCAGCAACCCCAGCCTAGGGAATATATAGCAGTAGTGTAGACTGGTCACTGCTTAGCTTTGAGCACGTGGCCCACGCCTATTCGCATGTGCGCGCCTATGATGATTGATGGGACTCCCCACGGATGATGCATTAAGAATTTAGCCAAGCTTGGCCTATGCAAAAGTTAAGCTGCTCCGGGCAGTTGGCTTCCCGACTGCGAGGACGACATGACGACACGGATCGGCATGGCGTGGGCGCACCTCCATGACCACCGCCGCTGGTGGAGCAACCCCGCCCTACCCAGGATCGTCAAGCGTGACCTCTTCAAGGTCGTCATTCTGACGATCCTGCCCTTACGGCGCCGAGACCTGGACACTGACGCAGGAGCTGGAGCAACGACTCGACGGCAACGTCACCAAGATGCTGCGCAAGGCCCTTAATATTCCTGCGCTTGCATGTCCCGGTCCCGTGAAGCGCCACGGCCACTTTGCATTGCCTTCACGCCCTGTTCGGTTCACATGCTCTCGCCCCAGTGACATCCTTCTGGTTTCTCATGCGTTTGCTGTCACGCGCTCACAGGCCCCCGCCTGCCTCACGTGCTGTCGAGTAGCTTGGCGTCCAGCCATCCCCTCCTTGACTCCCTGGACACGCGCTGCAGCTCCAGCAGCTCCATGCGCTGGCTGACCGCCAGCGCGATCATGTCGTCAAACGACAAGTCCTTGCACTGTGCCCGCACCTGGGCCTCCACCTCCTCATACCGCGGGCTTAAAATCGACAGAACATCCTCTGCACCCTTGAGGGGGACCGTCTCGTCGCCCGGGCTCGCGAGCTCTGCCGCGCCGCGGCCGCTGCTGCTGGTGCCGCGGTAACTGTTCCCGCCCGGGCTGCTCTCGGATGCCGAGCTGTGGATGGACTGCATGCGCAGGAGGGAGGCCATCGCGGGCATCCCGTGCTCCTCCATCCCAGGCACGCTGAAGGGCACCTTAAAGAGTGCCGAGCGCGAGAGCTTGAGCGTGCAGGGGTGCAGCCGGGCACTGAGGGCCGGGGACGAGATCTCGTAGATGTTCATCGACTCCTTGACACCCTGCGTAGGGGGAATGAGATGGTTGGTTGGTTGAGAGGGCACGAGGGCACGAGGGCACGAGGGCACGAGGGCACGAGCGCACGAGCGCACGAGCGCACGAGCAGCATGATAATGGGAGCAGGCACAGAAGCCGCACAGTACATGGGCAGGCACGTTAGCGGGATACATGCGAGCAGGCGAGGGTGCGGCATGAGACCACACCCAAATGGTGGCACGCCATGCATGCCACCCGCTTGGGCGACGTGGCGTGCACATGGGCACTCTACGGCAGTTTCAAAATTGGGCATCCTGCGCAGAATCCTGCGAGACAATTTGAGACAAACATTTCGACCTTTCCAGCAATCGTTGGCATTGACCTTGAGGTGCAAAAAAATGCCCATCGTCTAGTCCTGTCCAGCTATCTCAAGGCGCCCACCTTGAGGTAGTAGACACCCATCTCCTTCCACGTCAAGTCCGGTGAGGATTTGTGAGCCGCCTCGTACAGACCCCAGTTGGCGAGCGATTGGCCGTGTGAGGCCGCGGCAGCGATGCGGGCCGCCCGGTTGACCATCGGACCAAAATAGGCGGCGCGCCCGGTGGCCATGTGTGGCTGGCAGTCGCTGGGAACACCCAAGCACATGCCGATCTGAAGCCGCAGCCCCCTGCAGGGCGTAAAAGGAGTGGTGCGTCCGGAGTAGGCGAGGCACTTATATGATGAAGCATTGAGGCATGGCCAGAAGTTTAAGGATGCGTGTTGGTGGCAGACTACGGATGATAGAGACAAAGCGGATGCGCGGTGGTGGCAGGTGATAGAAACAGAGGGGAGGACGGGAAGGGGATGTCAGGGGGGGGGCTGGGATTGTACTGTTGCTTGTGATCGTGAACATGGATGGGTGAATGGCTGTGCGAAATGCCTTGGTGGACTAGCGAGCATATGGCCCCTATAATTCACGTCTCCATGGGAATGAGACCAGAAACAAAGCGGCGGTGTTCATCGAAACGACTGAAACGTATTTCAGCTAATATTGCACTGGTTGCCACGACTACAGTTACAGCTAGTCTTCGTATGGCCAATCTTTGCAATTGCTTACAAACTCGCAACTGTGGACATGGTAGACACGACAAAAAACTAGGCAGGACTATGAAAGAAGCAACCACAATACCATCGTAGGGAGCAAGGTGACCCCTCAGCCAAGAAAGTATACATTGTTGCACTTCTTTTCAAAGGCAGTGATTAGCTTATGTGTGTAGATAACACCCTTTTAGCCAGATGCTTGAAGTAAGAGAAAACTCCTTCAACTCTCGATATAGATAACTGCACAGATAACCGGGTCCGAGACAGATAGGTGCCTAGATAACCGGGTCCAAGACAGATAGCTACCCAGATGACCGGGTCCAAGACAGATAGTTGCCTAGATAACCGGGTCCAAGACAGATAGCTACCCAGATAACCGGGTCCAAGACAGATAGCTGCCTAGATGACCGGGTCCAAGACAGATAGCTACCCAGATAACCGGGTCCAAGACAGATAGCTGCCTAGATGACCGGGTCCAAGACAGATAGCTACCCAGATGACCGGGTCTGAGACAGATACCCGCATAGATAACCGAGACATGAAGTATTGGAGCAATCACCCCGTTGGGCCACCCACCTGTCCACCACCACAGTGGGCCACCCACCTGTACACCATCACAGCCCCTGCTGTGTCTCCGCTGGTCCCATCCACCGCAGCCTTGACCACCTCGGCCGCGAGCTCCTGCTCCAGCAGCTGCAGCGGCCAGTCCAAGCCCATCGCCTCCCGCTGGACCGCCTCGGCGAAATGGGCGGCCATGTTCGGGGACCGGAACGCCAGCAGAAAGTTGCCGTCTTTTTCCTCCACCTCATACCCTTGATACCTCAGGAGCAGGCCCTGCACGAACTCCACCAGCAGGTGCACGGCTTGTTGGTATGCGGGGCAACCACGCAGCAGCTTGGCACCGCCCACGTAGATGAATGCGATGACCATCGCTTTGGTCGGTGGCACGCCCTTCACGTAGCAGTCGGCGGCGGGCGCGTCGAAGAAGGACGGGCGCAGCTGCTTGGATTTGAGCGGCGCAAAGGGGGCACGCTTGAGAAGCTCTTCAGGGAGCACCTGCATCAGGTGGATGGGGGGGAGCTTCTCGCCCAACTGCCAGCGAATACGGACCGTTGCCAGCATGCAGAGGGAGGGGGAGGAACAAAGCATGTGGCAGCACAGTGGGGAGGCGAAAAAGAGGTCGTTAGCGCCCATCTAGGACCCATTGAGCCGACTGCCGCGCGCGCACAGGGGAATCGACCGACCGAAAGCATGACTCTAGGAATGAAACAGTACGGATGGCAGCACAAGAGGGGCAACATAAGGGAGGTCGTTGGAGCACAGCTGGAAGCATGGCCGCCGGTGACACGCATTTATGAGCGGCCATGGCATGCAGACGTAAGGGGACGATTCCATGGGAAGGGAAAAGCAAGAGGCACCACGCTGAAGAACTTGATGTAAAAATGTGTGTGTGTCTCTGTGTGTGTGTGTGTGAGTGAGTGAGTGAGTGAGAGAGAGCGAGATCGCGCGCGCGACAGAGAGAGAGAGGGGGGAGGGGGGGGGGGGGGGGGGAGAGAGAGAGAGAGAGAGAGAGAGAGAGAGAGAGAGAGAGAGAGAGAGAGAGAGAGAGAGAGAGAGAGAGAGAGAGAGAGAGAGAGAGAGAATTTTACAGACACCCTGGCCTGGGAGTGAACGGAGAGAACGCCAGAAGTACCAGCAATGGGCTGCCTTTTACGATGAAATCGGCCTGCCTAGGGTAACTATCCTGCAGCTGTTATCCGCAGCAATTAGACCCCGACCCCTAAGGGCATTATACCACCAATCCGTGATTACTACCTCTATGCAAATATGGCACCTAATCATGCAGTATCACATGCTCATGGTCTGTACACTCTCACCTGAACATACCCATTGGCATGCCCATAGACACCCACCTCGTGCAGGCCCATCTGGTGGCAGACGAAAGATAGTGATCATTCCTATTCATAACCCATGTCAGCCCACCTCGTGCAGGCATATGTGGTGGCAGACAAGAGGTAGGGATACCTGCTACTGCATAATCAGCACCCACCTCGTGCAGGCATATGTGGTGGCAGACAAGAGGTAGGGATACCTGCTACTGCATAATCAGCACCCACCTCGTGCAGGCATATGTGGTGGCAGACAAGAGGTAGGGATACCTGCTACTGCATAATCAGCACCCACCTCGTGCAGGCCCATGTGGTGGCAAACGACGGAAGGCTGGTTGATGCCGAGAGCCTGCCACGCTGCCATCGACATGAGCACCTGGCCACCAGATGTCGCCGCGTTTGTGATCGCTTTTGTCATCTCCACCATCTGGCCTTGGTAGTGATGCCGCCCATTCGGGTGCACGTTGCATGATTCCGGCGTGCCGACATGCATGCCCATGCGCACACGCAGGCCCCGGTAGATGACCGACCCATCTTCTGGGACTTTCACCTCGGCAGCAACTTCGGAATCCAGAATTTCCATCGGCCAGTCCCCCAAGGCGGTCTCTTCGGAGCTCAATCGCCAGGGTCTCGACTTGCGGGGTGTCTGAACGCCCTGGGGGTTTGTGATCTGAGGCAGCTTTGTAGGGAAGAGCAGGTGGCGCTGGACGTCCATGGCCCAGCCGAGGGCATCGACTGGGTCGTGGAAGATGAGGGAGAAGGATTCGCCCTCCGTGTCGCTCTCGTAGCCATGGTAATTGGGCAGGAGCGAGCGGAGCAGCTGCGGGAGGGGGGGAGGGGGCAGGGGGGTGTTGTGACGATAGGTGCGATGAGATCAGCCACCCATACACTATGGGCACATCATAAGCTGAACGCGCGGAGAAGCTGAGGGCAGGATGACGCAGATTTGTGTGTGCGTGTGTGTGTATGTGCGCATGTGCGTGTGCTGACAGAGAGGGAGGGAGAGAGAGGGGGGGGGGGGGGGGGGGGGAGGGAGATAGAGATAGAGATAGAGAGAGGGAGAGACACACACAGAGAGACAGAGAGAGATGGAGAGAATATATCCTGACCTTGGACTGGTTCATTGACTAAGCATCATTAATCAACGCCAAACTGCTTCACAACTTGAACCACAACGGATAATCAGCTCGCCTCCCGCAACATCTGGCTATCAGCACATCCGCCGAATCCCACCCTGAGATGCCGGCCATCATCACTGGGTAGCGCTGTGGGCACCGTATGCCTTGTGCGAGATAAGCAGATGGGTTGAGTTCCGGCCCACCCTATCAAAAACACTGGTTCCACCAGGGTTGACCCGATACCAAACATCGCGCACAATCATGACAATACTCGAACCCACGACTTACACAACGGTGGATGGCCAGCGCTTTCTTCATGGCCTCTGGGCTGGACTCCCACAACCGCTTGGACCCCTCGACATCTGGCAGGGGGGCCAAAAAGGACCAAGGATTCCAACGAGGCGAGTCAAGTTTACCGCATCCGCATGAACCAGCCATCGACCCTGGTTCGAGTATGTGGCTAAGGTGATATCGTGGGACATGGCTGTGATCGAGCAGGAAGACTCATGCAAAGCTGGGCAGTGGCCCTTCAAACTCACCCGATCCTCTACAACGTAGCTCATGCCGCTGCCAGACATCTATAAAAAAAATGTGCATGATCGCTATTAGAGTACAGCCCAAACAGAGACTTGTCATTAAATTAAATTAAATTAAATTAAATTATAACATGCCTCCGTGGGGAGGTCATGTAGCACATATTCCATGATGGATGGGGTGGAGGAAGCCGCGTGATCGAACTATCCTAACTCTAAGCTATCTAGAAAATCCTAACTACACTACTCATCAAAACGCCTCCTCCGCTTGGATTACATGACAACCATATATACAGCTGGCTGGGCAGCCCCCTTTCAGGCTCTCTTGCAAGCTAAATAATGAACAAACAGGAGTCGAATCGAGCACGAGTAAAGAAAGGGTCGGCCGGGGGGAGGGGGGGGCGAGAGAGAGCAAAGAAAAGACAAGGAAACGGGCAGAGAGCGTACAGGATTGAGCACAGAGAACCTATTGCGCACCTTGGAGAAGTACAAATAGTGAACGAATGGAGCATGACTAGAGTGCGAATGGAGAATGAGCAGAGAGTGCCCCTAGAAAGAGCAAGAGCTTGCAAAAAACACCCGCCAGAGATGACTAGCAGAGGATGAGCCCACGACCTCCACCGACCGGTGATGACGACGGTGATGAGCGCCACCCTCCCTGGCGGGCTCCTCCTGCGCAGGAACTCCTCCACCACCTCGGCCCGCTGGTGCTTGCGGAACTGCGTCCGGTACATGATTGGCACTGCGGCCAGGCACGTGGCGCCCAAGCTCGAGAGCAACACCGCGATCAGGATCTTGATATCACCGCGGTCACCGTGGGACGAGGATGAGTCGTCCACCGTGACCGCCATCTCGCAAAACTTCCCCCCCCAGCTAGGGTAGCAGTGGCAGGCGCCCTGGGAGTAGTCCACCGTGGAATCGTGCTCGTTGGCGCCGCCGGTGTCGTCGATCGACGAATTGCAGGTCCCGCGGCCGGAGCACTCGACGTGATCGAGCGGGGCGATGTCTTGTGAGAGCGAGAACGCGCGGATGCAGCCCCGTTTGGACTCGCATACCGGGTAGAAGGTGCCGAGCGTCCCGACCTTGGCTCCGTCGCGGAAACCGACGAGCTCGCATCCGGCACGGGCCGCAAAATTCGGCGGCAGCTGGTCGAAGCGCAGCAGCCGCTCAGTGCGCACCTCCCCCACGATGCGCTCGCCCGTCTGTTGCTCCAACGCGGCAACGGTCGCGGACAGGTAGGTGGACAGGTAGGCCTGTGGTATTGTGCGAGAGGGAAGGCGGTGGGTTGGCGGTCATGTGATAAGAATGCGACTGGGAATAACTGGAATCACACTAGGGTAGGGAAAAAAGCAGGTGGGGCAAGGAGGGGGGGGAGAGAGAGTGTGAGGAAACGGAGGGAAGGGGCAGAGAGAGCAAAAGCCTTGCACAAGAATGTGATAAGAGAGAGTGAGAGATGTATGGGGTTTATTTATTCTATTACAGCCCCTCTCTACAAACCAGATCATACCGGAGCACATACTTACAGGACTTCTACTACATATACCCTCCAATACTTACTTCTCCAAATCACGCCACGATGGGCTGCATCACCCACCACCATGCTTCTGTCTATACCACCGCACCTGTCGACACCACATTCTGTCTACACCACCACATTAGTACGCCCACCTGATCGTCAACACAGCCCATGAGGCGGCCCTCCCCCAGCAGCGTGCCGTTGCGCAGCAGCGCCAGGAACTCGGACGCAGAACACTTGTGGGTGATGAGCTTGACAGGCGCACGCGCTGGCTGGGCCAGCGACAAGTTGGCCAGCAACGAGAGCGTGGCAGGGCCGATGGAGGTGTCCATCGCTTGTAGTATGAGCAGGTCCGGCACGGGCATATCGTGGGCAAGCCGCTTGTACAGGGGCAGGAGGAAGTTGCTGCCTGGGGTGGGCAGCGCGCCGTCCATCACCTGCGATCGATAGGAGTGTTAGATGGGGGCCGCACATTGAAAAAGGGAACGCGAGGCAGACATGCCACGGGGTCACGCCGCTCATCACCTGGGGTCGGGTAAAAGATATCATGGGTTGAGCAGGAGCGCTGAATAGGAGCAGTAGCGTAAAACAGGGATGGGAGGCACATGTTCCTGCGCAGCAGGGTCACGCCGTTCACAAGCTGCCAGGGGGTAACGGGTGGACCAGGAGTGAGAGACAGCCAGACAGGGGCTCGTGACGCAAGCAGTCCGAGTGGCAGACGCAAGCAGCCTGGCGGCTCTCTAGGTACGACTCGTACCTATTGAGCAGGTAGCGAGGTCAACGCTCCTGCCTAAGACCCCGGTAGAAAGAGCCGCATCCCCCACCATCCCAGTAGCGAGCAGCCCACCATCCCACGAGTAGCAAGCAGCAGCGCCCGATGACGAACACACCAGGGAACCAGCGCGCATCCCTGCCACTGTACCTTGCATGCTAACAAATGCTTCTTTGCATCCTAGTGGTAAGCTCCTTTGCATCCTAGCGGTAAGCTCCTTTGCATCCCAGCGATAGGCTCCTTTGCATCCTAGTGGTAAGCTCCTTTGCATCCTAGCGGTAAGCTCCTTTGCATCCCAGCGATAGGCTCCTTTGCATCCTAGTGGTAAGCTCCTTTGCATCCTAGTGGTAAGCTCCTTTGCATCCTAGCGGTAAGCTCCTTTGCATCCCAGCGGTAAGCTCCTTTGCATCCCAGCGGTAAGCTCCTTTGCATCCTAGCGGTAAGCTCCTTTGCATCCCAGCGGTAAGCTCCTTTGCATCCTAGCGGTAAGCTCCTTTGCATCCCAGCGGTAAGCTCCTTTGCATCCTAGCGGTAAGCTCCTTTGCATCCCAGCGGTAAGCTCCTTTGCATCCCAGCGGTAAGCTCCTTTGCATCCTAGCGGTAAGCTCCTTTGCATCCCAGCGGTAAGCTCCTTTGCATCCCAGCGGTAAGCTACTTTGCATCCTAGCGGTAAGCTCCTTTGCATCCTAGCGGTAAGCTCCTTTGCATCCCAGCGGTAAGCTCCTTTGCATCCTAGCGGTAAGCTCCTTGGCATCCTAGCGGTAAGCTCCTTTGCATCCTAGCGGTAAGCTCCTTTGCATCCTAGCGGTAAGCTCCTTTGCATCCTAGCGGTAAGCTCCTTTGCATCCCAGCGGTAAGCTCCTTTGCATCCTAGCGGTAAGCTCCTTTGCATCCTAGCGGTAAGCTCCTTTGCATCCTAGCGGTAAGCTCCTTTGCATCCCAGCGGTAAGCTCCTTTGCATCCCAGCGGTAAGCTCCTTTGCATCCTAGCGGTAAGCTCCTTTGCATCCCAGCGGTAAGCTCCTTTGCATCCTAGCGGTAAGCTCCTTTGCATCCTAGCGGTAAGCTCCTTTGCATCCTAGCGGTAAGCTCCTTTGCATCCCAGCGGTAAGCTCCTTTGCATCCTAGCGGTAAGCTCCTTTGCATCCTAGCGGTAAGCTCCTTTGCATCCTAGCGGTAAGCTCCTTTGCATCCTAGCGGTAAGCTCCTTTGCATCCTAGCGGTAAGCTCCTTTGCATCCCAGCGGTAAGCTCCTTTGCATCCCAGCGGTAAGCTCCTTTGCATCCCAGCGGTAAGCTCCTTTGCATCCTAGCGGTAAGCTCCTTTGCATCCCAGCGGTAAGCTCCTTTGCATCCCAGCGGTAAGCTCCTTTGCATCCTAGCGGTAAGCTCCTTTGCATCCTAGCGGTAAGCTCCTTTGCATCCCAGCGGTAAGCTCCTTTGCATCCTAGCGGTAAGCTCCTTGGCATCCTAGCGGTAAGCTCCTTTGCATCCTAGCGGTAAGCTCCTTTGCATCCTAGCGGTAAGCTCCTTTGCATCCCAGCGGTAAGCTCCTTTGCATCCTAGCGGTAAGCTCCTTTGCATCCTAGCGGTAAGCTCCTTTGCATCCCAGCGGTAAGCTCCTTTGCATCCTAGTGGTAAGCTCCTTTGCATCCTAGCGGTAAGCTCCTTTGCATCCTAGCGGTAAGCTCCTTTGCATCCTAGCGGTAAGCTCCTTTGCATCCTAGCGGTAAGCTCCTTTGCATCCTAGCGGTAAGCTCCTTTGCATCCTAGCGGTAAGCTCCTTTGCATCCTAGCGGTAAGCTCCTTTGCATCCTAGCGGTAAGCTCCTTTGCATCCTAGCGGTAAGCTCCTTTGCATCCCAGCGGTAAGCTCCTTTGCATCCTAGCGGTAAGCTCCTTTGCATCCTAGCGGTAAGCTCCTTTGCATCCTAGCGGTAAGCTCCTTTGCATCCTAGCGGTAAGCTCCTTTGCATCCTAGCGATAAGCTCCTTTGCATCCTAGCGGTAAGCTCCTTTGCATCCCAGCGGTAAGCTCCTTTGCATCCTAGCCTGGAATCCTTTGATCCTACGAGATCCGCGCTCACGCACCTGGACCGTCCGATTTGTCTGCGGGGCCACGAACAGGCTCCACGCGCCCGTGCGGTTGGCTGGGCTGCCGTGCGCCGTTAACGGCCACGCCCACGTTCCGTTCGGGAACTCGTACTTGTCGCCCATGACGCCCACGACAACACCCTGCATGAACTCCCATGCCCACGGCAGCGTGTACATGGCATTGTTCGCCAGCACATGGTGTGCACCCAGCTGCACCGCGAGGCGGCTGACCAGGGTCCCTGCGGTCATCAAGTCCGTGCCCACCGCGGCGTGCGCAACGAAAGTTTCCAGGGCCGGGTGCACCATGCTGGCCAGTGCCGGCTCCGCGACCACGCCCCAAAGCCCAGTTATACTGCTGCCGTCCGGGATGGCGACCCCAGGCACGGTGGAGTTGATGCTGCCGGCTGCCACATTGATGATGGTCCCACCCGACACGATGCTCCTAAAGCCGCTGCTGCTGTTGGTGTTGGTGCCATCCCCTGGCCCGACGTCAAACAGGTCGATGCTCGCGGCGGTCCCTTGCAGGGCTTCGCGGGCCGTGGGCTCGATCACGTGCGTGTGTGAGTAGGCGAGGTACACGGCCTTCCCGGCGCGGGCGATGGCCTGGATCGCGGGCACCATGCCAGGCATCACGGGTGCGTAGGCGGTGTCGAGGGAGATGATGCCGCGCAGGGCGGTGTTGTTTCCGGCGGCAACGTATTCGGCCACGGTCGCCGTGAAGTCAAGGTCGGGGTGCACGTTCCTGCGGGGTGGGGGATTGGTGGCCAGATGGAGGCGATTCGGAAGGACATGAAATGGAAGGAAGGACGGAAAGAAAGAAAGAAAGAGGGAGGAGGGGGGAGGGAGGGAGAGAGAGGGAGGAGGGAGGGAGGGAGGAGGGAGGAGGGAGGGAGGGAGGGAGGGAGGGAGGGAGGGAGGGAGGGAGAGGGAGGGAGGGAGGGAGGGAGGGAGGGAGGGAGGGAGGGAGGGAGGAGGGAGGGAGGGAGGGAGGAGGGAGGAGGGAGGGAGGGAGGGAGGGAGGAGGAGGGAGGGAGGGAGGGAGGGAGGGAGGGAGGGAGGGAGGGAGGGAGGGAGGGAGGGAGGGAGGGAGGGAGGGAGGAGGGAGGGAGGGAGGGAGGGAGGAGGGAGGGAGGGAGGGAGGGAGGGAGGGAGGAGGGAGGGAGGGAGGGAGGGAGGGAGGAGGGAGGGAGGAGGGAGGGAGGGAGGGGAGGGAGGGAGGGAGGGAGGAGGGAGGAGGGAGGGAGGGAGGAGGGAGGGAGGGAGGGAGGGAGGGAGGGAGGGAGGGAGGGAGGGAGGGAGGGAGGGAGGGAGGGAGGGAGGGAGGGAGGGAGGGAGGGAGGAGGGAGGGAGGGAGGGAGGGAGGAGAGGGAGAGGAGGGAGGGAGGGAGGGAGGAGGGAGGGAGGGAGGGAGGGAGGGAGGGAGGAGGGAGGGAGGGAGGGAGGGAGGGAGGGAGGAGGGAGGGAGGGAGGGAGGGAGGGAGGGAGGGAGGGAGGGAGAGGGAGAGAGGGAGGGAGGGAGGAGGGAGGGGGAGGGAGGGGGGAGGGAGGGAGGGAGGGAGGGAGGAGGGAGGAGGGAGGAGGGAGGGAGGGAGGGAGGGAGGGAGGGAGGGAGGGAGGGAGGGAGGGAGGGAGGAGGGAGGGAGGGAGGAGGGAGGGAGGGAGGGAGGAGGGAGGGGAGGGAGGGAGGGAGGGAGGGAGGGAGGGAGGGAGGGAGGGAGGGAGGGAGGGAGGGAGGGAGGGAGGGGAGGGAGGAGGGAGGGAGGGAGGGAGGAGGGAGGGAGGGAGGGAGGAGGGAGGGAGGGAGGAGGGAGGGAGGGAGGGAGGGAGGGAGGGAGGGAGGGAGGGAGGGAGGGAGGGAGGGAGGGAGGAGGGAGGGAGGAGGAGGGAGGGAGGGAGGGAGGGAGGGAGGGAGGGAGGGAGGGAGGGAGGGAGGGAGGGAGGGAGGAGGGGGAGGGAGGGAGGCGGGAGGAGGGAGCGGGGAGGGAGGGAGGGAGGGAGGAGGGAGGGAGGAGGAGAGGAGGGAGGGAGGAGGGAGGGAGGGAGGGAGGGAGGGAGGAGGGAGGAGGGAGGGAGGAGGGAGGGAGGGAGGGAGGGAGGGAGGGAGGGAGGGAGGGAGGGAGGAGGGAGAGGGAGGGAGGGAGGGAGGAGGGAGGGAGGGAGGGAGGGGGGAGGGAGGGAGGGAGGGAGGGAGGGAGGAGGGAGGGAGGGAGGAGGGGGAGGGAGGGAGGGAGGGAGGGAGGGAGGGAGGGGAGGAGGGAGGGAGGGAGGGAGGAGGGAGGGAGGAGGGAGGGAGGAGGGAGGGAGGGAGGGAGGAGGGAGGGAGGGAGGGAGGGAGGGAGGGAGGGAGGGAGGGAGGAGGCGGGGGAGGGAGGGAGGCGGGGAGGGAGGGAGGCGGGGAGGGGAGGAGGGAGGGAGGGAGGGAGGGAGGGAGGGAGGGAGGGAGGGAGGGAGGGAGGGAGGGAGGGAGGGAGGGAGGGAGGGAGGGGAGGGAGGGAGGGAGGAGGGAGGGAGGAGGGAGGGAGGGAGGGAGGGAGGGAGGGAGGGAGGGAGGGAGGGAGGAGGGAGGGAGGGAGGGAGGGAGGGAGGAAGGGAGGGAGGGAGGGAGGGAGGGAGGGAGGGAGGGAAAAAAAGAATGAACCGATGTCAATGAGAATGAGACAAGAAGCAAAGGTGGGGCATCGCGAGGGTTTAGGGTTTAGGGTCTAGGGTGAAGGGGCATGGAAGGTGGGGAATCGTGAGGGTTCAGGGTTTTGGGGCATCAAAGGGGCCACGAGGAGCCGAATGAACATGCGCTTGTGTGGGCTATCTACTCAGGTTGATGGCTGTGACAGGGAGTTGAGGGAAGGTATACCACACAGGGGTCGATCCGCAAACTACAAATGTGCGGAACAGTCCCTAGAACATCTAGCATCAGTAACTACAGCTTGTTTCCAGCAACCTCCAAACATGGTCCAACAGGCATGTCTTACAGAGTGAGGTGGCAGGCCCGCACCATGTCAAATTCAAATTGCGCGGGAAATCGCACGAGAGAGCAGATAACAAAGCAGGAGAAGAACCTCCTTCACAAGAAACAAGAAATTGAACATTACACACTACTGAAAATCCTACGTCCCAATCTCTCTTGCCACAGTACAACCCTCCACGACGCACCTCAAATCTCACCTGAGCGCTCCTAATTACAAGAAACCACATTTTACCGCTTTCACCTCAACATTCGTACGGCGGGGCGGGGGCACTTTTCACAGTTAAGCTAGCACCGTGGCACCCGAATTTCATCATTGGACGCCAGATTCAAACCCACAGTAAACTGACCAGTCAGAGGACCCCTGCACGCACGTCACATTACCCTTACTCTTGCGTCGCTGTTCACTGTTCCTCAATTACCATGACACCCCGCACCGAATAAATGGAACATCCAACACAAGTCTGCCCAACCGACCAGTTGAAGGAGGATCCACGCAAGTCCCTCTCGGCATCCTTCATTCCCTGCCACAGCTGGTAGGTGAACGCGACCTGCCGGTGGAACCATCCGATGACTTGGAATTTGACATTCGTGCGGTCAAAGCAGGGGCACCCCGACGCGGTCACCGGGAGCACCCCCGGGTCACCGCACACAGGATTCCCTGCCGCACGGCACACCTCGCGCTGCATGACCTCGGCGGTCACCTGCGCGGCCCCAAAGCCGCAACAAAAAGAGGGGTGCATAATAAACAAGAACAGGGTCACGCAAGCATGTTAAGACATCATACTATGGCAGCATGCTGAGATAAGATCGTTGAGATAAGCACGTTAAGGCAGCATGTTAAGATAAGATTGTAAAGATAAGCATATAAAGGCATGTTTAGATAAGCATGGTAAACCAGCATGCCATAACAGGCGGTGAAAGGCTATTGGCTCTGTGATGGCACGAACAAGAACGGGCGGAACACTGCCTGCATGGCATCATGAGTCACCAGAACGGTCGTAGGGGATTGAGGACATATGCCCCTTGACCCTGTTTCCTTGACCCTGTTACTATGCCATCATCGAACAACACCATCAGTCAGTACTGTCATTGAGGATGTCTGCTCCTTGACCCTGTGAATGCGCCATCATCGAATATACACCATCAGTCAGTACGGTTCTTAAGGATGTATGCCCCTTGACCCAGTCACTAACACTGTTGATAGTAAACATATTCAAATTTCAACATGCCATGTGTTACTCTGCCGTCATGCATGAGGAGCGGGACTCGTGGACTCATCCCTCTGCCAGTACCACCCCAATCGTGCCAGCTCTCACCGCTGCCGCGCCTGCCCCATAAAACACCACCTCCGTCTCGATATTCGACGTGACCATCTGGCCCGTCTGGCGCTCCGCCACCGCCAGCGCGACTGCCAGGTACCCCTGCGCGTACAACCCGGTGTCCACCACCAGCACACTCAGCCCACACCGAATGTCCTCCATGGCCGTCACCGACGTCTCAAACACGACCATCGTGGCGTCCCGCTTGCTGGTGGTCGGGAGGTGCGTGCGGATCACCCGGTAAGTCTCCGAATCCATGACCACGACGGCCACCTCCCTGCCAGGGATCTCGGGGTGCTCCACCTCGATCTGACGCACGTACTCCTGGAGGTCCGCGGGCGTGGGCGCCCGATGGTGGCGTTGGCCGGACATCCCGGCCCGCTCGAACGTGCTCATGAGGACGCGGCAACGCAGATTCCAGGCCATGTCGCCGATGTCCGTCGTCACGCAGTCCACGTGGCGGATGCCGGATGCAAGCAAGAACTGGGCCAGGGCGAGCGCAGTCTCAGCCTCGTCGGGGCCCACTTGACGGATGGAGGCGCGCACAGGGCTGAGCAGGGACTCTTGGCTCTGCAGGCTCTGGAGGAGGTCCGGGTCAACGCCCCCGACGAGGTAGATGGGGATGCCTGCGGCATTGGCGGAGATGAGGACGGGGAGGAGCTGCGGTGGCGGTGGTGATGGTGTGGGGTGGGGTTTGGGGGTGGGGGGTGGGTTGGGTCGGGTTGGAAGGAGGGGGGAGAGGTTATGCATGGGACCCAGCTTGGCAAATACGGCGTACGATTCGAATTAAGTTCGTGAATACGCGTACTTTAGGCGCGAATTAAAAACACGTATTTTATTTGAAATACGCGACTTGGACATAAAAAATTTGGGGGGGTACCAGGCTACCAGCAGGCAGCGCGGCGCCTAGGTTCTTTGGCGCGGCGTTTACTCCCCGTCCGCGGATTTACTGCAGAACTTGTTCCGAACAGTAAGAAAGTTTCTACCAAGCCTTGCAAAATGCTTGCCTTGGGCCTAGGAACTAGATGGCGTGAAAAGTTGGGTGCAAGGTGCGCGGGCTACTAGCGGAAGTGGCCAAGTGGCCATGGCAAAATTAGCAACATAGGGCGAGAGAAATGCAAACCACATGCTCGAATGTTACAGACGATGAGTTAATGATGTTGGATTGTGGCGGAGAGTAGCAGGTTCATAATATCTCTGCTTTCTTTTTATGCCATCGGCATGGGGGATACTATGCATTTGTTGGTCACGCGGAATCAAATAGAATTCATGATAGCAGCAGTAAATGCGTGTTTCTGTGGGGGCTGTTCTGACTGTGAAGGAGGCATTAATATCGAAAGCATCGAAATATTATTATTATTATTCTAAACAGCACGGGTGCTTTGTTTCAAATTAACGGCCATTTTTGGTAAGTAATAATGAGGCCTGCGCAGTTAGTGTGTGACCTTTTCATGATCGAAGAATGGCCGTAACTTGTTGCTCGCCTGGGCGAGGGATTTACGATTTCAAGGTATAGATTTGTGGCGAGCGTGATCTGCTATCTGTGCTTTCCTCTACAAGCTTGTCGTTCGAAGCCTTTTGCTTTCTTTTTGGGCGATCTTGTTGTGTGAGAATGCCGCGCCCTTTCTTCGCAGCGGCATCACAGCGCCAAGAAGCTGAGCGGCCGCCAATGGTTTCTTTACATATTATCATGCAGGGAAAACAATGTTTTATTGTGATGATCATGTTGGAGATATTGCATTTGTGTGACTGCATGTAGACAGCTGCCACCATTGGTATATTTGAGCATTCCCTTGTTATGTGACAAGACTACCATGGTTGATGTGCTGAGCCAACCATGGTTGACATGGTTGACTGCATGCAAGCCATGTGTACCATGAATCTACTTATTGATTACCATCAATGGCGTTGTTTTCCACGTGGATGCACGCCCTAAAACCCTTCAGTTCCAAACGCAGTCGCGTATTTTATATCCGCGTATTTCAACCCCCCACGTATATATTTGCATATAAGGCCCGGAATAATATACTCGTACGCGTATTTGCCATCCGGCATGGGACAAGGTTCGGTTAGGGGGTATTGTTATTTCTTAGACAGCGACCATCATCGCATATGGTTGTGGATTGAGTCAAGGATGATAGTCGTCGTTATAAAATATGCTGTCATTATTGTGCAGTCCTGCTATCAATATTTGGTTGTGGGGCGGCAAGGGAGACGATGCAGATGGAAAACAGCGGCGGTGATGACGACTGGCGACCGTGATCGTTGTTGTGATTGTGGTTGTGTTGGTGTTGGTGTTGGTGCCGGCGGCAGTGGCGGCGGCTGTAGCGGTCGAGGTCGCGGCCGCGGTTGCGGTCGCGGTCGCGGTCGCAGTCGCAGTCGCAGTCGCAGTCACAGTCGCAGTAGCAGTCGCAGTCGCAGTAGAAGAAGTAAAGTAATTCACGCCGAAGTCAAGTTGGGTTTGCTGTATGAATCGGGGTCAACATAACATCAGGCGTGAGCCCCATTTAAGGCGCGAAGGACTGTAGTAGTAGTAGTAGTAGTAGTAGTAGTAGCACCAGCAGCAGCAGCAGCAGCAGCAGCAGCAGCAGCAGCAGCAGCAGCAGCAGCAGCAGCAGCAGCAGCAGCAGCAGCAGCAGCAGCAGCAGCAGCAGCAGCAGCAGCAGCAGCAGCAGCAGCAGCAGCAGCAGCAGCAGCAGCAGCAGCAGCAGCAGCAGCAGCAGCAGCAGCAGCAGCAGCAGCAGCAGCAGCAGCAGCAGCAGCAGCAGCAGCAGCAGCAGCAGCAGCAGCAGCAGCAGCAGCAGCAGCAGCAGCAGCAGCAGCAGCAGCAGCAGCAGCAGCAGCAGCAGCAGCAGCAGCAGCAGCAGCAGCAGCAGCAGCAGCAGCAGCAGCAGCAGCAGCAGCAGCAGCAGCAGCAGCAGCAGCAGCAGCAGCAGCAGCAGCAGCAGCAGCAGCAGCAGCAGCAGCAGCAGCAGCAGCAGCAGCAGCAGCAGCAGCAGCAGCAGCAGCAGCAGCAGCAGCAGCAGCAGCAGCAGCAGCAGCAGCAGCAGCAGCAGCAGCAGCAGCAGCAGCAGCAGCAGCAGCAGCAGCAGCAGCAGCAGCAGCAGCAGCAGCAGCAGCAGCAGCAGCAGCAGCAGCAGCAGCAGCAGCAGCAGCAGCAGCAGCAGCAGCAGCAGCAGCAGCAGCAGCAGCAGCAGCAGCAGCAGCAGCAGCAGCAGCAGCAGCAGCAGCAGCAGCAGCAGCAGCAGCAGCAGCAGCAGCAGCAGCAGCAGCAGCAGCAGCAGCAGCAGCAGCAGCAGCAGCAGCAGCAGCAGCAGCAGCAGCAGCAGCAGCAGCAGCAGCAGCAGCAGCAGCAGCAGCAGCAGCAGCAGCAGCAGCAGCAGCAGCAGCAGCAGCAGCAGCAGCAGCAGCAGCAGCAGCAGCAGCAGCAGCAGCAGCAGCAGCAGCAGCAGCAGCAGCAGCAGCAGCAGCAGCAGCAGCAGCAGCAGCAGCAGCAGCAGCAGCAGCAGCAGCAGCAGCAGCAGCAGCAGCAGCAGCAGCAGCAGCAGCAGCAGCAGCAGCAGCAGCAGCAGCAGCAGCAGCAGCAGCAGCAGCAGCAGCAGCAGCAGCAGCAGCAGCAGCAGCAGCAGCAGCAGCAGCAGCAGCAGCAGCAGCAGCAGCAGCAGCAGCAGCAGCAGCAGCAGCAGCAGCAGCAGCAGCAGCAGCAGCAGCAGCAGCAGCAGCAGCAGCAGCAGCAGCAGCAGCAGCAGCAGCAGCAGCAGCAGCAGCAGCAGCAGCAGCAGCAGCAGCAGCAGCAGCAGCAGCAGCAGCAGCAGCAGCAGCAGCAGCAGCAGCAGCAGCAGCAGCAGCAGCAGCAGCAGCAGCAGCAGCAGCAGCAGCAGCAGCAGCAGCAGCAGCAGCAGCAGCAGCAGCAGCAGCAGCAGCAGCAGCAGCAGCAGCAGCAGCAGCAGCAGCAGCAGCAGCAGCAGCAGCAGCAGCAGCAGCAGCAGCAGCAGCAGCAGCAGCAGCAGCAGCAGCAGCAGCAGCAGCAGCAGCAGCAGCAGCAGCAGCAGCAGCAGCAGCAGCAGCAGCAGCAGCAGCAGCAGCAGCAGCAGCAGCAGCAGCAGCAGCAGCAGCAGCAGCAGCAGCAGCAGCAGCAGCAGCAGCAGCAGCAGCAGCAGCAGCAGCAGCAGCAGCAGCAGCAGCAGCAGCAGCAGCAGCAGCAGCAGCAGCAGCAGCAGCAGCAGCAGCAGCAGCAGCAGCAGCAGCAGCAGCAGCAGCAGCAGCAGCAGCAGCAGCAGCAGCAGCAGCAGCAGCAGCAGCAGCAGCAGCAGCAGCAGCAGCAGCAGCAGCAGCAGCAGCAGCAGCAGCAGCAGCAGCAGCAGCAGCAGCAGCAGCAGCAGCAGCAGCAGCAGCAGCAGCAGCAGCAGCAGCAGCAGCAGCAGCAGCAGCAGCAGCAGCAGCAGCAGCAGCAGCAGCAGCAGCAGCAGCAGCAGCAGCAGCAGCAGCAGCAGCAGCAGCAGCAGCAGCAGCAGCAGCAGCAGCAGCAGCAGCAGCAGCAGCAGCAGCAGCAGCAGCAGCAGCAGCAGCAGCAGCAGCAGCAGCAGCAGCAGCAGCAGCAGCAGCAGCAGCAGCAGCAGCAGCAGCAGCAGCAGCAGCAGCAGCAGCAGCAGCAGCAGCAGCAGCAGCAGCAGCAGCAGCAGCAGCAGCAGCAGCAGCAGCAGCAGCAGCAGCAGCAGCAGCAGCAGCAGCAGCAGCAGCAGCAGCAGCAGCAGCAGCAGCAGCAGCAGCAGCAGCAGCAGCAGCAGCAGCAGCAGCAGCAGCAGCAGCAGCAGCAGCAGCAGCAGCAGCAGCAGCAGCAGCAGCAGCAGCAGCAGCAGCAGCAGCAGCAGCAGCAGCAGCAGCAGCAGCAGCAGCAGCAGCAGCAGCAGCAGCAGCAGCAGCAGCAGCAGCAGCAGCAGCAGCAGCAGCAGCAGCAGCAGCAGCAGCAGCAGCAGCAGCAGCAGCAGCAGCAGCAGCAGCAGCAGCAGCAGCAGCAGCAGCAGCAGCAGCAGCAGCAGCAGCAGCAGCAGCAGCAGCAGCAGCAGCAGCAGCAGCAGCAGCAGCAGCAGCAGCAGCAGCAGCAGCAGCAGCAGCAGCAGCAGCAGCAGCAGCAGCAGCAGCAGCAGCAGCAGCAGCAGCAGCAGCAGCAGCAGCAGCAGCAGCAGCAGCAGCAGCAGCAGCAGCAGCAGCAGCAGCAGCAGCAGCAGCAGCAGCAGCAGCAGCAGCAGCAGCAGCAGCAGCAGCAGCAGCAGCAGCAGCAGCAGCAGCAGCAGCAGCAGCAGCAGCAGCAGCAGCAGCAGCAGCAGCAGCAGCAGCAGCAGCAGCAGCAGCAGCAGCAGCAGCAGCAGCAGCAGCAGCAGCAGCAGCAGCAGCAGCAGCAGCAGCAGCAGCAGCAGCAGCAGCAGCAGCAGCAGCAGCAGCAGCAGCAGCAGCAGCAGCAGCAGCAGCAGCAGCAGCAGCAGCAGCAGCAGCAGCAGCAGCAGCAGCAGCAGCAGCAGCAGCAGCAGCAGCAGCAGCAGCAGCAGCAGCAGCAGCAGCAGCAGCAGCAGCAGCAGCAGCAGCAGCAGCAGCAGCAGCAGCAGCAGCAGCAGCAGCAGCAGCAGCAGCAGCAGCAGCAGCAGCAGCAGCAGCAGCAGCAGCAGCAGCAGCAGCAGCAGCAGCAGCAGCAGCAGCAGCAGCAGCAGCAGCAGCAGCAGCAGCAGCAGCAGCAGCAGCAGCAGCAGCAGTAGTAGTAGTAGTATAATAGTAGTAGTAGTAGTAGTAGTAGTAGTAATAGTAGTAGTAGTAGTAGTAGTAGTAGTAGTAGTAGTAGTAGTAGTAGTAGTAGTAGTAGTAGTAGTAGTAGTAGTAGTAGTAGTAGCAGCGTAGTGGTCAAGATCACTTTGCGACAAACTACTTTGCGAATCAACCTCGCAAACTGCTTTTCATGGGCTTCATTTTGGGTCGCAAAGTTCAAATGTTACCGCGTCGCGCCTGCGCCGTGCCACACGGCCCCAAGTAGACAGGTCATGAAGTACATGGGCCGCGCCCGCGCTCACTCATCTTCCATGGCCGCACCGGGCCACTCAGGGCCATGCCCGGCCCTATATTATAACTAATCAGACTAATCAGTGCATGATGAATCAAGACACTTGGGTAGGCGAGTACCTAATCATTCATTAAGCTGGGTACCACCATACCGGCCACTGACCATAAACAAGTCGATGGGCTCGCAAACCTAAAACTTTGCCTTCATTTTGGGTCGCAAACTTCAAATTTCACCCTGTTTTTGGGTCGCAAAGTAGGTTCGTCGCAAAGTGATCTTGACCACTACGGTGGTAGTAGTAGTAGTAGTAGTAGTAGTAGTAGTAGTAGTAGTAGTAGTAGTAGTAGTAGTAGTAGTAGTAGTAGTAGTAGTAGTAGTAGTAGTAGTAGTAGTAGTAGTAGTAGTAGTAGTAGTAGTAGTAGTACTCGTGATGGTGTTGGTGCCGGTGCTGGTGCTGGTGTTGGTGTTGTTGGTGTTGGTGTTGGTGTTGGTGTTGGTGTTGGTGTTGGTGTTGGTGTTGGTGTCAGTGGTACTAAGGGCCGGAAGGGGGGGAGGGGCATGATAGTGGTGTCTGTGTCGGTGTTGGTGGTCACCAACAAAATGACCAATTGAAACGCGGGCCCGCTCAAAAACCAACACGCCGGCTTACATCAAACACCATCAAGGGCACTGTCGACGCAAGCACCCACCAGGTCACTTTACAGCGTCGTGATGATGGCGGCTACTCCCCCACGGATCTCTGCTTGAAGGTAGTCGATCGCTTGTGTGACCTGCCGGAAAAAAAAAATCAAGGTATTGTTCATACAGCAATGAGCGATTAAAATATTAATAAAAGAAGCTGTCCGTTTGTAATACGTGGCGCCTTACTAGCCTTTCCTCCGTCGTCTCGCGTAATCCTCCCTGCCCTCCCGATTCATTTCCTAAAACTTCAACCAGCTCCCAGCCCCCTTCCCGTTGCTTCTGCCCTTTTCCAGCAACGTCCAAGGCGTGGATGAAAAGAGGGCTTCGACAGAGTTAACGTCGCGGAAAAACACGAATTATACGTGATTCACGCTCACAACGCATATTGCCAGCCTGCTTAATTACCCTGAAATAATCCCGCGGGAGATCGTCATGAAGATACTGCAAGCTCCGGTCTCGCCCTGCCTGCCGTGCCCCAGCTAAGAGTTGAGCTCCCACCGTCGTAGTGTCGGCCCGGTGATGACTCAGGAACGCAAACTTGAGGTCCTCTCGATTCAAACATGGGCAGGTGTAGGCACTTAGATCAACATCGCTTTGACCGTACGCTATTGCAAAGCCTAGCTGCACGATGAACTGCAAGCATGCCACCCGCCACCAGTTCTTCATTTCGAGCCGATCCCCTAAGCCACTGTGCGAGACTTCTCTCTGCACATTTAATTCCAGTAATTAATATAAGGCAGCTTGACCACATATATAGCCGGCCGGTCAGCCTCGGTGCAGGTGCAGAATAACTCAACGACCGAAAACTACTTCCCAATTCCTAGTTTTTTCCGCGTTTATGTCCACCACCGTGAGCTATACAAATCGGTAGATACGCGCGCGCGTCCGGCTCGGCGTGCTGGCCACGATCGCGAGTTAATTGCCGACTGCCGACTGCCTAGCAATGTTGAGTTGAGTTGATCAGTTTATTCCCGCGCCGGTGGTCCCGCGACAGGGTTAGTAGTAGTGGATCCAAAGACCATGCCGGTCCTGCCTTATGGGGGTGCCGAGCAATGTCATGGAGCTGGCTGGAGGGAAACTCGTGATCCTTTCAAGAATCACACACACATGACACAAAAAAACACAGAATCACGACAAACCACAATACAGCAAACGGGCGTATAGCGCCATATATCATTTGTCATTTTACTAGATTCGCTGGGCGTCTTGGATACGCACGTGCTTGCCTACTTGCATAGGTTCGCGCGCCTTGAACCGTCGGGGGTTACCTGCCAGTTGCCGTACGTGGCTTGCCAGGTCCCGTGCCAACGAGCGTGAGCAGCAAGAGGAGGGGTGACATCTCCAGGCAAAATTTCCTGGGTAATAGGGGCCCGTCCCAGGGCCTGACTGCTGCGGAACGCGCCGGCCCCTATTTGGATATAGGGGCTGGCGAGCAAAACGAAGGTCGGCGGCGGTGGCCCCTGATTACTGGCCCCCAATAGCGCGGCGCTACGTGGCAAGATGCGGCGCCACGTGGCATGATGCGCATGCCTCCCCGGTGACAAGGGCCAGGCAACTGGGCAAGTCTGCTGCTGTACACTGTGTACAATAGCGCGGCGTGAGGATGCCAGCACGTTTTTTTTTGTTATGTGTGCAGGCTGCCTAAATAAATGGTGCTTAAAATGGTGGCATCTTGTATTCTTGTTGGCTGCGCACCTGCTGAGCTTTTGACAGATCTGTAAAGTTAGGGCCCGAAAAATACAGATGGCTAGGCGTATATGCAGATCTGTTTTTTTATTACAGATCTGTACGTAAACTCCGACGTAATGCCCTTACGTCTTCGAGACTCGTCCATGCATGCGGGCGGTGCGGCCAGTGGTACAAATACCTGTAAATTAGCTAAAATTAGTCAGCCATGGTTAAGTAAGCTAATGGAATTTGAAGGCACGGTAAAACCAGTACTGAAAAGCTATCAGCCCAGTTCTCTCGCGTGTAGATTGTTTGCTTTCTCGACATTTTGTTCGGACGCGGAGTGCATTATCACGGGAAGCATAGCGATTGGTAGCCAACGATGGCGACGTACGTGAAGCCTCTGCTCTATGACGGGAAGGCATCTGGCGTTGCTGCAACTGGAATCAGGCCAGTGCCATGTTCGGCACCGTGCACGCGGAAATAAGGCGCCGTCACGTTAGATAGCACTGCTGAGGACGAGCTGCGCCTGCCTGCCCATATTTACCGAGTTTGTCTCGCATCGCACTGCATTATTGCTGGCCAGACTTTGCTGTCTTTATGCCCGACAATCTGGTTCACGAACCGTTTTAATTTGCTGCGTGCGTGGCTCCTGCCCTTCCATGGCAATGTTTGCAATTTCGCACGTTTTCGTTGTGATTGTTGGCACATACTACATAGCCATGCACATGACATACTGCATGAAGGTCGCAAAGTTAGGTATAGTTTCTGTTTGTAAATCCTGAGTTATTGCTTCACACACGGTTCCTTGAAATGAAGGCCCTGGCCGAAGCTCGTTGCTTGCCAAAGCCTTCTTGTGTCGAAGAACAGCGGTTCTCAGTGGGCACATGAAAGAGACGTCGCCAGGCATTGTAAGATTTCCAACCACACGCTTGTCCTGTAACCATGCAATTCATTCCATGTGCGTTATGAATCTGGCAGCTTGTGAGCCTGCAACCATTAATTGCAGTTTGGCACATGTTACAAGAAGTAGGCTCCTTGAATTTAGGCTGCTTTCTCGCTTATTTTTGTTGATGCTATAGGCAACATTGGACTTAACACTAACTTGAGTCCCACCCGCATCCAACCCCCCAATCATCCATCCACTCCGTCCCTACCCACCCAATTATACCACCGTCTTCCCGCCCACTCTTGAACTAATCAGCCCAACGCCCCAGCCTAAGACACAGGCAAATGCCCATGTAGCCACCCATGTGCGCGTGCCTAGAGACACTCAACTAGCTAGGCTGCATGTATGTGCCATGGGGGCATAATAGGTGCATGGGCGCAGGTGCACATGCAGGCCCGCAGGCATGCACACAAGCAGGCAGGCAGGCAGGTTGACAGATGGGTGGGCAGATAGGCGGGTGGCAGACTTGTAGGCGGGCAGGCGGGAGGATGGGCAGAACATTGGGTGGACAGGCGAGTAAGAAGGTCGTTGGGTCCAAGCAACCCGTTTATTGGTGATGGATTGATGTGTGTGGCGCATGTGTGCAAGTCGGCCTGTGTTTGTGTGCGTTTGTATGCATGTGCACGTGTGCTCGTGGGTGTGTGCACATGTTTGTGTGCATGCATGTGTTAGCGTGCATGTGCGCACGTGGGTGTGTGCATGTGTGTGATATTGTGTGCATACATGTGTATGTCACAGTGTGCATGTGTGTGCGTGTATGCGTGTGTGCGTGTGTGCGTGCGTGTGTGCGTGTGTGCGAGTGTGCGAGTGTGCGTGTGTGCGTGTGTGCGTGTGTGCGTGTGTGCGTGTGTGCGTGTGTGCGTGTGTGCGTGTGTGCGTGTGTGCATGTGTGCGTGTGTGCATGTGTGTATGTGTGCATGTGTGTATGCGTGCGTGTGTGCATGTGTGTATGTGTGCATGTGTGTATGCGTGCGTGTGTGCATGTGTGCATGTGTGCATGTGTGCGTGTGTGCATGTGTGTATGTGTGCATGTGTGCGTGTGTGCATGTGTGTATGTGTGCATGTGTGTATGTGTGCGTGTGTGCGTGTGTGCATGTGTGCATGTGTGCGTGTGTGCATGTGTGTATGTGTGCATGTGTGTATGCGTGCGTGTGTGCATGTGTGTGTGAACATTTATGTGCATGTGTATGTATGTGGGCGTGTGTGTGTGCTGGGGGGTAGGATGGATAGGGAAAAGAAAGAGTGAAAAATGCAAGGTGTGGGGGAGTTAAATGTTTCACCTCGCGGCAAAAGTCGTTGTGCCTGCCGCGTGTATTGACAAGCAGCTGTGGGCACGGTTGCAGCAAGTGAGTACACGCCAAGGGCCTACACGGTTCATGCAATAGCACACAGCCAGTGGGACGAAACATCTGCACATATTACTTGGGTTCATCTATTTTGCACATTACCTGCTTGGGTTCATCAACTGAATTCTGCACCTTACACTTGCATGGCTCATGGTTTCAATCGCTGCTCAATTGACGGAAAATGAACAGGCAATCAACATTCAGATATGTTAATCCTGAAAAGTGACCTTCCACACCAGGAGAATGAAGGTCGATGCTGCTTTGACGCATGAGCCTAATCCACGTGCTCTCGGAGGTCTCCACTCTCCACCTCGGCAGGAGCACCTGCAGGCGTCGTGGCTCGCTTACCTCAAGCAATATGCGCGTGCTGAAAGCTACCGGGATCTAGGCAGAGTTAAATTATCTGCCCGGAAAAAGCACCTCTTAAACCTTTCTCGACAACGAAGCTCTGAGCAGCGCTATACTGTCGTGGCCGGACTTCATTGTCGCCATTAAAATGTCAAAAGCTGTTTGATTCATCCAAGGAAAATGCGTGCATGGTAGACAGATCATGAGATGCCCGGGCGTATAGACATGACAAGCAACTGCTTAGATGGCGCTCCTCGCGTTTTCCCTCGACTGAGTTCGTTAAGGCGCCTAATCCAATGTAGCCAATGCATCTGGGTGTGACCAGAATACAGAGCCTAGTGCACGCGGCGATATTGTTTGGTCTGTCGCACAATTGCTGTTGTGTTTGCAATTATTCTGCTCGCTCAGATGTAGGATTAACTTCGGCTTGATTTCTTAATTACCCTCGTGTGCAGGTCATACGGCTGACATTCCTCTATTAGCTTTCGTAGCCATGGCTGAATTTTGCTTCCAGGTACTGAGCACGGCCTGCACTTCGACACCCGAAGACGTAAAGGCATTACGTCGGAGTTTACGTACAGATCTGTATTAAAAAAACAGATCTGCATATACGCCTAGCCATCTGTATTTTTCGGGCCCTAACTTTACAGATCTGTCAAAAGCGCTTGTCATGACCGCATGCTATGCATTTCACCGATAGACCATCCTCACCCAGAATTAAATAAGAATATTCTGCAGTGGCTCGGCGGTTGTCTTGGTCATAATACAAGTCTGGCCAGCCGCGTTGCAGACCAGGCCCTTCCTCCGGTCCAATGTCCGGCGGTTCAGACATGCTACTATGAGCGGCTCCCTCCTCGGTAACGATCTGACAATACGCTAATATATAGGCAGCCTGAAACTAAAATCCCAAGGAATTGTTCGCAACAAAACACTAAATATGCGGTGCGGGCAGACTCGGCCGCCTTGCTTGCAAATTCCGCCATGCTGTAGCATTTGGGGGCCAGACTCTATGGGCTGACGGCTGCATGAAAGTCGGCCCCCCGCTCCCCTATAGGGGCCGAAAACATGGGGGCCAGCTCCAGTTGGTGCCGGTTGCTGCACTGGCCCCTAATATGGAAATAGGGGCCAGATATTCTGGACCGGCGGCTGCAGGATCCGGCCCCTATTTAGCTTGGCTCAATGTCACCCCTCCTGCAGCAAGACGTCGACGATCGGCATTTTAATTAATTATTTTTTAATTTAAATAAAAATATATATCTGTGGCTATTGGCTAATGGCAGATAATCTACACTGCGGTAAGCTTTTCGCGGCGTTGAGTTGAGTTGAGTTGAGTTTCTTCCCGCGCCGGCGTACCGACAGTTTTCTTTTCGCGGCCCAATCCAACTACTAGCTTACTGACTCATGACTGACGGTAACTCGCTAAATTTCCTCCCACGAATTTCTATTCGTCCCTACTAGGACTGGCGCGCCGAAGGCGGCCTCCTCTCCAGTCAGAAGCTGTAGGACAAGTTTCCAGACAAGTTGTTGTAACTGTTACAGTTGTTGCCAACGCGGGCGGGTGTATCCGATGCGTAACCGGACGGCGGCACAAAAATCGACCTTGATATTTTTGAGTTACGCATTCGATATATGGAGTTACGCAATCTATGCAAACTTCCTATACAGTCATTCCCGCTTTAAGTTGCGATCGCCCCCTAAAACTTGGCGCCGCAACTTAACGCGGGAACGCAACTTAACGGTAGAATTAGGCTAGCAGCCCACCACCTCCTCCTCTGACGGACTTCTACACGGCATTCGACAGCTCTCGTCAAGCCCGATCCAGCTGCAGCGTCAAAGCCGGCCAAAGTCCATTTTCCAGGCCAGATATTTTGGACAAAGGCGGGCTGCAAAACACGCCGTGGGCAGCCACGCGCGGTGCCTGCGTTTTATACTACAAATGTGTGTTTTAACCCTCTGACTTCGGCTCTCTCAGTTTTTGGCAGGTTACTTAATTGCTAGCCGGCTTCACGTTTGACTGTGACAAAACATGGGAACAGTCGTGAGGGAAGCTTCATTTACTGTCAATGGCCTGCATGTAAACAATGATAATAACAGTGATGGAGGCCACAGTCATAGTGCAGGCAGCGAGACTGCCTGTGGCCTCAACGACCTTGTCTTTGCCCTTCTGTGGTGCATTCGGCATGATGGTGGTAATTTCCGGCAAGATGTCTCAATTACCGTCGGTAATCGACCCTACATGGTCGTGGATTCTTATGTACCGCAGCCCGCAGACTGCAAAACTGAATTTGTAAGGTTGCATTCGCGCTTTTCACCTAAGCCAGCAGGCGGGGAAATTTGCGCGCCAGTGGGGCTTGCGTATTTTGCCGCCTGAAATCCCGTAGCGGGTCCGGACTTGGCAAAAAATGGCCTCCTGCGCGGCCAAAAATGGCCTGACACCTACAAATTGAGTCATTACCGCGTTAAGTTGCGATGGCCTCCATGCTTAAGTTGCGGTCGCCCCCCAAACTTCGGCGCCGCAACTTAACGCGGGAACGCAACCTTAAGGGGACGTGGCGCGCCGAATATTTTCCGCGCGAAAAAATTCGCGGTACCAGCCGTACCGTGAAAAGTGGGTGCACCGTGCGCGCACCCCTTGCGGAAGTGGTCATGGCGACTGCGTTTAGGTGAAACTAGCAATGTAGGGCTAGAGAAATGCAAAAAAAATGCTCGAATGTTGAAGAAGATGATTTCATGATGTTGGGTTGTGGCGGCAAGTAGCTGGTTTACAATATCGCTGCTTTCTTTTACTGCCATCGGCATGGGGGTTAAACTGCATTTTTTGGTCGCGCGGAATAAAATAGAGTTCGTGATAGCGGCAGTAAATTCGCAGTTTTGGGGGCCTTTTTGACCGTCAGGGATGCATTAATATCGGTAGCATTGAATTCCAAACCGAACTGGTGCTTTTTGCTACATTTTCGGCCATTGTCGGTAAGTAATTCTTCAGGCCTGCGCAGTGCATGTCGGAACCTTCCATGGAAGAACGGCCGTTGTTGCGCGCCTGAGCGAGGGATCTGCGAGGGCAAGGTATAGATTTGTCGCGAATGTTATGTGCTATCAGTTCTTTCTTCTATGAGCTCATCGTTCGAAGGTTTTTGCGTTCTGTTTGGGCCGTTTCCGCCAGCTAGCTCGCCGTTGCTTGCCGAATACCTGGCAGCTTTAGATTGTTTTCGTTGATGTCGTGGTTAGGGCCGCTTCAGTCGAAGCCTATAGCTTCTCGGGAAGGTTTAAGGCATTTCATAAAACGTGTTCTGGCAAGGATGGTGTGCGTATGGACGCTTCTTGTTGTGTTAGAGTGACGCACCCTCTCTTCGCAGCGGCATCACAGCGCTCATGCGCTGGAGGGCCGCCAATGGTTTCTTTCCATTTTCTCGTGCAGGGGAGGAAGTGTTTTATGACGATCATGTTGGAGATATTGCATTTGTGTGACTGCATGTAGATAGCTGCCACCATTGGTTTATTTGAGCTTTCCCTTGATATGATGATGTGAAAAGACTGCAATGTGCTGAGCCAACCATGGTTGACATGGTTGACTGCATGCCATCGTTGTATGCCATGATCTCCTTGGTTCCTTGCCCTCCATAGTTCCAGTTTGTTGCCCATCTCAGGTAGGGCAGTGAAGGAGTTGTTGCTGTGTTGATTAGCTTGGTTGGCATAAACCTTACACTCTAACCTGGGAGAAACATAGAAAATGCTGGTTAGGCATTTTAGTGCCATCATCATTATTGCTATTCACATGCTTATATGTCTGGCCATGCTCGAGGGACGGTGAAGGTGTATGAGGTGTGTGGCCACCCCTTTGTACTTCATAACATATTCAGCATGTATTTGATGCATGTTGGATGGCATGTAAAGTGTGATTGTGTTAACTTGGTTACTGAGTGGTCCTTAGCGCCTGTCAGGTGGTCGTCTAGGAAACCCATCAGTGCGTGTCACAGTGACCCCAAACCTTGAGCATGTGTCGTCATCAGTGTGCAAGAGTTATTTATATGTGCTTTTGGTCATAGATTTGCTGAGTTCTAATCATGAAGTTTACAAGGTAACCTTGGGTTGACTATGTGTATGCTCTCTTGGCATGTATGCCTAACGATCGTGTTGCTATGCTTAGGCTGGCAAGGTTGGCCATGCCGAGGGCAGGTGAGGGCAGATGAGGTGCCTAGCTGTTTGCTTATGTATTGTGATCGAGTAGGGCATGCTTTCAGGCTTTTTGGATGGAAAACATCATGCCTAACTGGCCTTGTACAAAGAAAAACCTCCTTTAGCTTATGTTCAGGTTTTAGCACGTTTAACTTTATAACTTGAGCTAGACTTGTCGGAATGACCTGGGACTTGGAAGACAGTTGTCCCCCTGTTAGACGGATTTTCGCTGCAGAAAAAAGTATTTTTTTGACGTGTTTATAAAAAGTTATTCCCAATGTCCGGTAAAAAAAGGGTCGTTTTGCGGGGAAATTAATAACTGTTCGAGGTTTTGCCCTTTCCATGATGTAAATAGCTCAGCAAGCTACAAACTCAGGGAACTAAAAACGCTGCAGGCAGTTTTGCAAATAAATGTGTGCATTGGCTGGGGCATACCCAGCCCTAATTAGCGTCTTTTGCTATTTATAGCGCATTATTGGTGTATATATGGGGGTAGTACCCCCAACCAGTGCATGGACAACTCACTAGAGATGTTATTTAGTGCCCCCAATCATAACTTAGCGTTGTGCAAATGAGTTTCAAGTGATATTAGCATATGTCAATTTTTAAGGGTTTTGGGGTGCCACCTCCCCTTAAGAAACGCAACGCGGGAATGACTGTATTGAGTGCCGCAAGGCGCCAGCGATATTTTGAGATTACGCAATCGATATTTTGAGATTACGCAATCAACAGAATGATTTCCGCGAGAGGTTCCTGAATCCTGGGTCATACCTTAGATTCCGGAAAGTCCGTTTTCAGGAGCGATAGTATCATTGTATGCCTACAAGACATGCAAAATAACTACTATTTAAGCCTTAGTAGCGCAATGGACAGATCTCCGCTAGAGGATCCTGGATCATACCCAACATTCTGTTGCACTATAGACTCTCTGCGGCCCATGTGCGGCGTGGGATATAAGTGACAGCTGACTGACTGACAGCTGACTGACGGATTCCGTTGTGATGCCTGATGGC
>RPFO01000175.1:2247286-2314786 GCA_009746045.1 Mesostigma viride | reverse complement strand
AGTGAAAAGTGCTGGAGTGCACTCAGTCTGTCAAAAAGCTGCGCCGGACCGACTTGGGAGTGTGCTACGTGCTACGTGGCTTGTACGACACGTGGCACTTTTTGTAGAATCTCTTAGTAGCAGCTCTTAGTAAGCGATAGTATTAGCATATTCTCCAAGTAGAAGAATGACGTCAAGCCGGCGGAAATTCGATGCCTATTGCCCCTCATTTCCCCTCTCACCTCTTTGGTCCATAATTGGCTAATAAAATATACCCATTTCCCCGAAATTCGATGCCTGTTGCCATTTGCCTGACGCCAGGTCCGGTGTCAGAATCAACAACAACAACCCGCCTGACGCCTGCCTGAAAGTCGATACGTCTTCCTAGAATCAACCAATACTTGGTAAGTTCTCAGCGTAAGTTGTAAGTACAGCAGGGTTGAAGCGGACACCAGACCTGCATTTTAAAATCAAACGCCTGACCGAGCTAGCGGGATCACCAGAGCGCACTAGCGCACTCCTTTCCTAAAACCAGGCGCCGGACCGCCAAAAGGAGTTATTAGTTAGCTCCACAAAATTTTTCTTCGCGCCGCCCTAAAATTTTCGACTGGAGTACACTCCGTCGCAAAAATTCTGCCGCCGGACACATTTTTGGAGTCCGCTCCACGTTTGGAGGTGCCGCGCCGGACACACGAGTGAGTGTGCTGTTTTGGCTGGATGTCCCCCCTCCTGCCAGACTCACGTTGCTGTCAGCGCGCCCTGCACAAGAGCTCCCGCCTGAAGTTTATTTTTCGTTAAGTTAATTTTACCGCCGAAGGTTAGGGTCTCCTGTCCTTTCAGCCGATTGTAACTTGGGCCGTGAGGCATGTGAACTTGACCGCGAGCTTACCATTTTTCTTTCCTCTCCGCGATGGCTGCCGACATTAGGAACGTACTCTGAAAGTGTCGAATCAGGGCCTGAGCTTGCTTAGGAGCTGTTTAAAGTTTCAAGTCATGACGCAGTGATGTTAAAAGCATGAATAGAATTGGACACTAAGAACAGATTTTGCAGGCCGTTTATCATGTGTTGCTGAGTCCGTCATGGAGGATACAAGTAAGGCCCCAAACAAGGGAAAACGCAGGGCCGAGGACGAGGACGAGGACGAGAACGAGGACGAGGAAGAGGAAGAGGACGATGCTGTAGTCGAAGAGGCAGAGTCACTGGGGACGGCCGGCCCGCCATCCGGGAAGAAAGCTAAACGGGACACCACTGGCGACAAGGCAGGTGGCAGGGGCAAGTTGACGCTGCAGCAGCGCTACGACATAGTTAAACAGCTGAAAAGCGGCAGGACGAAGGCATCGCTTGCCAGAGAGTACAGTGTATCATCCGCTGCCGTTGTAAGGATTGGGCGTGCCAGCGATGCGATCATCCAAGCGATCGAGACTGGCATGCAGCCCGGCAATACCCGGCGCATGCGCAACCTGGACACCAAAATGGCTGCGCTGGACAAGGCCATCCTGGACTATGTGGCCCTGTGCCGGCGGGCCTTCGTGAAGACCCGCATCCGGCTGACCTACCGGATGATCTGCAACAAGGCGAGGAGGGTCGCCCGGGCGCTGGGCATCACGGTCCAGGCAATCGAGACGGACGAGAACCGGCGCGTGACCAGCAAGCGGGTGGAGTGGGCGCCGAACACGGGCTGGTTCGACCGGATGATCAAGCGGCTCGGCATCAAGCTCCAGGGGGACGCGGGCGACGTCGACGCGGCCGCGGCAGCTGGCGCGATGGAGGACTTGCGCAAGTCCCTGGAGCCCTGGGATGTGGACTGCATTTTCCACATGGACGAAGCGGGCCTCTTCTTCTCGCAGCTGCCCCCGTACTCGCTCCTGACCAGGGAGGAGGCGTCCAGGGACGAGGAGGCTGAGCGCAGGCGCAGGAATAGCGCCACCACCAATGACAACGGCAATGACAACAACAACGACAACAACAATACCACCACCAACAACACCAACACCAACACCACCACCAACAACAACGCGATCATTACCATCACCAACGGCAGCAACGACGACGGCAACGGGGGCGATGCCCAGGAGGCCCTGCCGCGCAGCAAGCGCAGGGACCGCGTGACCCTGATCGTGTGCGCCAACGCGTCGGGCACATGCAAGGTCCCCGTGACAGCTGTCGGAAAGACCGAACGCCCCGAGCCCTTCCACATCATTGGCCCCTCCCCCATCCCCTACCTCACCCAACCAAACGCCTGGGTGGACCCCCAGGTGTGCCAGCGCTGGTTCGACACGGTCTTCCTCCCCACCGTAAAGACCTTCACGACCCGTCCCGTCGTCCTCCTCTGGGACGACTGCCCCCAGCACGTGCTCAAGAGCCCGGTCGACCCCCAGGTCACCATCCGGACGTTCCCTTCCCTCCTCTCGCCCCTTGCATGCCCGCGCCCCAGCGACGCGGGCGTCATGCCCGCCCTCAAGGTTGGCTACAAGCACGAGCTGGTCGCCCGCCTCGCGGGGGTGATTGAGGACTGGGACATCCTTTCCCGCATGGGCGCCCACGCGCCGGGGGGGCCCCGCTGCCGAGGCCTCTCGGAAGGCCATCCCCCCCACCTCCTCGACATGGCCGACATGCTGCGCGGCGTGTGGGACCGGCTGGGCGCAGACGTCATCATGTCCGCATTCCTCAAGGCGGGGTGCCTCCCCCAGGATAACCAGGAGAAGCTCAAGCGCATGCTCGCGAGTCATCGCGCGAGCCAGCTCGTGAGCCAGCTCGCGAGGAACAACCAAGGTGCCGCGGCGGCGGCGCAGCAAGCCGACGGCACCGCAGGGGCTACTGCCGGCTCGGTGCCAAATGTCCCTACGGCTTCCCAAAGCAACCCCTTACCTTCCTTGTTGGACCCGCGGCGACTCATCACCGGCGGAGGAGGAGGCCTCGCTCGACCGGAGGCCGTCCCCGCGCTCATGCCGCCACCTCCCCGTGCGAACGGCCACCCCACCACGGCCGCCACGCACGCCGCGGTCCTCGCGTCCATGCGCACCGGTGGCCCCCTTGTGTGGGGCCACAGTGACCCTTGTAATGACCCTCTGGCGGCCTCAGGGGCACCGGGCGTGTATGGCGGCGGCCGCTTGCCCGGGGCCATCCAACGCGTCACCCTGAGCCTGCTAGATGGCGGCGCTGCTGGCGTCGTCGGCGGCGGCGCTGCTGGCAATGGCAGGATCTGTGACGTGGTGGCCGTCGTCGGGGACGGGCACGGGCCTGCCGGGGAGGGTGCTGGGCAGGAGCGGGATGTGGTGGAGGAGGGAGTGGCTCGCATCGTTGCCGCGATGGCCCACATGGCGCTTCCCCATGGGCTCAGCTCCCCCCCCCTGGGCCCTGGCCGCCGTGGTGGCGGGCATGCGCCCCCCCCCCAGGGTGTTCGGTTACCGGAGCTATTTTTGGACAATCTGTGCGTCCGCACGGACGAGAACGGTACCGTGCATGTTGGGGATGTGCCAGCGGGGCGGCTGGCGGCGTGCGTGCGGGCGTGGTTGGGGCTCGAGGATGACCTGGAGGAGCGCATGACGATCTTGGAGGAGGTGGTCGAGGAGCTGGAAGCGAGGGAGGCGGCGGGCGGTACGATGGTGACTGCCGACTCCTCGTCCGGTGGTTCTGGTTGTCAGGCCTCGGCCGCGGATGCCGCGGGGGCCATGGGGGTGGATGAGAGGGACCCGGCGGGGGTGGCTGGGCTGGCATTGTCACGGGGCGCGCTCTGCGACTGGCCGCGGGTCAAGGAGCTCATGGGGATCGTCGCAGAGTTCTTCGAGTACCATGGGTACGCCAGGGGCCGGGTCCAGATGGGCCGGCTCCTGAACGCGTGCATGGAGGATCGGAGGGAGCGGTGGCAAGCGGGCGACGCGTTGTGACGTGCGCGATTCGGGCATGGCCACGGTTAGGTGTACAAGCCCCGGCAGACAGAAGACATGTGGGATGGCCACTACAGTCGCGATGATGGGCAGTGCCGTGATGGAGAGCGGTGTGGCTTCGGACTCCGTGCTGCAGCTAGCTACACCAGGGTGTGTGCAAGGAGGCCTTGCTTGGGGCGATGCTAAAGTGTCCTTGGACGATCCAACTATCATAACTGTCCTTGGACGATCTAACTATCATGACTATCCTTGAAGGATCTTACTATCATAACTATCCTTGTATAATATATGTATTTAACGCACGGCCTCCATCGGTAGCTTAGGCTCAGCGGATGCAGTAAGGGGGACACCATCGTCCTATGTCCAAACCGCCGAGGGGCGGGAGATTGGTATGAGCTGTATAACACTTGCATGGGCATGTGCCCATGCCAAGGCATCTAGTCTACGTGACGCAGTCTACGTTCTTATTAATTGATGAAGGCATCTGGTCTCTAGCCGGGCACCTGGCCCGCACAGATCAGGTAGACACATCAGATAGACTAGCTGGCACCAAGCCCGCCCAGCCCGGGCGATATGTCCTCACCTGGCGTGCCCCAGGCCGCGCGCGGCAGGGCCGCCACCCGTGGACTTTTCGTGATAGACTCGGCATGGACATGTGCTACACTAGACGTGAGGGGCTCACACCCGGGCAGCCTCTTGGTTTGTCTGTAATATGGAGGCAGATGGTACGCAAGGATAGATGGCAAGTGGTGATGAAGGAGACCACCCCCGGCCAAGTCTGTGGGGGCTCCGCGAGTGACCGCGTATGGCATTCATAGTGATTCGGCCGTGGTGCCCACAACCCTGTAACTAGGACCTAGATAGCTTACACCATCCATTCCATCCTGGGCACGTTCCCCTCCCACTGAGGACTTTTGCTCACGTGACTATTAATTAATTAGTTAATCTGGTCTCTATCATGGAGTGCCGCCTAGGTGTCTCTAGAAGCATGTCCTGCACCGAGTGGTCTAGTCTATCCTAGTAGATGGTAAACATTCCTGCGGGCAGATGCCAGTGAAAGACGGGCATGCACGTGATCGACCATGGGCTGTGCACTATTCCCGGTCTAAACAACTGTAAGGTTGCTGCGCCATCGTCAGGTGGCAGGCAGTGTTTATAATTGGTTGCTCCCTTCCAGGCTTGTCCGTTTACCAGCAGTTTGCGCGCGGTTTTGGAGCACTAGTGGGGCCAAACTAAATAAAATTGGAACATATCTCCGTCAACTGGGAGTACATGTAGCACATATCCCTGAGAAGGGGCATATGGCTTTTAATACATTCTGGGCTTTATATATGGGAGTCAACACACACCCTGGCTGCATGCTTGCTCGTGAAACGCTGGCCTCTCTTTCTACCCATGCTAGCGGCATCTCGTGGCAACTTGGGGCAGGAATACTGGGCTGCACCCTTATTTCGTACAAACAACTCCCTTGGTATTGGCAGCTCCATGGGCATCGGTGGCACAAAATGACGAATTCCGGCCACGAGGTAGCCATGGCTGTCGGAGCTCATAACTTTCACGTTTGAGCACCGAATTTAGCCGTGAATATCACAATCGCTTCGTCTTTCTAAGACGCACATGCTGATATAATTTTCCGACGCTATTACGCAATATATGGCGAATAAACGCGCCTCGACGCAACGCAGCCTGGCGGCTGCGCTCGGCAATGAAAATACGTCTGCAGCTCAGGCTGCAGCTCCGCCATCAGGTCCGGCAGGCAGCGGTGACACTAGTCGTGCACTGGTGGTCGTCCAGCAACCTCCCGGGCTTAACGCCTCGCCATCTGCATCGCCTGACCCCAAGCGCACCCGCTCAGCCGACAAAACAGGAGGGTCCTCACGCCCCTCAGAACCGAGCTTTCGGCAACTGCCTTTCATGGTCACTGATTACGACTGGACCAACCCGTCTCCGACCGATGCTATGAGATGCATCTTCTTCGGGGACTACGCTTCGCTTTACGACCTGTGCCTCCATCTCCACGACAACAATCGCCTCATCCTCCCGGACGGCCGCCTCTGGCGACACCTCACCCTGCTGCCCGGGTGCAAGCGCCCCGAACTCCAGCACGCCATCCTCAACTCCCTTCTCAAGCGCTCCGACGGCGAGATCTGGGCTCCATCCATCTCCGCCCCCACACTCCGTTCCATCCTGACGGAAGCCTTCCAGCAGCACGTGACCCCCCTTGCTGCCGACATTTCAGCAATCGGCGGCACGCTGACTGCTGAACTTCCTCACATTTCCACCGCCGCCGCCTCCACCTCCACCGCCGTTTCCGCCTTCACTGCCGACATCAAAGCCCAGCTCCTCGACCTCGACCAACGCCTTCAAGCCACCGCCACCGCCCTTGAGAGCTTGCTGATGACACCGCCGGCCTCACCGCCCAAGCGGTGCAGGAAATCGCTGCCCAGCCGGCACCTGCTGGCCCGGCCAGTGATGTTCCCTCCACCTGGGCGGACTTGCTTAAGCATCACACCACCTCCACCACCTCCACCATCGCGGCACAACTCAAGCAACAAGCCCTCGACCTTCGCGAGGCGGCCGAGCTCGACAAGCGCAGCCACAATGTCATCGTCAAGCACTTCGACCAGCCGGCAGGTGAGACCTCCACGACTGTCTCCTTGAGGCAGCTAGTTAAGCGCGCCATTCTTGCCCCCATGTTACTCACTGGTGAGCTGGACATGTCGGTTGTCCGCCTCCCCCGCGCGCGGGGGAAGGCTGGCCCGGCACCCGTGCTCCTCACCTTTAAGTACATGACGGACAAGCTGGCGTTCCTTAAATGCCGCAAGAAGCTCTCGGAGACTCGCTTCACGCTGGACGACGACTTGACCTTGGCCCAGCAACAGCGGCGACGCGAGCTATGGCCGACCTACCTTCAGCTCCGGCAGCGTGCAGGGGGGAAGCCGGTATACTGGAGGGGGGCGGTCATCCACGTTGACCACAAGCCCTGGCAGGCCCCTCCTGCCACTCCAGGCTAGGGAATATACCAGTAGTGTAGATTAGATAGGCTTAGCCTTGCAAGTGGCCCACGCGCATGTGCGCCCATAATGGCCCCCATGGATGATGCTTTCAGTATCTAGCCGCGCCCAGCCTACAACGGGACCTCCCATGGATGATGCATTAAGAATTTAGCCATGCGATGCCTATGCAGGGAGTTACTCTCTGCTGAGATGCCATGTGTACACCAGCTATAGCCTAGCCACATACCCTCCACCCCATATGTCATGCAGGCCTTCTAGGCCCTCTCCTCAAGCCCCCCCTGGGTGCCTGTGCTTGTTAAGGAGGCATGAACCATCATGGCGGTGCAGGTGCACCTTGTGCACCCAGAGCAGGTGACAGTTGTACATCCTCCACCTGCAGGTTGTAGCCCTGATTGTATTACAAACCCATAGATGCCCCTTTCTCAGGGCTATGTGTTACATATGCTCCCAACGGAGCTATGATTTTAATTAATTAATTAATTAATTGGCAGCTCATATGGACGGGTTACAATAAGCTCAAGCCAGGGCGCCTGGTCTTTCCTACTACCAGAGAGGAGTGGCACGGCAGCCACTCTTTTTTAATGACTTGATCACTGACGCTACTAACAAGCCCCTCGGCACTCTCCACGGACACAAACCTTACGATGGCTTCCAGTGCGCGTCACCGCCGATTGTCAGGGTGCTGGACCTCTACCTGGGGCACGGCGCTCAGTATCGCCGGCTCAGCTACGACGAGGTCAGCACATGGGTCCAACACATGCCCTCCTTGCAAGCTTGGCAAACCCTTATATCAGTGCGATACCAGCGGCGTGGCATGCATTGATGACTGCTCAACGCAAGCCAATCATAACCGGCGACTGGGTTGGCTTCTACGCTGATGGCGTCACGCCTGCGTGCAAGGGTTTAGTCGTGACGGTTCTGCCACCTGAAGGGCTCCAACTACCGCTGCTTGAAGCTGTTCCAGGCCACAATGGGTGTCTGTATCATCTATCCACCATATACGCTGCAGCAACACGATGTTTTCTGGCATACGCGGGCTTTTGGTTCCTGCCGCACATTTGAAAGTGCTGTCCTCCGGATTTTTGCTTTTGCACCGTGTGCTGTTCTTGGACGTTTGGAAACATGGCATGTCTAACGTAATGACTGACTAGCTGGACCTTTTCCGGGCTGTTTTCCTTTTGCAGGTATAATGCCTTGTAAATGGTGGGAGAGCGATCGCAGCAATGGTGCTCACCCTACACACTCCCGGCCAGTTAGGCTCGAAACACACGCCCTGATCAAGCAAGCTGTTTCCGGCCCCACAGTGTAGGTCATCTACTCGCTCTACGCGTAGTAAGCCAGCCATAATTTCAATGCACAATGCTACACATTTCTTCCATCTCCATTCATCCCGACCGGACCGGAGTAGGTGTGACTGACGTACACCATTCATATTCATCATCCTGAACGACTCGAACACGCGGACAAGATAACGGCAGGCTCGAGCTACCATGGTCCGGCTTCTCCCGATTTCTGGCCTGCGCTGGTTGTCTCCTTGGTACAGCACCTTTTGATGGATAGGGCGATTGGCGTCTGTGCTCTGCTCCACGAACGTTTTGGTCATGATGCATCATGCCTGTGCGCTCACCCCAGCGAATCCATATTTGAGCACCGATTCCTTTTCTGTAATCTCCCAGGGGTTTGGACGTGGCTCATCAACATCTGGGCCGCATGGACGGCATCGCCGCCCCAAATGCTCACAATTACTGTGCGTACCATCATTTTCCGGCGGTATTGCTGGCACACCAGGGGCCGAGCTTTCAGATACCCAAGTAGCATGGATATGGTTGCGCACTACCGAATGCTATACGCGATCTGGAACATCCGCAATGAGACGGTCTTTAAGGTACGCGAGGAGTATACCCGAGGTGGCGCGTAGTCTGGCGCTTTATCTTCCTATTATGGAATGCGGCTATGCGACGATTCTGGCTGCTGGCTCAGGACCAACACAGGGTGTGGGACCCAGGGCCCAATAATGACAAGGCCCAGCACTCTGCAGCTTTTTCATATGATCTAATGGGCCAAAACCAGGTATTCACGTGCACCGCCTAACACACGGTACACAACCAGCCATAGCCTTAGCTTAGCGCCCTTGTACAGGCGCATGCTACGTAGCTGGCTATGATCAGATTACTTGCCCACACTCCTTGTTATGTTATGCGCACATGGGTCTTATTAAGCACCCACAGCACTTGCCGGATCGTGGTCGCTATCGTGTCCGATTGCAGCTGTGGCATGCCTCTGGCATGAATTAGGAGAAAGGGGGTCTCTGCCCTTTCTTCCTGTTGTGCTCATACAGCCCTGGATTAAAAGCACTTTGGTGCTCCGTGATGACTCCCCAACGGGAGCACGAATTAATTAATTAACCAGGTATTCACCATTATGCCTGGGCAAGGCGATATGACTCTGAGGTCCACTGCCAGGCTTCCCTGGTCACATAAAGCGCCTTATTAGCCCCTTTGACCTGTCACCTTACTTCACACCGGTGTGTGACTACCTTCATTTAGGATTCGCTGATTCTCATTTCCTATTTCACCTCTCTGCCATCTGGTCTATAATTGGATCGCCATTAAAAAATTAAATTATAACATGCCTCCGTTGGGAGATCATGTAGCACATATTCCTTGATGGACTGGGTGGAGTGGGGGAAGCCGCGTAATCGAACGAACCTAACTCTTAGCTATCTAGTCTAGAAAACTTTTCTAGACTATCATAGTCCTAACTACACTACTCATCAAAACGCCTCCTCCTCTTGGAGGGAGGTGGCTTGCCCACAGGGGCTGGCATGTGAGCCTTGACAATCTTCTGCCACCGCGTCTTGTTCTGCATGGCAGTCTAAAGAAGGGAGAGACAGTGGATGCGGTGTTAAAACTGGGCTGGGACCACTAGGTCGGCCAGCCACATCTGGGTGTAGTTCGTGGCATGTTTCCATACCCTTTTGGGAATGTCAGGACTTGGGGCCGGGCCACTGAGGTCAAAATATGCCGCCCTGGCTGGCCAAGCCGCTGGGGGCCGGCCAGACCAAAGCTGGTGTTGACCTGGCTGGTGCGAGAAAGGTGTCCTACAAATGCTATCCTACGCTGCCTAATCTCGTCCGAAATACGAGGCATACCCTGATACAAAGATTCTAATGACCTACGCTTGGAAAACCCTACGTTCAGGACCTGTCGGAGCATCCTGTAAACCGTGCCGTCTAGCTTAGCTGCCAGTGTTTCCGTGAGTGTCCACGCCTCGGCGCCATACGTGAGCACCGTGAGGACGGGGACCTTGAAGAGCATGCGCTTGCGGTGCTCGCCCAGGCCCTTCGAGAATCGAGCGCCAGTAGGTGTTGAGCGAACGGAGCCTGGCCCAGGCCATGCAGGCCGATGCGGATGTCCACATCGTCGGTGGTGTCAGGGAGCATGCTCCCCAACAGTTTGAAGCGATCGCGGAACGGGACCGTCGTCCCGTCGAGCAGGCGCGGCAGCGGCGGTGTACTGGAGGCCCCAATCACCATCGCCTCAGTTTTGACACTAATCTCCAACCCCACCGCCCGCGCCTCGGCAGGCCCAGTCTGACAGTCCAGCCATGTCTGAATGTGCTCGGGGCGCGCGATGAGGGTGGTGTCGTCCGCATAAATCAGGTCGGCCCCGGGTTGGCCAATACGTGTACGGGGTATAATACGCGGACCTAAAATACGCGTATTATACGTGGGGGGTGTAAAATACGCGGCGGTGTATAATACGCGACTGTGTAATATACGGGGCGGTATAATACGCGACAGTTTTTGTGGTCCAATTGTCAGTCACCCAATTAGCACGCTCATTGATGATGGTCATGCAGTTATTGCAACTGAAATTTGGTGTATATGCTTATTTATTAACATCATCCATTTGTGCCCTGCAATCCTATCTGATTATGATTTGTTAAATGCAGGGGGGAGCAGGCTGCAACGGGAAGTAAGGAAAGCCATCCACTCTATAATGCATGAGAGGATATAAGGCACAATTAAGGACCTTGCTCTCAAGGATCCCACAACAAGCTCCATACACATACACACATGTGCACACACATTCATTATTGACAAAATGCACAAGAGCACCCCCGCTGCCATGGAGATTACTCCACGTTGGTCCATGCAGCACGACCATGCTTTCTTAACGGCGGCGCATGCAGCCCTTGTTCTCACTATATACTATTGCTAGTCGATCACTTGTGAGTTATAACTTCATGTTCCATCCATCACATGGGTCCATGCAACCATCGGCGATCACCCGCTGCCCTCACATACTACACCGGCTCAATATGGTATAAGTGTTAAGACAAAAGCCTCATTCATAGATCATGCTAGGCATGACCCTTAAGTTTTTGTCTGGCGGCTGCAGCGGCAAGAACCGCGGCTTCTTTCCCTGGGCTGTGCAGGCAGCGCGAACCTTGCGCCGGCGCAGGCGCAGGTCCTCCTCCTCCTCCTCCTCCTCCTCCTCCTCCTCCTCCTCCTCCTCCTCCTCCTCCTCCTCCTCCTCCTCCTCCTCCTCCTCCTCCCCCACCTGCTCCGGATATCTGTGGAATGTTGTCGCAGGGTAACATCCCTTCCCAGCTGCGATTCCGGCAAAGTGTGCACGGACTCGGCATGCGCTGATTGGCCCCGCCTTGGAGGAGAACTTCTTGTTGCAAAATGAGCAGAACATCTTCGACACATACATAGTTTTCTTACTAACAGGATCTGTGCATGCTTCTTTCTTCTCGACAACGACATCCCATACAGGCCCTTTCTTCGGCATGGCTGCAAATTGAAAATGGCTGCACACTGTCGCACTGGCCTGACCGCACCTCGAGTCGTCGCTATATTGCATCCTATACCACTCAGTGGACAGTGTCATGCAGCAGCACAGCTGGCATATGCTGGCCGGCATACTGATATCAGTGATATGCGTTATATACCTGTAGTCCTAGCTGTCTCCTACCGGCCAAACATTCTGCAAGGCTTGCGCTTTATGGAAAGAACTCAGTGTACGCATCTACTTCTAGTAGTAAAAATCTCAAACGTGCAGTGAACGCGCCACGCCCAGAACCTCGATCAGGCAGAACCTGGGCACCGCGCCAGTGCCCGCTGCCCGCTGGTACCCCCGAAAAATTCTAAGTCCAAATCGCGTATTCTAAAATAAATACGCGAATAAACGGCGGCGGAGGCCTCCTGTACGCGTATTCCCGTATTTTCGCGGCTCCGTACGGCGTATTTGCCAACCCGGGGTCGGCCAGGCGGTAGCCAGTGCTAACCCCGCCATGCTCACTCGTTAATAAGGATGTCCAAGCCTGGCTCGAACCCCTTAAGAGCAGGATCGCCATGCGTCCAGGCATTATTAGTTGTCTCACTTCAATAAATATACCCATTTCCCCGAAAATACATTCTGGGCTACTTCCTGCAAGGGTATAGCCCGGTGTAAACTACACCTGCTCTGGGTGCACAAAGTGCACCTGCACCACTATGTGCACCAACATGCGTCCAGGCATAGTTGTCTCACTTCGATTCATGTATTCCAGCAGCTAAGGTGCATGCGGACATAGCGTGGAAGATCATCACGGCTAAACAATGGCTAGGCTTAATTAATTACTAATGAATTAATTAATGGCTGGGGCATGGCGTCGGTTAATGAGCACTCCGTGACTCCCCAACGGGAGCACGAGTTTGATTGATTAGTTCATGGCGTCTCAGCAGAGAGTAAAATTAAATGAAATTTTAAACTATAACATGACTCCGTTGGAAGACTAGATCATGTAGCACGTATGTATTCCCTTGCTGGTTGGATGGAGGTGGGCGAAGCCGCAAAACCGAACTGGGGGTGGCCGGGGATGGAACGGAGGGGAGGGAGATGGATGGAATAGTGCTTAATTTCATTGCATGGAGCTAATTGTCGGCCTGCAGGCGGAGGATGCGAGCCTAGCTGCGCCGCCTGCTCGCATGGGTATTCGGGGGTGATTGTGCAACGCAGAGGCGTTAAGATAATCTAGCATGCGTTGTGTATTGCGAATCTGACTGCTGAGAGCTGTCGTTTTAACCCGAAATACCGGCACTGACCATGTGTATCACTCGACTATAGGTCGATGCATGGGGGTCACTGGAACGGGTGGGACTTTTTAGAGGCTGTCCCCGAAGCCTGTTAGCCGTGAGCCGACGATCGAGTAGGGTTGTCTACTTGCTGGAACCGACAGGGGCGTGACGCTTAAGATTCACACCACGGACTCTGCGGCACCCGTGGTGTTAATCTCAACACCGGCAAAGAATGCAGCAAAGCGGCCATCCGGCATCAGACGCAGCTGCACACGCTTCCCCCCGTCGAAGTACATCTGCCTGGCCTCCACGACCTTCGCGTGATTCCAAAGCTTGCTCCTCGCCAGCCGCCAGCTGGGCAGCTGGGGTGTAGTAGCTCTCTGCATTATTAGACAGAGCTTGGCTAAATTCTTAATGCATAATCCGTGGGGATCCACCCCCATTTTAGGTGCACAATTGCGTAGGCGTGGGCCACTTACACTATACTCATGCTATATCATCCCTAGACTGGGATCGCTGGGGTGGCAGGGGGCGCCTGGCAGGGCTTGTGGTCGACGTGGATGACCGCCCGGCCCCCTCCAAAACTCATTGCTGCCATGTAAGTAAGTATTACTTGCGTGTCATGCGCATAGGCATGCCACGGAGTACTACGCTAATCTCATTAGAGAATATCTACACGAAAGTTTAAACAAACAGACAAATATCGTCTGCATAATGCCCAACCATGTCTAAGTCACTAGATATGCCGCAATGTGGCAACGTCCAAATATTATCTTAATTGAGACAACTATGCCTGGACGCATGGCGATCCAACGTCGGCGTGGAAGGAGTGAGGGTAGTTGTCTGTCAGAGAGGAATTGAAAACGCGCAGACCGCGGGAGCCGCGTGGCTATCACTAGGAAGGCCTGCATATATGGAGGGAGACGTACAGAGGATCTAACAAGAACACTTTTAGGGATCGAACACACTGACACACACACATACACACACAACAACAACAACAACAACAACAACAACAACAACAACAACAACAACAACAACAACAACAACAACAACAACAACAACAACAACAACAACAACAACAACAACAACAACAACAACAACAACAACAACAACAACAACAACAACAACAACAACAACAACAACAACAACAACAACAACAACAACAACAACAACAACAACAACAACAACAACAACAACAACAACAACAACAACAACAACAACAACAACAACAACAACAACAACAACAACAACAACAACAACAACAACAACAACAACACAACAACAACAACAACAACAACAACAACAACAACAACAACAACAACAACAACAACAACAACAACAACACAACAACAACAACAACAACAACAACAACAACAACAACAACAACAACAACAACAACAACAACAACAACAACAACAACAACAACAACAACAACAACAACAACAACAACAACAACAACAACAACAACAACAACAACAACAACAACAACAACAACAACAACAACAACAACAACAACAACAACAACAACAACAACAACAACAACAACAACAACAACAACAACAACAACAACAACAACAACAACAACAACAACAACAACAACAACAACAACAACAACAACAACAACAACAACAACAACAACAACAACAACAACAACAACAACAACAACAACAACAACAACAACAACAACAACAACAACAACAACAACAACAACAACAACAACAACAACAACAACAACAACAACAACAACAACAACAACAACAACAACAACAACAACAACAACAACACAACAACAACAACAACAACAACAACAACAACAACAACAACAACAACAACAACAACAACAACAACAACAACAACAACAACAACAACAACAACAACAACAACAACAACAACAACAACAACAACAACAACAACAACAACAACAACAACAACAACAACAACAACAACAACAACAACAACAACAACAACAACAACAACAATTACAAGAAGAAGAAGAAGAAGAAGAAGAAGAAGAAGAAGAAGAAGAAGAAGAAGAAGAAGAAGAAGAAGAAGAAGAAGAAGAAGAAGAAGAAGAAGAAGAAGAAGAAGAAGAAGAAGAAGAAGAAGAAGAAGAAGAAGAAGAAGAAGAAGAAGAAGAAGAAGAAGAAGAAGAAGAAGAAGAAGAAGAAGAAGAAGAAGAAGAAGAAGAAGAAGAAGAAGAAGAAGAAGAAGAAGAAGAAGAAGAAGAAGAAGAAGAAGAAGAAGAAGAAGAAGAAGAAGAAGAAGAAGAAGAGAAGAAGAAGAAGAAGAAGAAGAAGAAGAAGAAGAAGAAGAAGAAGAAGAAGAAGAAGAAGAAGAAGAAGAAGAAGAAGAAGAAGAAGAAGAAGAAGAAGAAGAAGAAGAAGAAGAAGAAGAAGAAGAAGAAGAAGAAGAAGAAGAAGAAGAAGAAGAAGAAGAAGAAGAAGAAGAAGAAGAAGAAGAAGAAGAAGAAGAAGAACAGCCAAAACTAAGAAGGAAAAGAGGGAACGCATACACACATACACGAAGGGGCCAAAAGAAAAAGTAAGAAGTATAAATGACACAGGGAGAAAGAAAAAAGAAAAGAAAATGAAAATAATAATAATAATAAGAAGAACAGTGATAAATAAAGACAATTAATTATATTATTAATAGCTAGCTAGACACATGCATGACTGCGTCACGTCAGCAGAAGTCCTCAGTGGGAGGGGAACATGTATATGGGATGGAATGGATGATGTAAGCTATCTAGGTCCTAGCTTTACAGGGTGGTGGGCGCTCACGGCCCGAATCGCTATGAATGCCATACGCGGTCACACGCGGAGCCCCCACAGACTTGGGGGCGGTCTCCTTCATCACTACTTGGCATCTATCCTTGCGTACCATTAATTAATTAATTAATTAGAAACACAACTCCGTTGGGAGTACATGTAGCACATATCCCTGAGAAGGGGCATATGGCTTTTAATACATTCTGGGCTACTTCCTGCAAGGGTGGGAATGTATGCGACCCTTGCTCTAGGTGCACCAGGGCACCTGCACCCTCATAATTGCGTACCATCTGCCTCCATATTACAAACAAACCAGGAGGCTGCCCGAATGTGAGCCCGTCACATCTAGGGTGCGTAGTAGCGCATATCAAGGAGACAACCAGCGCATATGTCCATGCCTAGTCTATCACCGGGAAAGTCCACGGGTGGGGGCCCTGCCGCGCGCGGCCTGGGGCACGCCAGCCAGGTGAGGATATAACGCCCAGGCTGGGTGGGCTTGGTGCCATGCAGCTAGTCAATCTGATGTGTCTACCTGATCTGTGCGGGCCAGGTGCCCGGCTAGGCCCAGGCGCCTGTGCCTAAGAATGTGGGAAACATGGGGCAAATCAGCGTACAAATCCTCATTATTAATGTGCAAACCAAAGGGGATGATAAGGGCCTTGCGCAGCATCTTGGTGACGTTGCCGTCGAGTCGTTGCTCCAGCTCCTGCGTCAGTGTCCAGGTCTCAGCGCCGTAGGTCAGGATCGTCAGAATGCCGACCTTGAAGAGGTCACGCTGGACGATCCGGGGTAGGGCGGGGTTGCTCCACCAACGGTGGTGGTCATGGAGTTGCGCCCACGCCATGCCGATCCGAAATAAAGACAAAGTAAAGAGTAATAATAATAACAAAAACAAAAATGGAATAAAGGAAGAGGTCATTGCTGGGATATGGTGAGGCACATGCGATGTTGGAGTATGGGTCGGGAGTTCGATGTTTCTGAGCACCCCACTAATGGAGTAGCTCCTGGGCTTTGCTGGTGTTGGGGGCCATGGCGCACAAGCGATCGATATGTCAGCCTTGTTGGATCGATGATTATGTAATGAGGGCAGCGGGTGCAGATCTTGCTCGCCACATGCATGAATATAGCGGTTGGCGTCCGCGTAGGAGGGCCCTGATACAGTAATATCGTGTACCCCATGCATGCATCAATGATGCACAAAAACCATTGATCAATGAATCTGCATGGCCCAAACCTTAATGTGGCGACTAATCGTACACGAGGTTTCTTATTACAGTTATGAGGTTTCTTATTACTGTAGTCACTTTAAGGATTGACAGACGCGTGGCGTGCCAACTACTCCGTTCTTGAATCATCCATGCGCTCACAGAAATTGCTGCGCCAAGAACATGATTGTGAAGAGGTAATTACAGAATATCTGTTACTCCAATGGCCACGGTGGACATTTCGTGATAGACTCGGCATGGACATGTGCTACACTAGACGTGACAGGCTCACCCCCGGGCAGCCTCCTGGTTTGTCTGTAATATGGAGGCAGATACCGACCAGACAGCTACCGTATTATGCTGTACAAAAACAAAGGTTCCCCTGACGACCCCGCCAACTACAGAGGAGTCTGCATCCAGAGCGCCGCACTTAAGTTGTTCATGCGCATGATCCTCAACCGCCTTCGTTCTGCTCTCGACTGTCACCTTGGGGAAAGTCAAATGGGCTTCCGTCCTGGGCGCAACACCGTCATGGCCATCTTCGTCGCGCGTCGCCTCTTCGAGGAAATCGCTCTCCTGCAACCTGGTGAGTTTCCCGCAATCTTGATCTTCGTCGACTTCATCAAGGCTTTTGATTCTGTCCTCTGGGACGCTCTATGGGCTGTACTTGCTCGCGCTCGCGTCCCCACTCCCCTGATTACCGTCATCCGCACGCTGTATGAGGGGTCGACCACTTCGGTGCGCACTCAACACGGCATTACCCCGCCATGCCCACTGCAGACCGGCGTCTGGCAGGGTTGCGTCCTGTCGCCGTACCTGTTTATTATTGTAGTGGATTATGTTATGCGCCAGGCACGTGCTCGCTTTGCTAGCATTGCAGGCCGTGCCCCTGGCCTAGCGATCACGAACGAGCTTGGGGAAGGGGGGCCGACTAACAAGCAGAATTTACTAGCTGACCTCATTTATGCCGACGACATCACGCTCATCGAGAAGCCGGAGTCTGCCCAACTTTGGCTGGACTGCCTGGCGCTCGAGGCTCGGGCGGTTGGTCTAGAAATCAGCCCCAAAACGGAGGCCCTGGCCCTCGGCATGGCAGGGCCCCCACCCACACTCCGCCTCTTAGACGATGCCGAGGTCAACTACCCTCCTTCAGGCCGCTTCAAGCTGCTCGGCAGTTGGCTTCCACTAGGAACTCAGATTCTGAGAATTTTCTCTAAACCCTCAATTTTCTCACCCTTTGTGAGAATTTTTTGAGAAAATTGAGAAAAATCTCAATTTTTTTCCGCAAACGCTAGGCAAAAAATCTCACCAGGGTGAGATTTTGGTGAGAAAAAGGGGGTTTTGGTGAGATTGGGGTGAGAAAAAACCCTAAAGTGAGAAAAAAGGTGAGAATGGGTGAGAAAAAGTGAGAAAAAGTGAGAAAATTGAGAAGTTTCTCACCAACACGAGAAAAATCACTAACACGAGAAAAATCACAAGTCAACGTGGTGAGAAATTTCTCACCAAGAGTGTAACACGAGAAAAATCATGAGCTTTATTTCATTAAGTCCTTAACGTGAAAAAAAACTCAACACCACTTTGATATGCATTATAGGGTGCACAAAGGTGCAATATAGGGTTGTCATACAATATAAAACAGCACATCATTCCATAAACAATGCTGTCATGCCCAAATTAAATCAAAAGTCATCTTCTTCAGAACTGCTGTCCGAGGGGTTGCTTGCATCAACATCATCTTCTGATGACATAGTGTCATCCCCACTAGTGTCGCAATAGTTCACAGCTTTACGCTGCCTTCCACTGGCCCTCTTTGCCATAGGGACCTCCTCAATTACAACGGTGGGCTGGCTAGGTCCAGCATCTGTGGGAGCACCACGCTTGCGGCTGCGCCCTCGAGCAGGTGCCTTGCCAGCGCGGCGCACCACGTCGCCATCACCTACGTCTGCCGCTGCCACCTTCTTCTTCTTCTTGGACCCCTTCTTCTTGCCTTTCTTCTTGCCACTAGGCGGTGGCATCGGCTCACCCTCCTCAATCACTTCAAACTGCGGCATGGTGGGGAAATCTGCTGCCACGCTGTGATACACATGGTTACTGAGGGCAGATTGCGCCTGGTGTGCCATGCTCCATGGCAGTTTGGCAGGGATTACCACCATTTCGGGAGCATAGCATTCATCGACGACATAGCCAACTGAGCTCACTGCACCTGGCAACACAAGGCGCGACGACCTGGGGGCCTGTGCGCTGCTGATGACCACCAACCTCTCGTGGGGCAGGTGAGCGACATGAAGGCGATCAAAAAGCTCCACCTTCAACAACAGCTGCCATTCCCAGCCCCCTCGTGGGTACTCTAACCTGCATGGCCTTCAGAATGTGTGTGATGAAACCAAAGTCTACACCGCCCGGGCCATGCACCGCAACTCCTGCATTCTTGTGCCGCTTTCCCTGGGATTGGTCCGCAGCCTCTGTGCGGTAGTTGAACCCGTGTATCCTGACTTTGTGGAAAGAATCCGCGTAGCGCTTCACGCCCCCACACGCCGCTACAATGCCTTGCGGCACAAGCGGCGTCAGGTTTAATGATGCCCATGCAATCACGTTGAACGTTGTGTCAGCACAGCGATCTCGCCTGCATTCAAACAAACGCACACCGATAACCCAGCAAAGAGTATTATTATTAAGTATTGGTTATAAAAAAAAAAAAACAGATACAACAAAGGACGCTTTTACTGGCGGCAAGATCATGGCACCCGGATGGGTAAAACCAAACAAACTAGATATTAATTACTAGGGCTGGCTTTGTGACAGTAAAACATGATTGCATGGCTAATCCCAAGGCGCCTTTCAATAGGACTAACCAAAGAAGACGGCGTAAGTAGCATTTGCAAAAAACAAGGCTCACCAGTAGGCCTCGTCGCCATTCGCAGGGTCGCTGTAATCAGCCTTGGGAAGGGCATCTTCTACCAGCAAATCCCTTGCCGCCGTCATCTCGTCCTCAGAAAACCGGTACCCGTCTTTCACCGAGCGCTTGCCCAGCTCGATGGTGCGCGACGGATCATTGGTGAGAAGGTCCCACACATAGTGCTTGGTCTTTACCTGCATTGGAAAAAAACATGATAAGCACACCAAGCAAAAATACAGAAGGCATTCAATTTAAAGAGCACTTTCCTTGAAAATGAGAGTGAGTAGAAACATCAAAGTTTTACACAAGGAGAGTTTCCATGCTGAATGAAATGAGCCATCATTGCTTCATGTAAATGCAGAATTACAAACTCAAGGTGCTATACATCATGTACACACACAAGAAAGAAGTAAAGACCTTCAAATAAGAAACAACTTACTCCGGTGGCTCGATGCTGGAAGTAGGATAGCAGCGTCAGCACCTCGAAGTTGACGAAGGACTGGCCCATGGAGTGCTCAACATTGAGTGCAGACATGTGGCCAGAAACCGCTGTGTTCATGCATCTCTCACCCCACGCCATGGACCTACCGTCAGGGAGACCGACATTTGAAATCTGCCCCGCCAAATGTGTCGCTGCGTGAACCGACCTGGACATTTCGGATGCGGGCAGAACACGCTCAAGTGCAACAATTGACCTCAACATAGCCCTACCTACCTCGTCCAGTTCGTACTGAGTGAAGACCCTACCGCTTAAGATTGAGTCCCATGCTGCAGACGTTTCCAAAAAGGCAGCTCTTGCGTCTGCGTGCAGGCGGCCTCTAAGCAAAACTGGTAAGCGCTTCGAAAACAATTCTAGCTTGTCATGAGTCTTGGCCTTTCTTTCTGGCTTGCCATTGGCCAGCAGCCCCACAATATCACCCGGGAAGCAGTCGGGCAGGCTGTCCTTCATTCGGCGCTCCAGGGCTGCGTGGTCGGTGGCAAGTCTTGATGCAACATGGAGAGTGACAAGTCGAACGTTTACTGTACTGCAATATGCACTGTTCACATTGCACTGAAAATGTGAGAAGAATGCCATCACCATCCACCGACAGTGGCCATGTGTTCAAGGGTGGCCACTCTGATGAGCCCCACTGAAAACAAGGGAGGTCCTGCACTGAATATGAGTAGGGTGGCAGGCACTGAACTCACTTGAGCACTTCTCAAAGGAAACAAGTCTGACCGGGGCTGCTTTCAAAACACGTGCGAAAGGAAAACTGAACCACAACCAGAGAAAGAAACATTGCTAAACTAAATAATTGCACTTGAATCAAATACCTAGAAAACAGTTGGGAGAAAAAAGCAAACACTCACCAATAACTTCAGCCTTCTCTTGCGAGGTGAGCTGGCAGGGTGGATGCAACCCCCGCCTCCTGGTTGTTGTCTTGATTGTGCCATCCATGGCAGTGGTGGTTGTCACGGTCTTCTCCATGTGCAGCTCCGGGTTCAGGTTCATCTCCTTCAGCCGATCCCGAATGGCGTAGGTCAGACCTTCCCCTGGCAGCAGATTTAAGGAAAACAAAGCCATACAAGCGCAAATGCATACCAATGTTAGTAATACTTAATACACACACTGAACCACAGCATGTAATAAATCCTAATGGAATTCTCCTTAAATACAAAATGTTGAAAAGGAAAAAAACAGCGACAAACACTAGTGACACAACACTAGACAGCACCGCACTTACCGCTAGTGGAGTTGGCGACTCGCAAGAGGTTGTTCGCCCCCAGGTGGAACTCGTCGATCAGGTGCCGTTGGAGGAGTTGAGGCCAGTACGGCAGCCTGCAAAAGGGCTCCGGCTGCCGGCCGTGCTTTCTGCAGTGCTCACATAGGTTTGCATCGTCATGTCTGGCGGCGCCTCCTTGTCGTTGCCACGCGACGGGGGTCATCAGCTGGCAGCAAGGTCTCATGCCCAAGAAAAACAATGCGCCCTTTGGAAACATAGGTGCCCTTCCAAGCAGGGCCGTGCACAAGGCAGCCGTCGCCGGTACCCGGAGTCTGGCATATTTACCATCTTACCAAACCCCGGGTAGTCGTGAACAGTAAACAACAGCAGTGCTTGAATCTTTGCCGGGTGGAGCCCACCATGCTCATCATCATCCAACACATCACAAATGTAAAACCCATCCCACATCTTCACCAGCTCATCTACAATCAGGTCAAGAAAAATGTGCATATTCTTTGGGGCCTTACCTTTCTTGTTCCCTCCCACCAGAAGCACCATTGGGCAGAAATGTTTGTTAATGAAGACCCATTCAGGCAGGTTCAAGATTGCACAGAAACACGGCCAGCTGCATGCATGGAGTGCTGGTCCATGTAGCACCTAGGACATACTCCATCAAAACAAAGCGCTAAAAAAAGGAAGCGTGGGTCAAGCCGAAACTGAGGGAACATTCTCTTGACGTGCAGCATCGCTCGGCAATCTGCATGCAATTATACAACAGGGAGGTGGGTAAACGGGACGGCCAAAGTGCGGGCGGCACAACCGAATGTTATAATATGCAGCAAAATCACCACAACATATGCAGCATGAGTTGGGTGAACCGTATACAGCCAGCCAAAAAGCACGTGCAGAAAAGAAATCGACAAGGACACCTTTTACCTTTAATTCCGTGGACTTTCCGATTTGGGTCTTCTTCATCTTGTTTGTTTTCAGTTTCTCCAGCATATCGTAATGCCTTGGACATCTCGGGTATCCTAAAAAATCCGCGGAAACGATTTATAAGAGGGAAGTATCTAACTTGGCGATGGGCCCTTCTTGTTGTTACTGTCTCTCCATTTCTATCTTCGTATTGTTCAATCTATTGTTTTTACATACAGGGCAGGTCTGGACTTCTTTTGTTTTGTATATATATTTTTCACAGGGGCACGCGTCATATACACGCATATCTAACCCAAACCCTTCATGACTTTCTTGGCTTCTTTTACACTTTCTGGCAGAGAATTACCGGCTGGCAGAACTTTGCTGATAAAAGTGAATACCTCATCCGCTAGGACAGCCGATGCCTGCCGAGTATAGACAAGAGCTCCAACGCGCTAGCTATGGCAGTGTTACTGGATCCTGAATAAAGTGGTGTGTCTGCTGATATTTTGCCTACTGTAGCTGCGAAGTTTCTGGCAAACGCTTTTGCATCCTCCTCCCCGGTACCAGGCAGATGATCGCCCCCTCCTGTAAAAAATCATCTATGCTACAGTTCAAATCCGCCATTGTTAGTATTCAGGAATAAATAAGACAGTAAATGTAAAGTCACGGAAGGCCCCGCGTCAGACTTGATGCGAACTCGTCGAAGCCACAGCAGACCTCAAAACGAACGCGTTGTTTAGTTGCGCGGTGCTCCCTCTGTCGGTAGGTGCCGTTTGGTGCCGCCGCGTCAATCGCGCGGACGCGTCAACACACTGCGGCTGACGTCGATGAGTGCCAACCGACGGCTTGGGTCACTTCTCTGCATGGAGAACTTAAGGTAAGTTAAGTTAATGCAGACCAGTGGTCGCACGCGTTGGGAACCGGCCAACGGCTCTCCTGCGAGAGAAAAAAAAGCGGGATACTGCATGAGTCGTCGGATCGGTGCAGATGGACGGTCACGATTTCAAGATGATGTATGCGTTGAATTTGCCGCGTCCACCGAACTAGTCGTTGTTGCCATGGAGCCGCAAACACAGGCGGCCGACGCATTGACCCAGGTTCCAACTTTTCTACCCAACCGCCGTTGGGTAGTTACATGGCAGCAGAGCAGGATGGGCCTTACAAGGCCACAGATGAAGAGTGGCGCTCATTCCGTGTTAACAAGATCAGCGAGGAAGTCCCTTTGCCATTTGTCGCCGAGAGTAACCGGCTGGCAGTCCTCCGCAGCCAGATAGCGGTGCTATCGCGGAGGTACCTTCACCTTGGGGACCCAAAAGCTAAACAAGATGCTGCGTTAGTTGCCGCAGTTGTCGATAGACTGCTAAAAATATGCGAGTTTGCGGGGCATTAGCAAACTCAGTTTTTGAGTCAGCAACGCGGAGGTACGAGGAATTGCAGAAAGTGGACCCCGCGAAGGCGGGCAAGGCTCCGGTATTCCAGCCGGCGCGGAAATTTGTAGCCGCCGAGCTGTCTCGATACTTGTCGAATTCGAAGTACAAGGCAAATAGCGGGAAGCGCGGCATTCGCAACCCGGACGAGGGGGGTGCCTTGGCCAACCTAACCAACCTGGGCACGCCAAAGGTATAGCTAAGCTCTACATTGGACTTATTCGAACTGAATGCTTTTCTTTTCCCGATGCAAAGGCAACCGAACTTCATGCATGCAATATTTTCTGATCCGGCAGCATTAGTATTGGAGTAAAATTGTGTACTTGCCGCTAGCTTCGATGTCAAGTTCCTTCTTTTAATTGATTTGCTTGTCTTTGTTTCCCCACAATCGTCGTATCACTCGCACGATCGTAGGTGAAGGTCGGGGTGCCAAAGCCCAAGATGGCGAAGACCAAGCAAGACAAGACTCACCTCGAGCCACAAGCCCCGGCCAAGGTATGTTACGGCAAGAAAGCATTCTGGCTACTAGCTTACTGTATGTCGTCGGCAAAGATTGTTGCTTTCAAGTCTCCATGCTCGTGAACATGTTCTTTTTAAACCGTGGGTATTCGCGCGCCCTTATATAAATCTGGTTAAGAAATGCTGTGACTGACAAGCCTAGAAAAAAAATTTAATACTTGTAATGCATGCCAGCACCCCACCCCATTTATTTATGCATGCCAGCACCCCACCCCATTTATTTATGCATGCCAGCACCCCGCCCCATTTATTTATGCATGCCAGCACCCCACCAACCTGTTACGCCCGCCTTAAGGCGGCGGGCTCCGCTTTGCCTTTGCCATTTTCAAGCGCCCCCATGTCAGATGAGCAAATAGCTCAAGAAATCACGTCCTCTAACTTTTGTCACTAGTTGGTTGTGTCCGTTTCCCCGAAATTGTGGCATGCGCAGGTCGAGAACACCCTGACGCCCCAGGAGCAGGAAATCGCGCTCCTCCGGGCCAGGCTCGCTGCACTTGAGCAATCTACAAAGCCGGCCTCAGCTTCAGAACAGTCGGTCGTCTATATCATGGCGCCGCCCCCTGTGCCACCAAGGAACCCTGTCCTTGCCGTGGCCGCTTCCCCATCGGCCACGTCGGCTCCCCCCGCCGCAGAAACCGCGGCGCCGGCACCCAAGGCCGCGGCGCCGGCAGCCAAGGCCGCGGCGCCGGCAGCCAAGGCCGCGGCGCCGGCACCCAAGGCCGCGGTGCCGGCAGCCAAGGCCGCGGCGCCGGCAGCCAAGGCCGCGGCGCCGGCACCCAAGGCCGCGGCGCCGGCACCCAAGGCCGCGGTGCCGGCAGCCAAGGCCGCGGCGCCGGCAGCCAAGGCCGCGGCGCCGGCACCCAAGGCCGCGGCGCCGGCACCCAAGGCCGCGGCGCCGGCACCCAAGGCCGCGGCGCCGGCACCCAAGGCCGCGGCGCCGGCAGCCCAGGCCGAGGGGGAGCCGGCAGCCGAGGCCGCGGCGCCGTTCATTCCAAAGACGCAAAAGAACCAAGTAGAGAAGAAACCTGATGATGTGCCGCCAAAGAAACTCAAGAAGGAACGGGAGCCCCAAATAAAAAAGGAACGCGGTACCCCCCTCGACCTGGGCCTTGGTCACTTTCTGCCGCAGCTCAGCCGCGTGGCCACCATCCGAAAGGATGCCCAGCCGAAAATCGGGATGTTCATCGCCGTGCGGTTTCTCCTAGAGGACCCTAAGAAGGACCGGGATGAGTGGATCTGGGAGTTTGGTAAAGTCTGCTCCATCAACAAGAAAAGGAAGATCCCACACTCAATCCTGTTCGTCGAGCATGACGGCGCAAGCAAGACTTACGAGCTCGCCCTCAACGACCTCCCCCAAGACGAGAACAGCAAGGAAATATGTGCTTGGGTGGCTCTTGATGGAGTGTACCCTGAGGACATGACGGCGTACCGAGTCCTCAAGCGGTCCCAAGCAGCCGTGAAGGCTGCTGCCTCTGTGGACCCCACCAACATGCAGGATCCGGTGAAAAAGAGACAGGTGGAGGAGTCCGCGCAGCAGGTGCCTGTGAAGCGTGCGAAGGGAGTTGTGGCTGGGGCTGCGGTGCAGGGCAGCGAGGCAAAGGCAGGGACAAAGGTGGTAGTCACCACGCCTGCTGTGGAGAAAGCCAAGGCGGAGGTTGCCACGGCGGCGGCGGCGCAGGCCAAGGCGGAGGTCGCCACGCCGGCAGCGGCGCAGGCCAAGGCGGAGGTCGCCACGCCGGCAGCGGCGCAGGCCAAGGCGGAGGTCGCCACGCCGGCAGCGGCGCAGGCCAAGGCGGAGGTCGCCACGCCGGCAGCGGCGCAGGCCAAGGCGGAGGTCGCCACGCCGACGGTGCTGTCGGTTGCGCCTGCTAAACTGGAATTCAGCGACGTGGATATGGAGCTCGAGCCGGATTTGAAGGAGGCAGAGCGAGAACTGGCCAGGCTAGAAGCCCTCCTAGCAAAACAAAAGGCCCTTGTTCGCGCCCGGCAGCAGGGTACTGCGACTATCGACATCTCGACGGCAACGGGGATGACATCGGTAAGTATACCTTTTTAGTCGTGCCTAAAAATAAGTTGTTTGCATCTTGTATGCATGCCATATTGTTGTTCATGTAATCATGGTAAATTATGTTGGCTGATTAGGTTTTGTTGTTTTTCCCCCTATGATTTCTGAAATTTTGTTCCGCTATAAAAATCGCCATTTATTGATAGCATCTTTTTTCTGCAATTAAGTTTTCCTGAACATGATTTAGTTGACTTCCTTGTATGCCTCTTACTTGCAGGTAAACTGGACCGCCTTCGAGGAACAACGGGGCGGGAGGACTGACACTGACGACGCCGATGACGATGCCATGTCATCGGCGTCGTCAGTTGCATCACCATCCAAGGTTAGCTGCACTGCTTTCATTTGGGGGGGAATTATAGGTGTCATGTTTTTGGCATTTGAAGGTATAGATGTTTATCTGCAAGGGCCTGTTTTTTTTTCCCCTCAGTTGCATGCATGGATGTGTGGAATTGTATGTTGCTTGGTTTGATTTGCCATACACATTTGCTGCATGGATTGTTAGGTGGTGATGAGCTCAAGATCATTGTAGAACGCTTACATCTATGACAGTCAAGGATCTGATTTCTTTTCCTCTTGCATATATTGTGTCGGTTTGCTTGATTTCTTGCAGGCACCACGAGAATAAAATGCAAGCAGTGATCCCGCTTTCAAGTCAGCATGAGACGCCCTGTCGACCGCCGGCCCGCTTTGTTAGCTAGCTACCATATAGTATTCAATGAAAGGCATTGAATGCCGAAGATGTCATAACGCCATAACAGACTGTGTTGAACAGGCATTGAATGCCAAAGATGTCATAACGCCATAACAGACTGTGTTGAACAGGCATTGAATGCCGAAGATGTACATAACGCCATAACAGTGTTGAATAGTTGAATCAACGGGTTCTTGCAGCTGTAAACATTAAAATTATTCAAACATTTAATGAAAAAATCATGATTGTTCGTGCTGTTTTGAACAGCGGTTGTTACTGGCACTGCATGCATGTGTCTGCTGCCAGCATATTGTATTATGGCTGTGTTTCTCAGCGCTGTGTTTTCTCACTTTTCTCACTTTTCTCACGTCCTGATTTTCTCACTTTTCTCACTTTTCTCACGTTTCACACCTCCCGTTTTTCTCACTTTTCTCACGTCCTGTTTTTTGAGATTTTTCTCACGTTTTCCCCCTTTTTTCACCTTTTTGGGGCAATCTCACCCGGGTGAGAAACGTGTTTTCTCACCCATTCTCACCCCATTCTCACCCTTTTTTCTCACCTTTCTCACCCATTCTCACCCATTTCTCACCCTTTTTCTCACCTTTCTCACCCTTTTTCTCACCATTTCTCACCCATTCTCAAAGCCGAGTTCCTAGTGTCCCGACTGCGAGGACGACATGACGACACGGATCGGCATGGCGTGGGCGCACCTCCATGACCACCGCCGCTGGTGGAGCAACCCCGCCCTACCCCGGATCGTCAAGCGTGACCTCTTCAAGGTCGTCATTCTGACGATCCTGACCTACGGCGCCGAGACGTGGACACTGATGCAGGAGCTGGAGCAACGACTCGACGGCGCCGTCACCAAGATGCTGCGCCAGGCATCCCCTTTGGTTTGCACATTAGTAATGAGGATTTGTACGCTGATTTGCCCTATGTTTCCCACATTATTAGGCACAGGCGCCTGGGCCTAGCCGGGCACCTGGCCCGCACAGATCAGGTAGATACATCAGATAGACTAGCTGGCACCAAGCCCGCCCAGCCTGGGCGATATGTCCTCACCTGGCGTGCCCCCGGCCGCGCGCGGCAGGGCCGCCACCCGTGGACTTTTCGTGATAGACTCGGCATGGACATGTGCTTCACTAGACGTGACGGGCTCACCCCCGGGCAGCCTCCTGGTTTGTCTGTAATATGGAGGCAGATGGTGCGCAAGGATAGATGGCAAGTAGTGATGAAGGAGACCACCCCCAAGCCTGTGGGGGCTCCGCGTGTGACCAAGTATGGCATTCATAGCGATTCGGGCCGCGGTGCCCACACCCCTGTAACTAGGACCTAGATAGCTTATACCATCCATTCCATCCTCACACGCCGACACCTCCATCCACTCCGCCATCACCCACATTGCAGCAGGGCTGCAGCAGCAGCAGCAGCTCCTCCACCAGCTCCAGCAACAACTTGCCGCCTCCATAACTCCTGCCAAGACCACCTATGCCGCCACGCTTCAGAACCCTACGGATCTCATCAACGAAATCAAAACAGCCGTCAAGGCCAGCACAAGGGATGCTATGCACGAACCCATTCGCTCATGCAGTATTGTGGTACGTGGCGTCCCCTCGAACGTCAACGATGCACGCCTGGGCACCTACCTCCGGGGCGACCCCTTCCTGGGGAAGCTCGGCGTGGCCCAAAGCGTCGTCATCAAAACGGCACGACGGCTCGGCGGCCCCACCGCCCCTGTCTTGGTGGAATTCCACCGCAAGGAGGACAAACTCAGTGCAGGTGCAGAAGGCCCGCCGGAACCTCCACGATACCCAACTGAGCATCGACGATTACTATACCCCGGAGCAGCTTGAGGCCCGGGCTGCCGCTTTGAACCGGCCGGAGGTCCACGAGGCTCGGGCAGCCAAGCAGGCCAACCCGCAACTACGGTGCAGCATCTATGCCCGCCTCTTTAATGGCGTCTTCATCGTCCGCATTAATGGCCAGGACCTTCCTCCAATGACGGCGACCCCCATGGATACCGCCGTGCCAGCGCCCCAGCCCCCTGCTCGGCCCCCGCCGTCACCGCCATCGCCACCGGCGGCCGGGCCCACTTCAAATGTTCCGAAAAGTGTGACACTTTTGGTCGTTTTTTTGACTTTTTCGACGATCGTCACTCTGCAGAGTGATTCGTCGTGCGAAATCGTGCGAAATTGTGCGAAATTTGCTGAAATCGTGTGAAATTTGCTGAAATCGTGCAAATTTGTGCGAAATTTGCTGAAATTGTGCGAAATTTCATGTGAAAAATGTCGACGGTAAAAAATTTTGATGTGCACAACGTGTGTGAATTCATGCGAAATTTTGTCAAACGTCACTCCCCAAAACGACCCTTGGTTGAAATCCATGCGAAATTGTGCGAAATCATGCAAAATTGTGCGAAATCGTGCGAAATCGTGCGAAAATGTGTGAAAATTTTGCGAAAATCACGCGAAAATCACGCGAACTCGTGCGAAATTTTATTTTTTTTTTGCGAAAATAGCGAAAAAGTGTCACACACTTGGCTTGGACGGCGGAACATTTGAAGTGGGCCCGGCCCGGCATCGACGGTCACCTGCTCCCCAGCACGTGTGGGGATCCGCCGGGGCAACTTCAGCTCAGGTATGGCTGCCAGGCTTGGCCGTCCCCCTAATAAATTCGTTCGCTTTGCACCTGAGCCGGAGCCCGCGCTGCGAACCCTTCTCTCCTATCAATGACGACGCCCGCGGCCCCGCGGCTCCGCGGCTTTAGCAGTGGGATCTGCCTAACTCCCCTTCCCGCCCCTTTGCCTTCGCAGCCCTCGGGCTGTCGGAGAGAGAGCACCGGGTCGGCAGTGAGCCAGGTCCGCCCCGCCTCGCGCGGCCGCCTCCGAAACCTCCTCAGACTGCACGCATTTCTTATGCGTGCAGACGCAGACTCATTCTACCTGGCCACCCGAGCCAACCGTCGGCGTCGCCTCGACGCGTTGGCAGGAAGAATCGAAACGGTGATTGAAAGCATAAGTCCCCAACCCGCCCCCCCTACCCCACCACCTCCACCCCCACCCCCATCACCACCCTGCTCCATCTCCGCCCCCACCCCCGCCTGCACCCCCCTTTTCGGTCAACGCGCGCCCTTGGTCATCGCCACCTTCAACGCCCGCACGCTCCAGCCCGACGCTGACCGCTGTCACTGCCTGCGCAGTGACGACTGTCAGTGCCATCGAGTCTCCAATCTTATTGGTTTCTGCATCGACAATAATATCGCCATCCTGGGAATCCAAGAACACAGGCGCACTGCATCGGCCCGCGGATCAACTGCCCTTGTTGCTGACGACATCGACGGCTGGCGGTTCTACTACGGAGGCGGCGACGGCACCGGGAACGGGGGCGTCGGTCTCCTCTGCTCCCCGCTCGCCGTACGCCACATGGGCGAACCCCAGCTGGTCAACGCTCGGCTCCTCGTGGCCACTTTTCATTCGATGGAGGGCCACTCGACCTACGCCCTGACGGTGGGCGTTGGTTACGCACCCCACTCCGGCCACCCAGAACAAGACCGCAAGGACTTCTTTGCAGCGCTGGAGAACCTGGCGAACGGCATCCCTGGTCGCAACTACCTCGCTCTGCTGCTGGACGCCAACGCCACGCTACCACCGGGTACTGGCGGATGTCAGCACGCCCCCAACGGTACGGTCTCCAATGCCAACACTGAACTTTTTGCTGATTTGCTTACGACATGCGATTTGGTCACTGCCAACACCGCTTTCCACATAGTCCAGATGCTTTGGTCACACACACCTCGCCAACTGGCACTGAACGCTGCATTGACTATGTTGTAATGCGCAAGCGTCATCAAGGATCTGTACTAGCTGCTCGCTCGCATGTGATCCCCCTGGTGCGCTCCGATCATCGCATCGTCACCGCCCGCATCCGCCTGCGATTCCCCTCGCCCTTTCGTAAGCACGTGGCACCACCTGATTTGCGCACACTTCAGTTGCTCGAGAAATCTGACGACGCTCTGGAGGACTTCCCTGAAAAACGCGCCCACAAGCGCGCCGCAGAGGCGTTCGTCGACGCGCTGGACATCCCGGCCAGCCACGCCCAGCTGTTCGCTGCCGGCCCGGCATCGGCCCTTCGGCACCTCGCTGACAAGCTGCCCGCGGCCGGGGCCCTACTGCCCCCCCGCCGCCCGCCCCGCTTCACCAGCCTGCACCGGCTCCCCGCCGTCATCCAGGCCCGGCAAGCCCTGCGCGACAACAGCGACCCCGCCCGCTACGCCCGCCTCAAAGCCGATTACCACTCGGCCATCCGGCAGGCGACCAAGGAGCAGGAGGACCTTCATGTCCGCGAGTACTTCGCCCACCTCAAGGACCAGCACGGCAAGTACGCCTGGACCCGCCTGCGTCACGCCCAACGGCCCGCCGGCGGCGCGCAGCCGGCGCCGCGGACGCTCTCTGGCTCACCGCAGCAGCAGCTCGACCAGTGGTATTCCTCCCAGTCCCGGCTGCTCGGCGCCCCCCCGCCGCCTCCGCCGCTTGGCCCTCTGGCGGCCGCACGCCTGGCAGTAGCACCGGCGGACGTCCCTGCGCCGCCCACGCCGCCCGCCGCTGAGCAGGACTACACGTACCCAGCCCTGACGGAACCCCTGGCCGACCCCAACGAGCTCCCGCCGTTCACCGAGCTCGAGCTGAGCACCGCCGCCAAGCAACTCCGCTTCTATGCCGCCGTTGGACCTGACCAGCTCCCAGCCCCGGTGATTAAGCTGACGGCGCTCACGGGGTTCCTGCTTGACGTCTGCAACCGGATCCTGCTTGCCGACGCGCCGCCGATTCCTGAGTGGCAGCACAGCTACCGTATTATGCTGTACAAAAACAAAGGTTCCCCTGACGACCCCGCCAACTACAGAGGAGTCTGCATCCAGAGCGCCGCACTTAAGTTGTTCATGCGCATGATCCTCAACCGCCTTCGTTCTGCTCTCGACTGTCACCTTGGGGAAAGTCAAATGGGCTTCCGTCCTGGGCGCAACACCGTCATGGCCATCTTCGTCGCGCGTCGCCTCTTCGAGGAAATCGCTCTCCTGCAACCTGGTGAGTTTCCCGCAATCCTGATCTTCGTCGACTTCATCAAGGCTTTTGATTCTGTCCTCTGGGACGCTCTATGGGCTGTACTTGCTCGCGCTCGCGTCCCCACTCCCCTGATTACCGTCATCCGCACGCTGTATGAGGGGTCGACCACTTCGGTGCGCACTCAACACGGCATTACCCCGCCATGCCCACTGCAGACCGGCGTCTGGCAGGGTTGCGTCCTGTCGCCGTACCTGTTTATTATTGTAGTGGATTATGTTATGCGCCAGGCACGTGCTCGCTTTGCTAGCATTGCAGGCCGTGCCCCTGGCCTAGCGATCACGAACGAGCTTGGGGAAGGGGGGCCGACTAACAAGCAGAATTTACTAGCTGACCTCATTTATGCCGACGACATCACGCTCATCGAGAAGCCGGAGTCTGCCCAACTTTGGCTGGACTGCCTGGCGCTCGAGGCTCGGGCGGTTGGTCTAGAAATCAGCCCCAAAACGGAGGCCCTGGCCCTCGGCATGGCAGGGCCCCCACCCACACTCCGCCTCTTAGACGATGCCGAGGTCAACTACCCTCCTTCAGGCCGCTTCAAGCTGCTCGGCAGTTGGCTTCCCGACTGCGAGGACGACATGACGACACGGATCGGCATGGCGTGGGCGCACCTCCATGACCACCGCCGCTGGTGGAGCAACCCCGCCCTACCCCGGATCGTCAAGCGTGACCTCTTCAAGGTCGTCATTCTGACGATCCTGACCTACGGCGCCGAGACGTGGACACTGATGCAGGAGCTGGAGCAACGACTCGACGGCGCCGTCACCAAGATGCTGCGCAAGGCATCCCCTTTGGTTTGCACATTAGTAATGAGGATTTGTACGCTGATTTGCCCTATGTTTCCCACATTATTAGGCACAGGCGCCTGGGCCTAGCCGGGCACCTGGCCCGCACAGATCAGGTAGATACATCAGATAGACTAGCTGGCACCAAGCCCGCCCAGCCTGGGCGATATGTCCTCACCTGGCGTGCCCCCGGCCGCGCGCGGCAGGGCCGCCACCCGTGGACTTTTCGTGATAGACTCGGCATGGACATGTGCTACACTAGACGTGACGGGCTCACCCCCGGGCAGCCTCCTGGTTTGTCTGTAATATGGAGGCAGATGGTGCGCAAGGATAGATGGCAAGTAGTGATGAAGGAGACCACCCCCAAGCCTGTGGGGGCTCCGCGTGTGACCAAGTATGGCATTCATAGCGATTCGGGCCGCGGTGCCCACACCCCTGTAACTAGGACCTAGATAGCTTATACCATCCATTCCATCCCATGTTCCCCTCCCACTGAGGACTTATGCTCACGTGACGCAGTCACGTGTCTATTAATTAATTAATTAATCCATTCCATCCCATGTTCCCCTCCCACTGAGGACTTATTCTCACGTGACGCAGTCACGTGTCTGTTAGTTAATTAATTAATTAATTAATGGCCACCGTTAGGAATTTTCAAACTATGCTGTGCACCCTCAAATATGTGCGGCTTCCCTGAGAGTAAGTTTCCACAGGCAGTTTATTTGATGCAGAGCCTACTTGCAGTCACTACAATTACTACAAGCCCCACACAGCATTAATTAATTAATAATTAATAGACACGTGACTGCGTCACGTGAGCATAAGTCCTCAGTGGGAGGGGAACATGGGATGGAATGGATGGTGTAAGCTATCTAGGTCCCCACACAGCATAACAACTAATTATGTATGTTGCTCTGCCTAGTGGCGACCGCTGGATGCACGACTACGTCCTATTTCACCAAAGGCTGGCCAAATGGCAAAGCCAGAGCATTAATGTGCATTCGCCTTCTTTGCTTTGCCAGTTGGCTGCGCTTTCAGGACTGCCACGGGTGCCTTGGCTGCAGCGCCATTCTGAGTTTTTCCTTTGGCCTTCTTGGCTCCCTTTTCCTTGGCGGGCTTCTCATGATCGGCAGCCTCGTCTGCCGAAACATCAAAGTGGCCTCCGGGCACGTTTCCTCCTTCCCGCGCCTTGGGAGTGATGCCATTGCCATGAGCATGGGGAAGGGCAGAAGAGAGTGGCGTTGTGCTGGCATCCGCAGCACCCTCGGTGCCCACCGGGGACAGCACGGACATGCACGAAAGGATGTAGTCCAAGATAAACGTGGTGCGCACCTGCGCAAAACTCAAAGGGCGAGAAAGTAGCACGGTAATGGCCGGATATAAGCAAGTAAGGTATAAGCAAGGAAAACAGGTCAAAAGACAGATGGTAAACTGTGGAAGTTGAAGAGTACATAGCAGTGTAGCCCTGGTTAGACTATATACCCTGAAGGCAGGAGATAGAACACGGGATATAATTCAATTACAGGGCATGATGTGGCTAAAGAGACGATTGGCCAAGAGACAGTCACCGTCCGACAAAAGCACAGACAAAACAGGCAGGTACGTGGAGTTTCCATCGATCGAATGACCTTGGCACCACGCAAGGAAACAGCATATCATCCCCATGAGACAAAAAGCACATTATGTAAGCAAAGGACGCGACAACCAGCACACGCTTGACTTGGCGAGGATGCGCGCCAAAAGTATCCCGTCAAGGCTGCCTCTGCACTGCCAGAGTTATTGACTCGATCGAGTGGATGGGAATAAGATGGCGATGGGTCGCAGACGTACTACAATATTGACAAACGCTCAAGTATTACTAGTATACATACTGGTGGTCACATGGATACTACTATATAGCAGTACTACTATACATACTGGTGGTCACATTAATACTACTATAGACTTATAAACGGCTACACATTTCCACCTCCATTCGCTTCCATCATCTTGAACGACTCGGCAAATGTGGGAAAGATAACATCATGGTCAGTATAGTATAGTATAGCAATGCCATGCCTGCGCTGGTTGTCTCATGGATATCAATATCAGCGTGTGAATCATTCAGAGCACCCCTAGACACGCCATTGAGAAAAAAGGCCACGTACCAGCCGGTCCACACGCGCAAAGTGCCGCTGCGTGTACGGCACGATGCCCTCCAGCAGGTCCTTCAGGTTGGGGATCTGGGAGCCGCCAGGGTGGGCAGGCACGCAACCCAGATAGGGGAACCCAGGCAGGTTGCATCGTTAGATAGACAAGCCTGATACATGCCAGCCGCATGCGTGTATGCCGAATCAAGGCATAGAAAGAGATCGTTAACCACAATCCTTTATTTACCACAATCCTTCATGTACCACAATCCTTCATGTACCACGATCCTTCATTTACCACAATCCTTCATTTACCACGATCCACCATTTACCACAATCCACCATTTACCACAATCCATCACTGTACGAAACACAAGAAGATAACAGGGTGGGTGGTCTTATGACGTCATCATCGCAGGGGGCTGCGTGGCGGTCCCCGCCGAACATGCCACGCAAGCAGAGGCTGCCCCCACATGGATGAAGAGCCCACGACAATGCATGCTATGCACTAAATTGTACAATAGAGTGAGTGCCCATGACGATCCTTGCTATGAACTCCATTACAAAACAGATAAAGTGCCCATGAAATTTTTATATATGCACTCTATAATGAACTAGATAAAGTGCAAACGACAATGCTTGCTATGCACTCTACTATAAGATATATAAACTGCATGACGATGCAAGCTACGCACTCTAGTTTGAAATAATTGAAGTGCCCGTGACAATGCCTGCTAGGCACTCTACTATAAAATTGTTTTTTGTGCCCGTGACAATTCTTGCTATGCACTCTATTCTAAAATTAATCATCGGTCACGGTGGCACTGTTAGACAAGAGTGCTTCAGCCCACCGTGTCCATCGTGCATGGCCACCATGCGTAAACATAAACACTAGCGACAGGGTCACTACAAATGAGAAACAAGGTCACTATAGAATGAGAAACAGGGTCATTGTAGCACGAGAAACACGGTCATTATAGCACGAGAAACAAGGTGACTACCAACACGAGAGACAGTCTCGCACTAGGAAGCTTGAAAGACAAGAGGGGGCTGGCCCACCTTGACAAGCGTGTGCGGCCACGCTTGCTACGCCCTGACAATAAAGGAGTTAATTAATTGATTAATTCATCAATTAATGAATTAACGAATTAGTCTTGTGTCCCCATTGGGACAATAAAGGAGTGCTTGGGTCACTAAGATGCATGCTAGACAAGAGCCAGGCAGATCGCCTTGACGAGCATGCGAGGCCACGCTGGCTCCGCCGTACACTAGAAGTAGGAATGGGTTCACCGAAAACATGCAAGGCAAGAGCGATGCCCACCTAGACAAGAACAATGCCCACCTTGACCAGCGTGCGCGGCGGGTGCGTTCGCAGCACGGCCTGCAGCACGAGCTGCGCCGTGTTGGAGTACTTAACGTTGGTGTTCCACTCGCGCGCGTACGTGAGGCATGTCTGCGCGGGGGGCGGCATAAGGGCAGCATATATACAGATATTTTATACCAGCGGGGCACAGGGAATCGATCAGAATCAATCGAATGAACCTTTGGGGTGTCAGATGAAAAAGAGAGCGAATGGATGAGTGCCTGGATAAATGGATCAAACTAAAATGATAGAGTGTGTGAACGAGTGATTGAAACTGTGACGGATGAAGGAGTTCATAAATGAACAAATCAAGGAATCAAGGAACGGTTGACCAAAAAACGAATAAATGAGCGGTGAACGAAATGGGACAGCCCTGTGCCTCTCTTTGGGGAACAGAATACACAACATGATGGCAAGAGGGAGGGAGCGAGAAAACAGGACAGGTGATTGGCAGAGGGGCCGCATGAGAAGTCTATCTGCGCAGCAGGCACAGGGAACGGGCAGGGAGATAGTCCAGCTGGCACCAGCCGCCGCTTTTGCTTTTCAAAATTAATGTTCTTCCGGATGAGACGCTTTAAGCAATGTCAAAAGAATAGCACCGTTGGTGCACCTTCTTTCTATTTATAGGAACACAGCGTCCAAATTCTACAGGAGGAGAACACGGGGGGCATGCTATTCATAGCAACGTTGTGGTAAGCTGTGCCCGAACAAACACGGCATACCTCGAGTTGCTCCAGCGTCATGCGGGCGATGCATGCAGCGATGCTGTCGCGCGGCTGGGTACCTGGCGGCTGGGACCCAGGTGCATTGGCGACCTTGTCCAGGAGCGACATCTCAGTGAACACCTGGCAGAGGGGGAGGGGGGGGGGAGGACAGAGCGGTGTGTGTGTGGGGAAGAAGACGGGGTTGGGGTTGGGGGTTGGGGGTTGGAATGAATGAACCATAGCCCTCCGGATGTCAGATTCATTCCGGTCCTACATGTCACTCGGGTACATGCCAGAGTGGAGCATTCGAAAGCTGTCCCGAATTCCTTGTTTATAGATACCCCTGGAAACACTGGGGCACGGCCTGTACAATGGTGGGACGTAATAACGAGACGGACTGGCCCGGTGTGGACTGTGGACTGTGGACTGTGGACTGTGGACTGCGGATGTGGCTTTGGCTGTGGCAGTGGCAGTGGCAGTGGCAGTGGCAGTGGCAGTGGCAGTGGCAGTGGCAGTGGCAGTGGCAGTGGCAGTGGCAGTGGCAGTGGCAGTGGCAGTGGCAGTGGCAGTGGCAGTGGCAGTGGCAGTGGCAGTGGCAGTGGCAATGGATCTCTCACTAAAATCTGCTGCCCCGGCTCCCCCCCAATTCAATAGTTACAAATATACCATGCTGGCTATATAGACTTTCAACCTTTATACGCAGTCGAAAGAATGCATATGTCCTCCATGTCACATCTCGCGCCACCTCGTCCAGCTGCGTGGGCCGCACGGATCGAGAACATTGCTGCTACCGTACTAACCTTGTCTTCTTCGAACCCCAACTACTTACTTTTTGCAGCTGCGCGGGCTGCATCCTAAATATCCTTCACAGCGGCGCCCTTGTGCTATGTGCTACTATTTAATTACTCAACAGTACACCTAAACCCACCATGTGCAGCTGCATGGGCGACTTCAGGTGGGACGATAACAGATATGTCCTATTTCGTTATTATTTTCATAACAATACTTCTCCTTGACATACTAGGGAATCTTCATACTAGTATACCCCGCCTCGGGCAGTTGTGCCTTCACAAATTCCTTCCTGCTGCTATTGAAACATCCGTACGAGGCATACTTGTATTTCTTGATAGAACCCCACCAGCGCCTCATACAGCTGCATGGGCCGCTTGAGCGCGAACAACTACAGAAAAAGGAATCCATGTTCACTGTAGTGCAATGAATTTTCTTGATAAAACCCCACCTTATACAGCTGCATGGGCCGTTTAAGCTCGAACGCGAGCGCCACTGCAGACGCAAAGTCCCCATCGGCGAGCGCGTTGGCCATGTCCTGCTCCTTGAGCACCTTGGCGTGCTGGCACACGCCACGAGATGGTAGCATCAGAGACGCATTACATGCGCAAGGTCATTCCTTTATTTTAGACGGAGTGCGCAAGCATGTCACGAGTCACGAAGCAATAACGATAACGATAATAATGAAAGGAATGGATGAAATTGATAGAAATAATGATAAACGATTATGTGGAAGGGGCCAAGCGCCCGGAGCAGGATAGACTTCCCTGGAATGCAGGGCGAGGATGAATGCTGATTCTTCAGCCCAGCCCTAGTAGTGAATAAAATGACTGTCTGCTCTTGTCGTACCAGAGACAGAGCACGAAGACCGCGGGCAGACCCCTCTTGTCGTGGACAGCAAGCAGGACAAAAAGTAAATGCTTGCCCCCACTCCTTGCATGTCCGCCCGCACTTCATGTTCGCCCCCCCTTCTTGTGACAAAACAGTTGGGCGTACCTCTTGCATTCCACACACTTGCTCGGGTTGGATTAGGAAAATGTTGCTCGTGACAAGACAGCTACATGGTGGAAAGCCAGCATGCAACCAAGACTCACTTGTCATGAAATATAAGAGCATACATGTGCTCGGCAACCGCCTGCTATGTTAACTAACAGAAACGATACGCACAGCCCGCTGTATCAATACCCAGCACCTGGTCTTCTACTTTATAAACACATCACAAACCTGCACCACAATTGCCTGTATAATGTATAGGCCAACATAACATATAGGCCTATATAAACAAACATGCAACACAGTCGCATATACACACATACAGGCCTATACAACATGTAGGCCAATATGAACAAACCTGCTCCGCGATTGCCTCTTCCTCCTCCTCCTGTGTGGCATCCCTCCAGATGTTGAGCAATGAGTCACCGCCGCCTGTTACCAGCGTTCCCTCATCGGCCGACACGGCCAGTGCCCACACCTGCGGTCGAACAGTAGCATGTCAATAGCCAACGAGGAAACACCCAGATAAGGAGGTACGAGTGTCAGCGCCCAGACCTGCGTGGTCGAAAGTGTCAATAGCAATCAAGGAAACAGATAATCAGTTAAGAGTGCGAGTTACCAGACCTGTGGGGTTTGGCATGTCAATAGCAAACAAGGAAGCACCAAGAGAACGAGTTAGCGTGCTGGTGCCCAGACCTGTGCGGTCAAGCGCGTTAGAAAGAACAGAAAGGAAGCTAGACATAGAACTTAAGAGTCAGCACCCTCATCTTCATGGCGGAACATTCTGACTCAAAAGTCAAGAGTACGGGATGAATCACAAGACACACTTGTTGGTCATCAGATCAGGAGGTGTTGCTGTGCACGATGCGACCTGCAAGCCGCAGTGGTGTCTGCAGAGCCCACCCACCCAGTCCTCGTGGATTGTGTGCATTGCCCACAAAGTACGCTAGGACAGTGACTGCGAGAGTATAGTAAAATATAGTGACCACCGGCCACCCACCCGGTCCTCGTGCGCGTCGAACGTGTTGATGCATTCACTGGACTTGACCATCCACAGCTTGAGCAGGCCGTCCGCCCCTGGGTGGGGGAAAGGGGGAGGTGGGGGAAAGGAGGAGGTGGGAGAAAGGGGGGAGGTGGGAGAAAGGGGGGAAGTGGTGGTGGTGGTGGTGGTGGTGGTGGTGGTGGTGGTGGTGGTGGTGGTGGTGGTGGTGGTGGTGGTGGTGGTGGTGGTGGTGGTGGTGGCGGCGGTGGTGGTGGTGGTGGTGGTGGTGGTGGAGGTGGTGGTGGTGGTGGTGGTGGTGGTGGTGGTGGTGGTGGTGGTGGTGGTGGTGGTGGTGGTGGTGGTGGTGGTGGTGGTGTGTGTGTGCGTGTGTGTGGAAGGGGGAATACACGGGCATGATAAAGGCAGATTCACATGAGCAGGCTGTCCGTGCCTGGACCATACAACCGGCACGCGGCATGGGGCATCAGGCGGCAGTCTTGCTTAGATACAAGCACCCGTGCATGTTGTCCACCCCACTACCCACCGTCAGCATCACAACAGCCATCGTGGTAACGAGCGGCGACCCACCGGAGGACACCCGCTGCGTCCCCAACATACAGCGGCGATGTAGTGATAATAATAAGCACCCCAAGTGTGGAGGGAGCTCCACCACCCACCGATGGCATGCAAGTAGCTATCTTCGTCTCGAAAACCCAAATTCTATCTACCGAGAGACACCACCTATGCTCCCAGCGTCACTACGTGGTTATACTAGTATAGCGATCACTGCCCCATGCAGGATGCCCGACCACTCAAGTACCCACCCACGGACACCAGCTGCGTGCCCAGCGTGACAAAGCGGCACTTGAGCACCGACGCCGTGTGGCCCTCGAACGTGCGCAGGCAGGAGCCGTCGGCCAGCGACCACATCTTCACGGTCGCGTCGCCTGATGAGGTGGCCACACACTGCGGGTGGCACACGGTGAGGGCAAGGGGGATAGGGGCGTATGATGTATTTAGGAATAACAACATGATAAGAAGGAAAATGGTGGCCACACAGTGCGGGTGGCACACGGTGAGGGCAAGGGGGATAGGGGCGCATGATGTATTTAGGAATAACAACATGATAAGAAGGAAAATGGTGGCCATACACTGCGGGTGGCACACGGTGAGGGCAAGGGGGATAGGGGCGCATGATGTATTTAGGAATAACAACATGATAAGAAGGAAAATGGTGGCCATACAGTGCGGGGGATGAGGACAAGGGGTATAGCAGTATTACATTATACTAGGAGGACAAAAAGGAATAGGAGTATTACATAATAGGAGGATAAGGGGTGTAGAAGTATTATATCATACCAGGAGGGCAAGGGGTATAGGAGTATTATATAATACTAGGAGGACAAGGGTGTAGGAGTATTGTATAATACTAGGAGGACAAGGGGTGTAGAAGTATTATATCATACTAGGACGACAAGGGGTATAGGAGTATAATATAATACTAGGAGGACAAGGGGTGTAGGAGTATTATATAATACTAGGAAGACAAGGGCTGTAACATTATTATATAATACTTGGATATTTACAACAAGAAGGCTAGAAGAAGGAAGGAGTCCCTACGCACTGCGGCGAGAGGACATGCAGGAGAGGGGGGAGGGAGATATTTCAAAATGAAAGCAACAAGGTTGAAGACAAAGGTGGTGGCCATGCACGGTGTCCGCATCGATGAGATAAGAAAAAAGGGTGGCAAGAAAAGAGATGGGGGGGAGGGAGGAGCGGAGACTAGAGACGAGGAAGAAGGCAAGATGCAACGCAGGGAGGATAAAATGGCATGAGGGAAGACCATTCATAGTTCTATAGTAGTAGTATCATGCATATAGTATAGTATAGTATAGTTTAGTAGCACGTCTTTAGAAGCATGAAGCGCTTAACTGCCCGCAGGTTGCAACATTGAGGCTGGTAGTCAGGACAGCGCCAAACAGGGGCTGGCCATAGCCTGGCCTCTCAACTGGTGCACAGGAGAAGGCCACGCTCCTGATAGCCAGAACTCAACAGTGGCATGGTCACTTATTATGTTAGTAGCGGGCGCCAGCCCTCACTGCTAGCTACTGCCCCCCCACACCTTGTCCACAGGAGATCCATGCCACACTTCATAAGTAAACGAGCGAGATCGATATTACGATCATCTTATACACAGGCACCAGCCGTCGACCCAGTAGCTGCTGGCATCCGTACCTTATCCACAGGAGAAAAGGCCACGCTCCAGATGCCGCGCTTGTGCCCGCGCAGCGTCATCATGGGGGTGAGGTCGGGCAGCCGCCACAGCTTGGCGGTGCGGTCCTGGAATCGTCAAGTCACCACAGGCAAGGCACGATATGTGGATGGTGGTGAGATGACAGATGTTACTCGTGCACAGCTTAACTGTATGGTCCTGGAATAATCAAGTCACAACAGGCAAGGCACCGTAATGTAGTAGCGATACAGGATGTTGGTAGGGCACAGATGCAGCCGCCAAAGCTTGGCAATGCAATCTTGGAATGGTGAAGTCATCACAGGGCATTACATGAACAGTAGGAATACAGGGATTAATCGCGCAACGATGCAGCCGCCACTTGGTTTGACGGATTGGTCCTCCAGGACCAAGCACCACAGGGACAGACTGCAAATCAATGGCAACTGAACAGATACTATAATTGACATTGATACTATAAGTGTATCCACACTCTTGGCGCACAACTGCAGCTGCCACTTGGATTGGTGGTGCAACTCTCTAGGGGGGGGAGGAAGGTAAGGCACAAAGCCATCCAGGGAATGGTTATAGATAAATAATTAAATAACCTATTTTTACTTCATTACTCAACAAGACTGATTATGATTCCCGTTATTTCACTGACCGGCGGATTTTTCCCCTTATTTAAAAACACACGCCAGTGTGACTGCACAACACGCTGTCCTTGGGCTACCTCTATATCGGTCCCACGCGACTCAGTCACGTGCTTTTAGTTTCATTTTAGGTCCGCCTGCCTCGGCGCCTACCTGCGACCCGCTGCAGAGAATGGCATCGTTGGGCGCCACCGCGAGTGCGTTGATGTCCTTGTCGTGCGCCGCCACCACCGCACGCGCCTTAAAGTGGGTGGCCGCGCGCGCTCGGTCCTCCTCCTCGCTACTGCCAGCCGCGCCGGACCTGGGCGGCGGCAGCGTGGCCGCGTTCCACACCTTGATGGTGCGGTCGCTGGGGTGGTCGAATGGAGCCAAAGTAGCCGAGGGGGTGGCGGGGGGGAGACGCCACATGGGGGTGGGTGAGGGGTGGGTGAGGGTGGGGAGGTGCCACATGGGCGGGGCCGGGGGGAAGAATTGAACTTCAGCGCTAGAAACGTACACGGTCACGTACACTGAACATCAAAGCATTGAATATGAAAGCATTGAATATCAAAGCACCACCACAGCGGAGAATAAAGCCCCTGTGGGCTACACGGTTTCAGGCACCACCACGGCCAGCTTCCGTGCCAACGCTGTAACTGGACGCTGTCATGCACACGGGCTTTGCAACACGGGATACAAACAAACAAACAAAAGAAGAAAAAGTAAATCTGAAAAAAACACAGTTACAAACTTGTGATCCACACCCCCAGACCCTGTCATGTGCAGAGACTTTCTGTACTTAAATGAACCATCAGCCTTTGACAAGCACTCGACGAACAACAGAAAAGATTAATTAATTAATTAATTAATTAATGAAAAGCACGTAGACTGCGTCATGTGGGAATCAATAAATGAACCTTAAACCCCTATACACAATGAGGAGGGAGGGCCCCCTAGCTTCTCTCACTGCCTCAAGTGGGCCGGCCACAGAGGACTCTCTCTGCATCATGGTGCAGGCCCAACTGTGGGTGCAATACAACAGGAAGTAGCAAAAGCGTAGCGGATGCAGCAAGGCTGCCCCATGGATCGTCCAAAGGCCACAGATAGGCTTGGAACTCATTGAGAGCTGCCGGTTTGGGAGAATAGAAAGACGTCTCCCAGAGCCGGAGGGGTTTTAGGGGCACACCCAGGGTTCACCCACGACCCCACAGAAAAGGATAAATAAATCAATTAGTCTCGAGTCGCCGTTGGGGGACCACGGAGCACTGAATTCCCCTATTTAAGATATAGTGGATGTCTCCCCAAGACGTCAATAGGTACATACATGTCCACCGCTATCCTAAAATATGGGCCTCAAGTAAGGCCTCAAGCTAATCTTGCACGCAAACTATGCCTAACACCATGCTATTTTAGGGCCCATAGTTTGGGGGTCGTAGCCTTTGACAATGTCTGCCTAACGATGCTCATCCTGCATATCCGATCATATCTGAGTAACAGGGTTTTCACACTCGTTTTTTTTTCGGTCGAATTTCCGTTTTGGCCGGAAAAAATTCGACGAAACTTTTTCACACTGGGTTTTTCCGGTCCGAAACGGAAAAACGGGTCATTTCCGTTGATCCACCGTAATACCACTGAATTTGGCAAAATCAGGTGGAATTCAGTGGTATTGGGTGGTAGACCCCCAAATGGGTCTACCACCCAATACCACTGGAATTCCACCCCAATTGTGGCCGGGGGGGCGCCGCGCCACAAGTTTTTACTTGTCCGACCCAATAGGATGCGTCCACCTGGACGGTCGAAATTCCCTTCGCATCCGGTTCGCATGCCCAATTCTGAACATGTCTGACCAGCCCACGGGAACAGCCGTAAAAAACTTGCCATTTTTTCGCAGCCCGTACAGCGTGTCAAGCCCGGCGCGTGCACGGCCCTGTTCCGGCGCATACCACTTTTGGCCGAAAGTCCGCCGAATTTCGCCGGAGCGTCCAAACAATTCGACCGAAAAAAACCCGAGTGTGAAAACCCTGTAAGAGGGGTCGAGCGGATGATGCCGAAAGCGTCTTTGCTCTGCAGGTCACCCAAAATCATGTCGCGGCATGTCCAATGCTGGCCACCACGACGCCCAACCCTGGCAGGGCCTGGCCACATAAGAAGATATCTCCCGGGCTGGCCAGTCCGAAAGGAACCAGCAAGGCCCTCATCTGTATCAACCTGGTAAGTACAGAAAAAGATAGCCATCCCCACTACAGAGCGACATGTCCGCTCGTCCCTAGACCCCGTCACAAACCACCAGCCCCCTTCAAGCACTGAAAGTAAAAACAACGACATGCCTATTTGTATAAAAGGAAGACTGTCACTGTGCACAGGCCTAGACCCCGTCACGAATCATAAGCTCCCTACAAGCACTGAAGAAAAACCAACGAGATGTTTATTTTACATGTCCACACACCTGGACCCGGTGACGAACCACTCGCTGCTGCGCCGGGGCCAAGTGACTGCACCAACGGCCCCCGTGTGGCCGACCGCCATGCCCAGGCAGCTGCCATCCGACACATCCCAGACGCGCGCCTGGTGGCATGGTGTGCGTGGCGGGATGCAATGTTTGCGGCAATGTTTGTGGTTGTTTGTGGTGTGGTGGTCAGTGGTGTGGTTGTTTGTGGGGTGATGTTTGTAAGGTCGTGTTCATTGTGTGATTTATCTAATGTTATGTTTGGTGATTGCGACGTAATGGTTGGGCCATGGTGATTACGGCGTAGTGTTTTCGGTGTTTTTTTGGGGGGGTGAGGCAGAATTCAAGGTGTGGCACAGGTGTAAAAGATCTTTCAAGGGGGCATGTAGCTGAGTAACAGAGGGAGTTTCTGTGCATCCGGTCTAAAAGACTCCATGCACAATAACCAGACAATGAAAAGGCCACAAAAGCACTTATCCAGAATAAGCACTTATTCAGAAAGTAATGGTATCTATCCACTTCAGACACAAAAGCACTTATCCAGAATAAGCACTTATTCCGAAGTACAATGGTATCTATCCGCTGTGGCATGCCTTTGGCATGAAGGAGGAAGGGGGTCTCTGCCCTTTTTTCCTGTTGTGCATATACCGGGATTAAAAGCACTCCGGTGCTCCGTGACTCCCCAACGGGAGCACGTGTTTAGTTAATTAATCAATCTATCCGCTTCACACACAAAAGTGTGTGAGAGAAAGCCGGGGTGATTGGCCAGTATGGTTACGGTGTCCCATGCTGCCACCCCATGCCAGGCCTCTGAGCTCTGATACATCATGGTGGTGCAGGTGCACTTGGTGCACCTAGAGCAGGTGTAGTTTACACCCTACCCTTGCAGGAAGTAGCCCAGAATGTATTGAAAGCCATACGCCCCTTCTCAGGGATATGTGCTACATGTACTCCCAACGGAGTTATGTAACAATTTAATGAAAATTTAATGCTGCCTCTTGGCAAAGCCCTGGGCTTTCCCTATCGCCAGCTACCCCCTTAGGGCCGTAATGCCCAAGCCATTTCTGGCCTTGCTCTGTTTTGCATGGATCACCACAAACATCACGTTCATAACAGAAGTAGTATGTGTTTGTGCTAGCGTGTGTTTGTGCTAGCGGGAGGGAAGGGGAGGGCTTATTCTGGGAGGGGAGGAAAGGGTTTAACAAGGCATACAGGTACCCCTATGGCTTCGCAAGGTAACCACGCCTGGATTCAAAGTTGTAATACTAGGTGTGCTAGCTCTGTACGGTAAAATGAGCATAGCTCACCAAAGCCTGGATTCCAAGTTCACTAGCTCCCAAGCCGGCCTTGTGCCCTCCACCGGCACGCAGTTGCACCGTGTTGCCCTAGTTGCCCGACACCCTCTTCTGCACAACCCGATATTCAGGGGAGGCCGGGAGAAAGGGCTGCAACAGGGGAACTGGTCCTCCCAATCGCCACCGTCAAAACACAATCGCCCTATTGTTGGCACCAGTGACCAGTTCCACATCAAACGGGGGTTGGACTGTGAAAATATTCCACCGCTCATGGAAGAGAAGGGGGGGGGTAGGGATATACAGAATGAAAAGGCTTAAACTGGGAGGAAACACACACAAACACACACACACACACTCACTCACCCCCCCCCCACACACACACCCACACCCACTCACTCACACACACCCAACATCAACTTGTGCCAACGCAAAATGCTGTCCTTGGCATGCATCACCGCATTATATATACACTGTGTTGTCCATGCGTGCGTGGTGGTGGTGGGAGCGGGCGGGGGGGAGGGGGGGAAGGGGCCAGAGGAAAGGTAGAAATACTTCCCGATTGCCTTGCCCACGCACCGTGTTGTCCTTGGCACCCGTCACCAGCAGCTGGCGCCCTGCGGGTGGCATCGGGCAGGCGTCAACGCAGACGATGATGTCGGTGTGGCCGCGCAGCGAGGCGGAGCAGCTCAGGGAGGCCGTGTCGTAGACCAGCAGCTGAAGGGAGAGGGGCCGACAAGGCAGGGATTATGGAGGACAAGAATTCTGAGATTTGTGTGATGGGAATATGGAGGAAAAGAACGTTTTAACGGATGTGATGTACGCGCAGCAGCCCAGCGAGTGTGCGTCAAGCGAAGTAGGCCAGCCGCTGCACATGCGTGGTGGTGGGGGTTGATGGGGCGTGGGGTGTACCAAAAATAAGGCTGTGTGCTGTACAGCGGAGGGAGTGCGTGGCGTATACCAGCATCGGACACGGAAGAGAAATGGACCAGCAAGGGAGAGATACATGGGGCGCCGCTGGTCGGTGAGGGGACCAATCAAGGGAGGCGAAGGAAGACACTATTTCAGACCGGACATCACGCCGACTATTTCTGGCCACCTCTCACCTGCTCACGGTTGGTGTGGCAATCACATTACTACTCAACAGTTATTTACAACCGTTCTTCGTGCTCACCGCACCTGCTTGCTGTTGGTGGCCACAACGTTACTATTCGACTCAACATTTTTACTAGCTTCTATTTAACACTTCAATAAATATGTAAACATCCTACCTTCTCGCTGTTCATGGCCCCCTTTCGCCACTCACCTGCTCGCTGTTGGTGGCCACGGCCAGCAGCGAATTGTCCTGGCCGACAAAGCAGGCGTCAATGATGTCCTCGTTGTTGCCCACCAGCTGGGTGCCCACGACCAGGCCGGGCTGGGGGGAGGGGGACGTGCGCTTGCTGCCTGCAACCTCACCGGCGGCCTGCTCGCCCAAATATGACACCCAGATTTGAAATCCAGGTCGGAAAGCCAGTTCAAAGCCCGACCAGATCAGTTTGAAACCTAGATCTAGACACATCTCGCATCAGGAATGGCATGCCAGCCGCAGCAAGAGATGTCGTGGGGCAGATCCAAACAGGGAACAAAAGGGCTTAAAAACACCTCGCTAATGCCCCCCGGGCCTTCCCAACCGAGGCCTAAGCAGAAGCAAGTGAGTGCTCAGTTAGAACAGAAGGGGGCGTACCTAGCACACATACACAATGACATAAGTAAAGGAATAAAACATCCGTCCTCCACGAAAGACTAACAATTATCACCAAGCAAGAGAGCGGGGATGAGCTTTACAATTGTCACCAAGCAAGAGAGCAGGGACTAGATTTACTGCAGACACGGGCATCTGGCGCTGTGCCAAGGTATAGTAGTGGCTAGCGTGGAGCAAAGCAGCGGTTTTTTTGGTAGAAAGATGCTGTTCCGATGCTTCCTGATACAATACTTTCAGAATAAACAATTCTTTAAGAATAAACAATCCATTAAGAATACAGAATAGAATGAACAATGCTTCAAGAATGAACAATGCTTTAAGAACGAACGGTACTTAAAAAAAAAAAACAATACTTTAAGAAGAAACAATATTTTAAGCATAAACAATCATTTAAGAATGAACAATACTTAACGAACGTTGTTCCTGTACAGTAAGAAAAACAGCTTTCCCGGTACTTCACACACACACACACACACACACACACAAAAAAAAAAAAACTGTTTGCATACTGGACTGCCCACGCACCTGGTCGCCCGCATCCGTGGAGGGCCGCATGAGCAGCAGCCTCTGGTCCGCGGTGACGGCGAGCAGTGCCTCCCCCCCATTGACGACCTGCGCACCGACGAGCCCTCCCGCCTGGAACTTGTGGGCCGCCATGGAGGACGCCTCGTAGACGCACTCACCCCTGTGTGTGCACGTGTTTGGTGTGTGTGTGCGTGTGTGTGCATGTGTGCGTGTGAGAGAGAGAGAGGGGGGGGGGGGGGGGGGGGGGAGGGGCGGAGTGGTAGGTGGTGGTCGGGGGGATCACCGCCCGGCTAGAGGTGAGCCACGTGCATTTAATAAAAATCTATTAAATGAAGAAATCTGGATGGTCATCCTGACAAAAGATCCAATGCCTATCAGATGATTGACAACGACGAGTGCGGACCCCATGCCTCCATCACGGTTGAGCTGGTGACCTGACAAAAAGAAGGAAAGCAAGAAAGATGCTTGGGTGTGGCGTGCCCCCACTCCATTAAGCTTATGCTCCTGGAACAACAGAAAAACATAACGAAAGGTACCCAGGTGCGACACGACATGCCCCCGTTTCTTTCATCGAGCCTCACCCAGGACAGGATTCAGCAGGGGATGGCAGCAGGAGGGGATGGCAGCAGCAGGGGACGGCAGCAGCACGGGACGGCAGCAGCAGGGGTTGGCAGCACGAGGGGACGGCAGCAGCAGGGGATGGCAGCAGGAGGGGACGGCAGCAGCAGGGGACGGCAGCAGCAGGGGACGGCAGCAGCAGGGGATGGCAGCAGTAAAGGATGGCAGCAGCAGGGGACAGAAGCAGCAGGGGATGGCATCAGCAGGGGACGGAAGCAGCGGGGGATGGCAGCAGCAAAGGATGGCAGCAGCAGGGCATGGCGCAAGGCGCACTCACGTGCTGGCATTCCAGACCCGGAGAATGCCCTTCTCTCCCGCGGTCACGAAATGGAGTTCGCCGGACGCCTGCCCCTTGGCAACGGCCCCAGGGAGGGACTTTGATTTCTTCTTGGGCTTGTCCTGTGCGCCGGCGGATGCGGCGCCGGGCAGTGAGCTGGAGGAGGGGATGACGTGCACCGCCTGGCCCACGTGGGGGCAGGGCATGGATAAATATGAAGCAGGGCGTTTGTGGGCATGTGGGGACGGGGCGTGTACGTGTCTAACAGGTGAGCGGATGAGCTGGCAAAGAGTCCCACCGGTGCAAAATAGTCCTCCATGGACCTGGCATAGTACATGAGCACATGAAACTTGACACGAGGACCGGACCTCCCCCTGTCTCTTTGCCATGCGCTCCCTCCCCTTTTCTAAGTTTCTGTCCATAGAGAGACACGTCTCGCAGTTATCCATATCTACATAAGCTGCAGCTCCATCCAAGCATGCCCACCCATCCTGAAAACGCTCAAAAGGGACGCGACTCAAAGGACACGATTAAAGAACATGAGAAGAACGGCTCTTCCAACAAAATGAAAGAAGCATTAATGCGCCCCTAAACGGTTCTCAACGCCAGAATGCGGAGTTTGCGCAAAAAATGTGGCTAGCGAGTCCTCATGGCTTCCAGGGGCCTTGGGAGACTTTTTGTCAGCGACTTCTAACAGCATTTTGTCAGCGACTTAATCTCTAATTGCAATGTGGCTAATCAATCAGCTGGAGGCTTTAGAAACTAAACCCGGCAGCCACCCATTGGCGAGAGGCCGCAAACACGCGAGCACTCTATTCACACGTGTGGGCACTATATTCCAATCGGAGGCATGCACCAGTTTGTACCTGCACAACTAGAACTGGGCAAAGCGACCCCTTTCTGGCACGCATCCACAGGGAACTTCGACGCATATGATATATATCATAGAATGTATACACTACTATAATGTATACATTCATTATACCGTTTCAAGAATTCCCGGGGCAACCAAACAATGCAATAGAAAACATTGTTACTACACTGTATGTATCATGATTACATAGTGTATATATAAGGTATTATACACACGAATCCAGCTGGAACACTCCAGTGGGAGCTTTGCGTGCATATTAGTATAGATTATGCATTATTAGTACATACTATGCATTATTAGTATATACATTATGCATTATTTGTATACTGCTCGTACAATATAACTATACATATGCATTATTAGTATACAGTATACATACTAAGCATTATTAGTATATATAGTATTCATATATTATGTATTATACGCACCTCCAGGGCCTCATACACGGGAACCGTCCGGAGCAGCTTGTGGGTCGTAAGGTCCCACACGTTGGCCACCTGGCAGCGTGACGTTCCAAGATACATTTGCGAGAATGTTAGCGCCACAGCGGTAGGTAGGCAGAGTCATGTTCCTAGACAAGCGTTCAAGAAATCTTAGCGCGCCATCAGGAAGGATTGAGCACAGGGTTTGAGCGCTGATCTGAAGTTGAAAGCTGGTCGGTAGGATGATGGAGCCATAGGCAACAGAGTGACAGCGCAGGTCTCCTACCAGTAACCAATGTCGACGTTATCGCAAACCCTCTTGAGTATGAGTAAGGGGGTGACTCACAAAGCTGTAGGTGAGAGCACAAGTATCTGTAGCAGTATCACAAATATACCCGTTGCCATGGCGAAATGTGAGTGGGCCTACCAAAAATAACAGAGAAAGTGACCAAGCTTTTCAATAACCAGATTCTAGGAGTGATGATAGTCAGCATTTGACTCAACTTGGCGTACTGAGATTCCTGGTTAGGTGCCTTCTGCAGGTACAGATTCCTAGTGTCTACTGCACCCATTCTTGCCAAGGGTGCCGCGAATCTTGCTGGCCACAAATATGGACCGTGCTTAGCACATCATACAAACATCCCAGTAATGAGATGACCAAAGCAGAAAACAAGAACAGCCGAGAATTCCAGGGTTTCGCAAGTCGACCCCCCAAGCGTTGTAGTGACCAGTACAGTGACCCATGGGTCCAGCGCAGCATACTATGGCTTCGAAAGGCCACCCCCTGGAAGGGGTTGGTTTCCATTCTAGTTGAATTGTGTTTTCCACCCCCAATTCACCCCCCCTAGATTGCGAGGTCGTCCACGAGTGAAGCGCCCACATTGCCTCGTCTGCATGAGACAAACATCGCCCTGCCTATTGGACCATGCCGTCCAAAAAAAAAAAAGTACTCCACCACCTAATGGCTTGGATACAGCCATGACGTTGACATACCCACTTTCTTTCGGCCGTATGACATGAGCGTGCTTCCCCTTATCTACCCCTTTACACCCTTATCTAATATAGAGTACTAATAAAAGGAAAGCCACCTCATCCCTGCCGCACAACATAAGCGTGCTTCCACTTACCCACCACTTATCTAATATAGAGTACTACTGAAGGGAAAGCCCACCTTATCCCTGCCGCACGACACGAGCGTGGCGCCATCCTCGGACACTGACAGACCCGTGACCGCGCTGAAGTGGGACTTGAGCGTGGCCGTGCAGCGCTTGGTGTTCAAGTCCCACACGCGCACGACCGCGCCGTCGTTGCCGCTGAAGAGCTGTAATGCGGGGCGAGGGGTAAGGGGGCCCGTGACGGACGACCAGAGGGCGTCAAAGAGGGAGGCAGGGGCGAGGAGGGCGACAGGGCCAGCGATGCTTCGTAGGTTACCAGCAAAACATGTATGAAACAACGGTAGGAATGCTTGGAGGGAAAAAAAACGGCAGAGGAGCCAACCACGATGGAGATAGGACGTGGGGGTGAGGGGCGTGGAATGACATGCGGGGGTAAGGACGTGTCACGTGGAGTGGAACAACGTGTTGGGACATGACTTGCCATGTAGATATCGGGGGAATGCGGTGATCGAGACAACGCACGGACCTGGAAATTTGGCTACACGAATAAAAATAGCACCCGCTTGAAAACGTCAAGGACAGACTTGGGCAGTTCAGTGGATATAAATGGGCCGAGCAGTGTTTGGGTGAAAGGGAATCCGCACAGGCCACATTCTGGTGCTCGTGTAGTCGTATGTGCAGAGGTAGTCCAGACATGCCTTCTGCTTTTACCATGACAGGACACACAAGCCCTGCCATGTCATCCACAGACTGTCCCGTTGACACACTGTCACATGGACACACTGTCACATCCGAGTGACATTGTGTGGATGAAATGGCGTCATCGCCGCGACACTCGCCTGATGTGATGGTGTACCGTGCCGACTACAAAATTTAGGTAGAATGAATATGTACCAGGCAACTCATGTGTGGTCTGGTCCATTACGTCTCCGCGCGACGCACCTGCAGGCAGGACGCGTCCGGGAGGGAGATGGCTAACTACACAATAGGTGCTGTGTTCGACCAGTGCACTGCATGAGTGTATCGCGCCTGATCAGCGTATGTCACCTGCCCGGTCCTACACGCACCTGAAGGCGGGACGCGTCCGGGTGGAAGATGACGGTCGTCACCATGCCTTCGTGCCCGCGGAAGGAGTGCGTGCAGAAGCCCTTCTCGACATCCCACACGCGCACGCTGGTGTGGGTATGCATATATAGGCCAAAGAGCGCGCGTTAAGGCGTGACAATGTTTAGTAAGACCTGCGTGGATGATTTAGGAAGCAAACACGAGTCACAAATGGAGTAAACTGGGGAGAGGTGTGGATTATGAAGAGCAACATACCTTGAAATGCAGATAGAAAACACAGCAGCAATGTCAAAAACATTGCAAGGTGAGACTAGTTGGAAATGGACAAAGAAAATTTGGGTAGCCACCCTGGGGTCGCAGGAGCCAATTCATGACTCTATGGAGGATCTACTTCCCATGCTAGAGTGACCAGGAGGCCACACAACCGTGAATAGACATATGCCAGCTCCTTGGGACAGATAAACACCAATGGCAGCAGCCCAAGATCCCAGTGCAACTGCTAGTAGCTAAAACAGGCCACCCTGTTCCTGGATGGATAAGCTAGGTCATGAATGCATCAACTAGGACACCCACTAATAAACTAATGGCAACATAGCAGTATACGGATGGACCAGGCCATAGCAGCAAACAGATGATCTAGGGTCAACTAGGACACCCACTAATAAACTAATGGTAACATAGCAGTATACGGATGGACCAGGCCATAGCAGCAAACAGATGATCTAGGGAATACCTGGGTGTAGGGCATATCGGACAAACTGCACCGCAGTACTCCTGCCGCCTCCCGGACCAAGAGGGCAAATGAGTGGTGTGCTGGCCATAGAGCCAAGTTCTGTCTCCATCGACATTTCCTATTCAAGCTTATTATCATTATCATTATAATAACATCAATTATCATTTCATTTTCGTTTCCTCTGCTGCTTCAACTTTGCACCGCCCCACTGTCCACCTGCGGTCGGTACTGCCGGTCGCCAGCAGCGCGCCCGAGCAGTGCACGGCCATGGTAATGACGGGGGCGTCGTGCGCCTGCGGACATCCGAGGCACACGGTGCGTCAGGGGGTGGATAAGAATGCCAGTGTCAGACGACCAGCATTGTAAGAGATAGCCTTGTCTTATTGAACTACTGCCACATGGTAAAGTCCCCGGTGCACCCTGGCGCTGCTTTTAAACCATGGCCTCGCATTGTCCATACGTAATGGTATCTGCTAGAAAAAAAACTACGTCCAGTCGAAAGCACCAGCGCAGTTTGTTTACTCAGACGTCGTTACCAGCCATAATAGCAAGGGCAGGCTGCCTGGGAACACTAAGCATGCTGTGGGCTCATTAACGCTACATATTGAAATCCAAATAACCCGTACAAAAAATGCATTCCATCCTTAAGACTGCCAACCGGTGACATTTCTGCACAAGATATCCTATTATTATGGACAATATATGGCACCAAAACAGAAAAATTGGTCGCTAAATATCACTTCAGTAAAACGCAAACAACAGCATTCTGTCCAAATATGCCTGGCCTCATGCACCAGGCAAACATGAGTATGCACTCTTTCAGAAAACGTCGCTAGGCTTTACGTAGTGCAGCCTGTCTGTCCACATTATGCTGTGCTGCCCACATTATGCAGTGTCCACAGGCTGTCTGTCCGCACACACCTTCCAGGTGCGCTTGCAGGCGTCGGCGTCCACCAACGTCGACCCGCCCCCCCCACCGGAAGCTGCCGCACTAGGCACTGCATTGCTGGTCAGCAGCGCCGCGGCCGAGGGCGCCAGCGGCGGGAGCACCCACCACTTGGTCTGCAGGCTGCGGCTGCTGGTGAACACTTGGCGGCCGTCGGGGCTCACAGCCACCGAGGTGATGGGCTCCGTGTCCTGGCGGATGCGAGCAGAAGATGGTTGGGCAAAGGCGGGATATGGGGCAGATGCGGGTGCGGGCAGGGGATGGTTGGGGTGGTAGGGGGTCGCGGGGCGCGCGCGGGTGCGGGCAGGGGGTGGTTGGCGCGCGAGCAGAAGGTGGTTGGGTGATAGGGGGGCATAAAGCGCGCTCGGGTGAGAGCAGGGGACATGGATACGGAGTGGGGATATAGTGTACACGGGAATATCAGATCTATGGGGATGCAAGCAGAAGATAAAACGAACCTCCAGCTAACTGGCCATGCTTGCAGCAACAGTCCCAGGGGAGATGGCAGACAAATAAGTAAATAGATGAATAGGGGAAAGAACAGCACATGCTAACCAACACGTGTAAATAGATCCATAGGGGAATGAGCAGCACATGCTAACCAACACGTGTAAATAGATCCATAGGGGAATGAGCAGCACATGCTAACCAACACGTGTAAATAGATCCATAGGGGAATGAGCAGCCCATGGTAACCACGAGGCGCGAATCTACTTGCGGCACATGATGGTGATATGAAATACAAAGCAGGTAGCCCGTCGACCAAGCTGCGACGCGTGAACCCATCTAAAAGCCCTGCTAAATGCAAGAGAGGGACAGGGCAGGAACATGCCAACTCGTACGGTGGAACAGGAGAATGGGGAACCTAGCCGTGGGCATACTATATTGTAGTGTGACATTCCATATTATGAAGCGGCCTTGCAGGTGCTTGGCATTGTGGGACACCGTCCACTTCACACAAAAGTGGCCCCCCCGTGCCTATGCTCTCTCCCCTGCCGTGAGAATACAAAGAGAGAGTCCTGGGGATGGGGTAACATGTGCACACTAGGGTAGCTTTCACCATGTAGGGAGTAGCACCCTGACTAGGGGCAGAACTCTCTGCTCATGGTAGTAATTACACCCTCAGCAGTGCGAGAAATATCAATCGGGTAGACGACGGGCCAGGCTACGGATGCATACGCAAACTGAACGTACACCAGGCAGTGTCTGCAAAACGCGTGCCGTCGCCAGGTCGACCACCTGCAACGCACGCCCGGGAAATAGAAGCACGTGTAACAGGCAGCGTATGCAACCAGCAACATGTGTGAATGTTGATACCTGCATTATACCTAACGAGTCTTGAACACACACCGACCCGGCAGCAATTATATCGGGAATGGATCCCCGTCATAGCTGACATTGCAAAGGCGGAAGCAGTTGCTAATCAATTCGAATGCCCCCGAGCTCTGACGCGTAGCTATCAGTCACAACCAGTGCCAGGCGGACAGCACAGACATGCGATGCTCGCAAGTGACCAAGGCACAAAACGCCTGACGTCCGATGCACGCTTGACTCACCTTGACCTGGTCGCCACACGGACACACGGCAAATGCATCGCTGGACGGGACAGCAACGTCGCCGCCTGTGTAGAAAACCTCGAGTCTGGAGGCAACCTTAAACGATTTTTTGAGAACAGCCTTTTTCTCAGCCGATAAACCACCGGCGGCAGGCATGGCTATCCAGGAGCGCGCGTTGGAGGGTTATATCGGCTCGTATTACGGTAAGCTGGCCATAACAAAACTCATGTTTAGAGTATGTGGTGCACTTTTACGCTCCGCGCAAATATGGACTCCGCAGCCTAGACAGAAACTAGAAGCATACAATGCAACGACGCCGCCATTATTTTTCAGTGTCAGAAATAAGAACTGCGAACAGAACTAGTGCATGGTGCCCCGCGGCACTGTGCCGACTCGCACTCTCAATAAAATATTTTTCATGAGAAATTACGGCTACGCCAAGCTACGCTACAGTAAGGTCGCCATGGCCGCAATTCTGAGAGAATACTGCTGTCAGACGCCCCTCCAGGTGACCGCGTCGGCAGACGGGCAGACTGCCACTCTGCCAGACTCGGCACTCGGCACTCCGCGGCCGGCAGTTTAATTATTGACTGCCCCACCATGGCCCCACTGGCCACTGCCCACTGGCCAGGAAGCTAACATGTAAGGTAATCCACCCGGCTAAGGGCCACACCCTTACTTACGTTTCATTTCCTTTCCTTATTCATTCATGCCTGATGGCTGATGCATGTTCGTTTTCCTTATTCCTTATTTCCTAAAACTTGACGTCGTCCGCACGTGCTCTCGCGACGCAAATGCATTCCTTTGTTTATGACGTCATTTTGTAGCTCGACTTCAGCGTCTAATAAACTAATAACATCGCCCAGGCCTGGATTAAAGAAACAGGAATATATTTCTGTTCGAGCTACGCGAGGGCCAAAAGACAATAATTGAGGGGAATATTTGGTTCGGCTGCCGGGGGCGCTCTTACAGGGTCACCGCCAATAATAAGCAAAAGATGACGCTGTCTTCTTCGTTCTGCCAAGTTTGGTAGCTTGCTAATTGTATCACGCAAACTCGAGACTAGACATGGAAGCAATCGTGACGGAGGAGGAGCAGCCAACTGATTATAAGTCCCTCAGTGATGACCTTTGGTTGAAGATATTTTATTTGCTGGGGCCAGATGACTTATCTAAATGCGCTATGCAATGCACATCATGGCGAAAATTAGGGCAGTCTCAAGAGGTATGCTGAAATGATTTTGAATCTTAATTTTCTTGCTCATATTTTGACGCTTCTAATCGAAGGAAATTTCACTATTTCCTAATCATCGACGATCGATGCCGTGGCCCTGTGTTTCTTAACGTGGATCTGCTCAGCTTTGGAAGAATATCGTGTCAAAGCTCGTGGGCAGGGAATTGGTGCATCAATTCGAAGATCATGTCGCGGATAACGACTGGGTCGCGCTCGCTCGGGTTTTTCTCTGGTACGTTACAACGCTCGTCGTTGTCCTTCAGTCCCGTTGAACTGGCACGGTGGTCATGTTCATTTACACGTGTGATAGCCGAAATTGGCAAAGTTCTTTGTTACGCGCAGTCGGAAGATCAGTGAGGTTTTTCATAGGCTACCAGAGTCGTCTGGCTGTGCTGTGAAAATCTTATCGTTACTACGGAAATTGCTGTAGCAGTCAGTTTTAACCGTGATAAATCAAACTATCAGAGCATGTGTCAAGGTGAGCACGCCATTCTCTGCAAACATCCCGTTCAGCTTTTTGAGAAGTATACACTATCGCTTCAAGTTGTGTCAAGGTCATGTGACCTTTTTCTAAGCGGGAATCGCAATCAAGGGAACAAGAAGTTGCACTGTTTCTTACAAATAGGATGTTACAGGGTCCTTAGACGACACTAAGTTGCTCATGTTAGGTTTCCCTGTTGAATCAGGCCGTAATTTTTCCAGCTCCCCAGTTCCCTAATGAGCTTTGCTTTCATTTGCTTGCAGATAGTTGGTCCAGCCCTTCAGTATCTACTGAGTTTCTTTCCTTTCCTTTTCTGTTCCCCTATGTTCCTATTGTTTATCTGTGTGAGAAAAACTAGGGCAGCATTCCATTAGGGGAATTACTTTTCCAGTGTCAGATAGCAGGGCAACAGATTACAAATGGCAGGTGAAGTGGGCACATTTGCCCAGGAACTTCGTCACCAGGTCTTCTCAAGCTTCCCCAATTTCTTTCAGTTACATATCAGGGGGACATGAGTTACTGTTCATGCAGCACATTTTTGTTGGGAGAGATGAAGCAGCAATCCTGGATTATTCATTTGCTATTTTTGGCTTGTCATCGTCGATTTGTAAAAAGTGCAAGGACACGTTTATTTTGTGGTCTACTGAAATTCCCGGCTTTTCTGGCCCAGTGACTTGTCCAGTATGGAATGCGTTTACAACTAACCAATCAAGAATTAGTTTTGAGAAGTGACATGTTTGCCAAGACAGTATGTGTTTTAGCAAGCTGACATCATCGGCGGTTGAACCCTGATTCCCTGTTCACGACCTCATGCCTGCCCATGCGGTCGCCAGGTGCCCCTGCAAGCGGCTCGAGATCGTCCTCCCCAGGGACGCGGGGGATGCCGGCGCGGGCCCCAGTAACCAGGCCCCTGTCAGGGGGGATCGGGCTTCGGCAGAGCCGGACCAGGGTGCGATTCTGTCGGTAGACAGCTCAGAGGAGTTGTACGTTGAGGGGCGAGACCGAGGCCTTGTGCGGGCCTCCCTGGACGGCCGGGTGGCATCCTACACCGACGCGGCCGTCGACAAACTGCGGAAGCTGCGGGGCCTGTCGCCGTGCGTTGGCGTGCAGAATCTGGCGGTGAGCATGGCAATCAAGACACTGGTTTAATATCCTTCTAGAATCTTCCCAAAATGCTGTTTGTTATGCTGGTACAATACTCTTTGCCGTTTCAACGATTTCGGAGAATTTGTCGTGTAGGTAGAGTTTACAGCAATCCCGAACTTGAGAGGCCAGGGAGCACTTTTACGGTTGTATCGTTAGGCACTTTAGTGCTCCAGTGGGAAAGAACCAAAAGCCAAAAGTCCGGGCAATCGGTTTTCCGTGTCTGATGCTTCCAGGCTATTATTGGGATGCACAGGCTCTCTATAGGATGCCTAATACATCGTACATGTGGGTTTTGATTTTGTTAGGCTTTTATCATAATGATGGTGTACATGTTTCATTACGTCTTAATGCTACTGCTACCTTGACTGCCATGACCGACTTCACCGTTAAACTAGTCCAAAGGCAGCTGCTTGCTTTGTACTGGTATATTTAGAGCTGCTATGCACGGATGCGATGAGTCCCTACATCGTGTTTGTGGTTGAAAAAAATATGGTGCTTATGGCCCCCCCTCGATTGTCGCATGCGGAGCGGTTGCTTTGGGAGCTGAGATATGGCGTAGTTTGATTGAATAATGAAGCCAATTAATGACTTGCCTGCCAGCTTTTCTTGATTCGCATGCCTGCTACGTGCCACGTCTTCATTTCTGCTACCTCATCCCCTCCACATCATCCCCTCGGGCTCATCCCTCCTCTCGTCCACAGATCCACGTGACCCCCAGCGTGCAGCACCACCGGGGCCCGCGGAGCACGGCCACCGGCTGGGGCACGGCCGCCGTGTTGGCTGCTGCCGCCGCCACCACCAGCACCAACACCAACACCACCGCCGCCATCCCGACAGCCATACCCTTTTCCTCCGGAGCCGGCCCGTCCCGCGCATCCCACATTCCTCAATCCTCCGAAGAATCCATTGCATCGGGAACAGAGGCAGCAAGGGACGCGCCGGCTGCCTCGGCGCTGCCACGTGTGGCGAGCGGGGCACGAGGGCAGCCGTCACGCGAGGGGGGCGCATCGGTTGCGGCGCCTGCTGGATCTGTTCGGTCCACAGGGTGGGGTAACCCTCCCAATGGTGGCCCCGTTCAGGCTACAGGGTGGGGCACGCCGCCCAATAACCCCGTTCAGGCCACAGGGTGGGGAATTGTGCCTGCAAATCCGACACGAAGGGGTGCTCTCTCGGACGACGCCATTCAGCCCACAGGCCGGGGTAGCCTTCCGAATAACCCCTCCCAGCCCACCGGATGGGGTAGTCCCCCCACCAGACCGACAGGCTGGGGTACTTCTCCCCATGCTGACATTCAGCCCACGGGATGGGGTAGCCCAGCCAGCCACCGCATTCAGCCCACCGGATGGGGTATTCAGCCCCATGACCCTATTCACCCCACGGACGGGTGGGACGACGCGGCCGAGCCGTTGATTCCGGCCACGGGGTGGGGCGTGCTGCCTGGGTCATCCTCGGGTCGACAGGGCAGCAGGGCGGGCTTGGGTGCGCTGGCCGATGAGGAGCCACGGGCAAGGAGTTTGGACCCAAGGACTGGGAACCAGGACTTGGGTTTGTTACATGGGGAGGGAGAGGCGGAGGCCCCGATCCGGCCCACCGGGTGGGACGTACCGATCGAGCCGTCTGGGTGGACGGTGATCGAGGACCCTGGCCAGGTGCTCCCAGGGATGGGGGCGCTGCGCGACTCGTTTGCTGCCGCGATGGCGGTGGCGCAACGGGCAGAGGACGGCCGTGTGAGCTCCTCTGGGCGGACGCCAGCAGCTAGTGCGAGGATTTTTAACAGGGCCGACGGTGATGGTGGTGGCGTTAGAGGTGAAGCCAGCGTGGATGGTAATAGAGCTCATGCCTATGCAGGTGGCGCTTCTTCCAGTGCTGTGCGTGCGGTGAATGATGTCGGCGTCACTGGCTGTCTTGGCACCGCGGCTGCCAATGCTGGTGCTGCTGGTCCGTCTTCTTCTTCTGCTGATGCTGCTGCCCATCGTGCTGCTGCCGATGATGACTGTGACAGTGCCAATTGGCGCACTCAGGCGATGGCCACGGTCACCAAGGAGGCGGCTGCCAGCTCGACACCTGGCAGCACCCTGATGTCCGGCCGGGCAGTGACGCTCGAGGCAGCGTCGTGCGGCCACCAGGCCGGGCAGGGCGAGAATGTGCGGGTGAATGTGAGGCGGCAGGGCGTGCCCTCACATTCTCTGCCGGGTATACATAGTGATTTGGTCTCTGTAACATCCCAGGGGAACCACATTAGTGACCACGTTGTCAGCCACGTTGGCGACCACTTGGCCAACGTTGGCCACGCCAGCGTAGATGGCGCTCGCCGGGGCGTGGGTGGCGGTGACGGCGGCAGCGGGGCGGATGACCGTCGCAGGGTAGGGGAAGGCATGTTTGCCCTGGCCAGTCAGATACTTAGGCAGGGCGCTAGCGTGAACACCGCGGAGGAGGGGACGAGGCCCATGTCGACCGATGCAGGCGGCAGCATGAGCGAATCAGTGGCCAGAAGAGGTCTACCCTGTCAAGCCACAACCGGTCATGCCGCAACCGGTCATGCCACTACTCAAGCCGCGTTGGGTCAACCTGGGATCAGGGCCGCGTGCGGTGGCGGCGGCAGCACAGGTGACAGGGCCAGCACAGGAGACGCCTTTGCAGGAGCACTGCATGTGGGTGCAGGTAGTGCTGTTGACGTGGATGGAGCGCAGCTGCATACGGATCCGATGCCTGTGCTCCATAGAGGGAGAGGGAGCGGCGCAGTCGACGTCGCATCTTTGGTTGGTGGCGATGCGGGAAGCCCAGTGGGCGTCTCTGGGGCCGCCGCCGTCAGGTCAGGCGGCGAGGCGGCTCCCAGGAATGCCGGCATGGAGAGGGTCACGGATGGGGTGGTGATGGAGCAGGATGATCGCGGCACAGGGGACAGCGTGTCCGGTTCTGTGAATCCTGCCCATCCTGGCAACGGGGGGGAGGTCTTGACTGGGGCCATGGGGGGTGTTCATCCTGGCAACATGGGTGTGGGTGTGGTCGCGGCGCCAGCTCCAGCGGTTCGTCTTGAACAGGAAGCGGCCGCTTTTTCTTCGATGTCTGCCTCTTTAATTCATGTTGATAGCATTCCTGCGGCTTCAAACGGAGAGGGCGCGGCCCCACCCGCGAGCGACGGCACGGCATCTGCGGCGCACACGAGCGGCCCACCGCCGCCAGCGCCAGAGTTGCCCGCGCTGGTCCGCGGCACGACATGTGGCGCGATCGTGGGCGCCGTGTGCGGCTGCAACACAGACAGCGTGATGCACCTGCGGGGTGTGCTGCTGGAGCTGCCGCACGGGTTTGCGGTGCGTGGTGGTCTAGAGTGTAGGGTGAAGGGCTTAGTGTTCGAGCAAGATAGCAGCCGCAGGGGTTAGCGGCGCGTTTAGGCTTCAGGTTTAGGGTTAAGGCTCAAGCTTAAGGCTTTGGTTTGGGGGGTCAAACGATTTGGCTGCCGCATTGGTTTGCAGGGGTTTGTGGCTGCGTAAGGCATGGACGTGCTGATGTTGAGTTGTTTGATGAACTAGAACCTGTTGTGCTTGACGGCCTCGACCCCTCCACCTGACAGGGGTCCGGCCGCGTAGTTTTTCAGACTGTTGCCGGTATTAGTGCAGTAGTAAGGGAGTTATAACAGTAGTTCACGTTGGTCTCCTGCCCCCCCTTTCCCTCCCCCCCATTCCTCCCCCTACCATACAGTATGGTGCTGATATTGCTTTTGAGCTGCACGCGGGCAGTCAATGAGGCATGGTAGGAAACGTCTGTTCCTGGCAAGTGCTAGCAAACCAATGCGTGATGGGGTGTCCCAGGGATGCGGTCATGGTTTTGACATTGTGATGACACCAAATTGGGTGGCAATATCCGTTTTTTTTCGCGCATGCTCCAGCAAGTTATGAGCAAGTAGATGCTTAACATCGCAAACAGCTTTCTATTAGCTTTCTATTAGCTTTCTATCAGCAACTTGTTTTCAAGAAGTCGTTCTGCCGTGCTAATTAGTCGCATGCAACGTGGGGCTCACAAAGTCACATGCCCTCCGGATCAGTAGTATGCGGCCACGTGCTCAACAAAAAATTAAGAAGTCGTGTGCTCTTAACCTAGCTTTTTACTCACTACTGTTTTTATTTAATTTGTCTTAATTTGTTTCGTGGCCCCCGCCCCCAGCAGGAGATGGTCGCCGCCACCAACCCGTCGTCTGGCCAGCCCCCCCCCTGGGGCCCCCTGGTGTGCCCCTGGTGCCCTGCGCCGGCGGCGTTTGTGCGACTGCAGAGCGCAGACACGCCGCGCTTCGTCAACTCATGGGAGGAGGACTTCAATGACGACGTCGCGCTGCTGTGTACGCGGGTGAGGCCGTAAAAGGGGTTGCCTTGCGAAGCCGTAGGGGTTTTGTTGTAGTAATACTTTGTTTTTCTATATTGTTTCTTTTTCTGGATTCTTCAAGATATTAACTTCATCTAGAGTCACTTGGGCCTTTGTCGTTGTTATGATTGGTCCCGCCCACTTGCGCACCTACAACTTGGCTGAGGGTTTATTTCCTACAGTTTTCCGTTAATTTTCCTCAACAGGGTTCATATAATTGTCCGTGATGTGCGATTTCTGTGCAGGCGAGTGAGGGCTAAATGTTTGTTGTTGCTGCTGTTGCCGTCTTGTCAGCATTTAATTGCTTTGTTGCGTTGCACACTGCACCCAGCACTCATGGGTTCTGGGTGGAGCTTTGTTTCCTAGAATTGGATGTTAGAACGAGTTTCTAATTTCATCTAATGCTGCGCCCTGCATGTGCGTGCGCGTGGTCACTTGCAGGGGCACCTGCTGGCATGGAACGTGCCCAAGCCCTGCGATGAGATCTTGGGCTATGCGGGTTCTTACTTTGATGATGAGGATGATGAGGATGCTGGCGGCGAGGATATTTTTGATGTTTATGAATACGACGATGGGGACTATGATGATTTTGACGGTGAAGATGATGCGGATTTTGATAACTATGACGAGGACGAAGAGGACTACGGGGCATGGGGGTAAGATAGTGTACCCGACAATAGCTAGAGCTGGAGACTCTTCAGCAGCAAGCTTGCTATGGTATCGTCTTAGCAGGCTTCTGGGAATGAAGGTGTGCAGTGTGACCAAGTTGGCTTACCCACATGGCTGATGGAAGAATAGGAGTTTGAAATGTCAAGCGCAAGGATGGCCAGCCGTACTGCGATTGCTATTGCGTTGAAAGAGGCCCATGATCAGCTATGATAGGAGGGTCCTGTGGCCAGACAGGAACTGACGGGCATTGCATTCATGACTGATGTTGCTAACCAGGGTAGAAGTCCGCAGGTGGAGGTTATTGCCCCTGATATGATAGCCGCTACACTACCGCCTCGTCTGCTATTACAGTAGAGGACAGCTCGGATTAGGATTATATCCCCCGCTCGTGATTAAATGGTTGGGGCATGATGCAGACAAATATTTGTAACTTTCGTGTAGTATATTTTTCAATGAGATTAGCATAGTACTCCGTGGCATGCCCATGCGCATGACACGCAAGCTACTTACTTATGACTGATGTACATATTTGCTTTAATTTGCCGAATAAAATTCAATTACAAAATTTTTGTTGACTGTTACAATTTGATCATGCTTGTACTAGTAAAATAGTACAATATTCCATGGCTGATCGTCTCGATCATTCATACTCAATACAATCATTCAGTGTCTATCAATAAGGGGCTGTACAGTACTCGAGAAACCACAGGCCATGCATGTCAGTGCGCAGCTAGGTACGTAAAGTCCAGTCATGTCCAATGCACTGGGATTGCTGCCCTTGTGCTGGTCGTGTCCATCTCAACTCGAGCCTTGCTTGCTCACCTGGGCATGCATAGCCATGCACACATACAACTACTGTGCATAGCAATAATCTCTGACGGCATGGTTCTGTCAGTAAATCAATTTTCACGTCATGCACCCAATTTATTCCTAAACCAACCCACTTTCACAGTGGAGGAACATAATCCATGGATTGGTTTTGGAATAGCTTCAAAACCATGCGTTTAATTCTTACATCCCACGATGTAGCGCATGTCCCCGACCAGTGTCGGGTTGAGGCACATCTTCCTCGCATCCGATGAGCTCAGCAGCGCCCCGTCAAAGTCCGTGTCTGTCAAGGTGGCCCACTTGCCCGAGGCATCCTTGCCGAACGTGCTGTTGGTCAGCACGGTGTTGGAGAAGCGCGCCCCTGTCAAGTCCGCGCCGTCGAAGGATGTCTGCGCCGCAGAGAGCAATTCGTAAACATGTCGATAGAAATGCTCAAAAGCAAATTAACACTAGTTATACATCAGGTGTAGCATACATGTTTTTGGTTTACTGTTTTGTAGATTTGATGAGTATATAGAGGCTTATGAACAAAGGCCAGCAAGGACAGGCAGAGAGTATACTTAGCTCATCGCGGCATATCACCACACAAACAGGAATGACAACCACATGTTCTGTATCCCACCAAAAAAGGCTCAGAATCAACCCTCTAGTAATCTATTCGACCAGTGCGCCCAGACTGCTACACATCACATAGTAAACATTTGATGCCTGGTGGTAAAACTGCCCAGACTAGCGCATATTCTGGCCCAAACTGACTACTAGACTAGTGGTACCATTTTCCTGATGCAAAAAGTTGCAGCAGAGGGACGGTCTAGGTAGCAGCTCTTACGTATGGAGTTGTCATCTCACCTCGTAGATATTGCCATCCGTGAAATTCGCATTCTTGAAATTGGTGGATTGCGCTTTAGCCCGGGACATCTCAACGGCGGTCAAGTCCGCGCCCTCAAAGTTGGCACCTGTCAGGATGAGGCCGCTCAGCGTGAAACCCTTCAGGTTCTGCTTGCTGAAGTCGCACCCTGAGACATCGACTTTGGCCTCTGGTAGGGCGCCCTGTAGAAAAAGCAGCAGCGAGGTGAGAATCCAGAACAGAAGAAAAGGGGCAAGAGTATAGGACGAGTCAAGGTATGCGAAAGTAGGACGTGAGAGCGACCATTTGGGGTGAATTATACGTTTATTCTCATACAAGCGCGGTACAAACAACTACAAGGTTTTCATCAACACAGTACGGAGGTGGCAGCTTTCGGTATCTCATTAACATTCAACGTTCTCGGCATGGTAACGCAAAATGAACTGCCATATATCGTCTGTCAATCGGTGGTTGGATGAGGCTTCTTATGATGTTGACAGACACAGCGATGCGAGCTGAGAAGCCACAGACACGAGTTTCATGAATTCAGGATCATGGCAACGTACCGAACCCACTTCCATTGAGAAAGCCGCTCGCACGTTTTCAAATGCGTGCAAGCTCTCTAACGAGCACTTCTCGTATGCCAAAGCGTCCGATGCACAGGATAGCGAGATGGCAGCAGCAAGAGATATGGCAGCTGCCCGTTTCTCCCAAGAAATCTTGTCGCTGCCCACGGGAGCTGGGCTAAGGGCGGGCGCGGAAGAAACAGCTTGCTTACATCTTTCCATCTGAATGCAGGTACCTGTCAAAGCGGCACAGCGCACCAAGGATGCCGTTGCCATTTGCGTTCCCCAGCTATATGCCCGGCTCTAACGGATAACTGCCTCAGCGTTCGCAGCTTTTCACCACGTCTTCGCCCCGGAATTTATCTCGTAACTGTGCAACAAATGCAAATCACGCAGTGCCGCGAACAAATGCAAAGCATGCCGAATCGTTTTAAATCATTATCCAGCAAATGCTGGTGTAACGTCGCCCAACACAAACAGCATTAGTCAGGGACACGTGTTTCTATGCAGATAAGTGCCAACCAATGACCGTCTGGCGTCTAGTCGCAAAACTTGTAAACGCAAAACTTTAACATTTCCTCAGTTGACACGTGTCAACGTCGATAAATCTCATATTGTGGCGACCAGCGATGATCTCTAGTCTCCTCGTACACTGTTACCTGAGCAAACGTCAAAATTACCTGAGCACATTGTCAATATTTGAGCTTAATGCCCAATGTCAGGCTGTCCGCAGAGGTCATCTTTCCAGAGCCGCTATCGAAATGTGTCAGTGCGGGGAGATGGCGGTAATCGATCGACATCGAACAAGAGCCGCTTTACTCCTTCCCAGTAAGCGTTCACAGCGTGGCTCGTAATACAGATGCTGGCGGGAATCTTAAGTGACGAAGGTCAT
>RPFO01000175.1:2159786-2242286 GCA_009746045.1 Mesostigma viride | reverse complement strand
GAGCTCAGCTTGCTTGCCCACGCTCTCCTTGAAATGCTATGCTCATGCGGCTCTTATTTCACCCACAGAATTTGCCGGATCGTTCATTCGTATCCGATTGCTGCTGTGGCATGCCTCAGGCATGAAGGAAAGGGTGGGGTCTCTGCCCCTTTTCCTGCTGTGCATAGTAGTATTAAAATTAAATTAGATTAAATTTTAATACATTCTGGGATACTTCCTGCAAGGGTAGGGCCGGTGTGAACTAGACCAGCTCTGGGTGCACCAAAGTGCACCTGCACCACTATGTATTCCAGCAGCTAAGGTGCGGACATAGGGTGGAAGATCATCACATGTGTGGCTATAATAAACAATGGCAAGGGCATGGCATCTCAGCAGAGAGCAACTCTCTGCATGGGCAAAGCATGACCGACTAACTACTAATGCGATGCGTTGAATCTGGTGTGGAGCTCGTCATAGGCAAACATGTACATGGCTAAATAATGCTAAGTCATCATCTGGTGTGGGGCCCATAATAGGCATACATGAAGTGTACGTCAAGTGAGACAACTATGCCTCGACGCATGGTGATCCAACGCCGTGGAAGGACTAGACTAGGGTAGTTGTCTGAGAGGAAAGACGCGAAGGCCGCGGGAGCCACGTGGCTATCTCTAGGAAGACCTGCATGGAGGGAGACAGAGGGTAAAAAGAAATGTTGATAGGGAAAACACACCTACACACACCTACTACACATGCACACATGCATGCACACTGTGTGCACACACACCACCACCAACGTACAACAACAACAACAACTAAAACTAAAACTAAGAAGGAAAAGAGGGAACTCATACACACACGTATACACGAAGGGGCTAAAAGAAAAAGTAAGGAGTATACATTACAAAGGGAAAAGGAAAAAGAAGAAAAGAAAAAAGAAAAACGAAAAGAAAATGTAAATGGTAATAATAATTCTGGCCTGCGCTGGTTGTCTCCTTGATGATACGAACAATAATAAATAAAGACAAAGTACGTAAAGAGTATTAATAATAACAAAAACAAAAATGGAATATAAAGAAAGAGGTCATTGCTGGGATGTGGTGAGGCACAGGCGATGTTGGAGTATGCATGGATTTTCAGGGCCCATGGTGCCCGGCCGGGGGTCTTAGATATCCAACAGGGTCTAAAGCTTAATTCATGCCCAGCTCACTCCAACGAAAAAGTGTAAGGTGAAAAGGGTAGGCAGTCCATTTCGCCGCCTATTGAAAAAATAGACAGGATGAACAAACATAACAGTGAGAGTAATAAAGATGAGGCACAAAGAGAAGTGGTAAAGGAGAGAAAAAAGGAAAGAAAGAAAGAGGTGAAAAAAACGAAAATAAAGAATAAAGTAATAAAATAATGATAACAATGAAATGAGAAGAACTAGAACAAAGTATTACACACTACTATGAGAATACAAAATTGTTGAATGTACAAGGCCACGTTGGTGTACTATTCTACCTACTACTGCTGTAGTCCCCTAGGCTGGGGTTGCTGGGGCAGCGGGGGTCGCTTGCCAGGGCTTGCGGCCGACGTAGATCGATGGCCGCCCCCTTCGATCCAGTACACCGGCCGCCCTGCCGCTGTCTGACGGTCGAGCTGGAGGTAGGTCGGCCATAGCTCCCGTCGCCGTTGTTGCTGCGCCTAGGCCAGTCAAGTCGTCGTCCAAACTGTAGTGAGTCCTCTCGAGCAATCTGCTATGTTCTCGAAGATGAGTTCTAAGCATGCAGCAAAGGCGGTCCGGCCTTACCCCGCGCGAGCGGGGAAGGCGGAGGGCCTCGATCCAGCTTCATCTCACCAATGAAGCCCATACGGCCAAGGATTTTGTTCTCAAACGCCTGTGGTTCGTGAAGCTCGCACAGGTTTCACGGAGTTCTTACCTTCCACCAGGTCGAAGTGCTTGACGATGACGTCAGTAAGGCTGCGCTTGTCGAGCTCGGCCTCCTCGTGGAGGTCGAGCGTCTGCTGAATGAGCTGTGCTGCGACAATAAAACGAGGTGGTGGTGGTGGTGTGGTTCAGCAGCATGGCTCAGCTAGTGCCCAGGTCTGGGGGGGAGGAGCATCGCCCTTCCTGGCCAGCGGGGGCTGGCTTGGCGGCAATATCCTTCAGTACGTGCCGCCTGGGCGGTGAGGCCTGCAGTGTTTTGCCGGCACTCGATGGCAATGGCGTTGTCCTCAAGAGGCGCTGGTCGATGTCATGACGGAGCTGGGCGGTGATGTCGTCAGATGTGGCGGTGGCCGGCGGCGGTGGCGGGGGAGGCGAGGACTGATCAAGGGTGGAGGTGGCGGTGGAGATGGTGGGGAGCTCGGCTGAGCCAGCGTGCGGCCCATGGCTGCCACATCTGCAGCGAGGGGAGTCACGTACTGCTCGCCAAAGCTTCGGAGGGTGCGAATTCGATGGTGTCGGTCGCGACGGTGGGACGGGCCGGGGGGGGCAGATCTTGGCTTTGGAGCGCCCATGCAAAAAGGGAGCAGAGGGCGAGGCGCTGGAGCCGGCCGGGGCGTCGGAGTCGTGCGTGGCAGAAGGTCAGCAGATATGCAAGGAGCGCCATTTGGCATATGGCCGCGGTTTTGCGGGGAGATGAGGTGCGAGCACAGGTCAACAAGCGAGGCGTGCGTGCTGGCCGAAAAACACATCTTCCGTAAAGGCTGACGGTGTTCGGTTCCAGTAGCCATAGGGATTGACGTCAAAGGCGACCTCGGACCAGCTAGGTTCGCCAGGGCGACCGCGCTTGGGGTCAGGCGATGCAGAGGGCGAGGCAAGCCCGGAAGCCCTGGGGCTGGGCGACCACCAGTGAGTTAACTAGTGACACCGCTGCCTTCCGGGCCTGAGGGCGAAGCTGCAGCCGGGGCTGCAGACGTTTTTTCAGGGCTGAGCGCAGCCGCCAGGCTGCGTTGCGCAGACGAGCGTTTGCTCGTCATGATATTGCTTAATTGTTAGCTTCAGGAAAATATATCAGCGTGTGCGGCTTAGAAAGACGAAGCGATTATGATATTCACGGCCGAATTTGGTGCCCAAACGTGAAAGTTTTGAGCTCCGCCGTCAGCCATGGCTACCTCGTGGCTCGTGGCTCGTGGCTCGTGGCTCGTGGCTCGTGGCTCGTGGCTCGTGGCTCGTGGCTCGTGGCTCGTGGCTCGTGGCTCGTGGCTCGTGGCTCGTGGCTCGTGGCTGTGCATATACATATATATGCTGGTTGTCTCCTTCATATACAGGCATTAAGTGCACTCCGTGACTCCCCAACGGGAGCACGCTTTTAACTCGTCGTCTGTCCCTGGTCCTAATTTTAGGACTGAGTTCAACTCAGTCCTAATTTTAGGACCTGATTTTGAGGTTTTGTAGAAAATTCGCCCCGGTCGGAATATTTGGCAGAAAATTTTTCTCAAAATTTATTCAAATACTACTTGAAAAGATCTTTCTTGGACATATTTTTGGGATTTTTTTGGATTTGGTTTGGGCGTCTAACCGTACGGTGAAAGTACAGGTGGTAAGGGTACATTTTCACGCGAAACGTGAGTTCCGGAAATGCACGACCTAGCCATGGCGGCTTGCGCCCATGCACGCAGTTTACGTTTTCGGACGATTTTGCGGGCCAAACCCAGGAAATAGATTATTTATGTCCTAAAGATGATACAAGTGAATTTTAACCTCGCGGGGATGCGATTTACTGGGTGTCGGCACTGTTCTTGCTGGAAAAATCTGCGATTAGGCAGGTCGACGGAATGGATTACTACAATTGATTCCCGGATCAAATCGAAGGGTTTATAGGTTTCTTTCTACCTTTTATCATGTATTGTCGTAGATTAAGTCTAGTGGCAGTAAAGATTTGATGATTTCGACCACTCTGTCACGTCATGGTTTGTGTGCCGCAAAGTGCCACTTTTGCAGGCACCGCCTGGGCCAAGGTAACGCCAGCCGTGCCAGGTAAAGCTGGAATATCGCTGCTTCATCGTTTCTTGGTATTCTTACATGAGTTTAAGCTTGCGATGCGCTGTCAGTTTTGAGTCTTGCTGCTCTTTCTTGACCGTTGCCTGCCCCTCTCTAAAACCATCTTTTTAGATGATCTTACCAGGCATTTGCCTTACCGTAGCGTGGCTGTACAAGGTTTTAGGTGCTGAATGGGTTAAAACACTTTCATAGATGTTAGTTATTCTCTTGCTATGTTCATACTGCATGATTGTGTGGTCATGGGCTGCGTCAAGGGTACTGTCAAGCTTATACGGGTGAGTGAAAAATCATGGTGATAAACCACTGTCATCATGTGCCAGCAGGTATCTTGGCCATGTCATGGCAAGGTAATACAGTTTTATCCATGTCCATTCTTGTAAAGAACAATTAAATGTGACTAACCTACCCATTATATCGGTGGTTATTACTTATAATACATCCCTTTGTAGCTACGTATCCATACGCATTCCCTACATGCATGCATAGGCTTTCACACATACTAAGGTACAATATAACTGCAATATGATGATGCAAGTATGTTTTCCTATTATGCCTGAAGGGAAATGGGCTGATTGACATGGTTTGTGGCCACGCTACTATGTAGTATGACCGCACTTACATGCTTGCAAATTTCTAGCATGGCCCAGTCCTATGTATAGGACTGGCAGTATTTGGCGTGTTTCAGGCAGTGCCAGTGGCCAAATTGAGTCCAGTTTTTTGCCACAGGTCAAGAACTATATTGTTTACATGCCTGTATTTTTTTAACATGCATATGGAATTTATTCAATTTTTGCCACTCATTAATTAATTAATTAATTATCAACATCACTCCGTTGGGAGTCAATGTAGCACATATCCCTGAGAAGGGGCATATGGCTTTAAATACATCCTAGGCTACTTCATGCAAGGGTGGGAATGTAAGCAACACTTGCTCTAGGTGCCGCAAGGGCACCGGCACCACCATGCTGTCTCAGGTTCAACCCAGCTAAGGGGATCCTGGCACGGGGGAGGAAGATCATCATGGCTATGCAAGGGCTAGGGCATGGCTTCTCGACAGAGAGCATCTCTCTGCATGGCATAGCATGGCTAAGTTCTTAATGCAACATCCATGGGGGTCCCATTATAGACAAAGCATGGCTAAATGTTGAAGGCATCATCCATGGGGGCCATTATGGGCGCACATGCGCGTGGGCCACATGCTAGGCTAAGCCTTACTAATCTACACTACTGGTATATATATTCCTAGTCTGAGGTGGCAGGAGGGGGCTGCCAGGGCTTGTGGTCAACGTGGATGACCGCCCCCCTCCAGTATACCGGCTTCCCCCTTGCGCTCTGCCGGAGCTGAAGGTAGGCCGGCCATAGCTCGCGTCGCCGTTGTTGCTGGGCCAGGGTCAAGTCGTCGTCCAGCGTGAAGCGAGTCTCCGAGAGCTTCTTGCGGCATTTAAGGAACGCCAGCTTGTCCGCCATGTACTTAAAGGTGAGGAGCACGGGGGCCGGGCCAGCCTTCCCCCGCGCGCGGGGGAGGCGGACAGCCGACATGTCCAGCTCACCAGTGAGTAACATGGGGGCAAGAATGGCGCGCTTAAATGCCTCAAGAAGGCTCGTGGAGGTCTCACCTGCCTGCTGGTCGAAGTGCTTGACGATGACATTGTGGCTGCGCCGGGCGATGTCGGCTTCCTCGCGAAGGTCGAGGGCTTGTTGCTTGAGTTGTGCCGAGATGGTGGAGGTGGTGGAGGTGGTGTGCTGCTTAAGCAAGTCCGCCCAGGTGGAGGGAGCATCGCCGGCCGAGCCAGCAGGCGCCGGCTGGGCGGCGATGTCCTTCACCGCCTGGGCGGTGAGGCCGGCGGTGTCATGCAAGCTCTCAAGGGCGTTGGCGGTGGCTTGAAGGCGTTGGTCGAGGTCGAGGAGCTGGGCTTTGATGTCGGCAGTGGAGGCGGAAATGGCCGTGGAGGTGGAGGCGGCGGCGGTGGAAATGTGAGGAAGTTCAGCAGTCAGCGTGCCGCCGATTGCTGCTATGTCGGCAGCAAGGGGGGTCACGTGCTGCTGAAAGGCTTCCGTGAGGATGGAGCGGAGGGTGGGGACGGAAAGGGGTGGAGCCCAGATCTCGCCGTCAGAGCGCTGGAGAAGGGAGTTGAGGATGGCGTGCTGGAGATGGGGGCGGACGCAGCCGGACAGCCCGTAGATGTTGGCCCAGCGGCTGCCGTCCGGGGCGAGGAGGCGATTGATGGAGTGGAAATGGAGGCACAGGTCGTAAAGCGAAGCGTAATCCCCGAAGAAGATGCAGCGCAGAGCATCGGTCGGAGAAATGGTGGCCCAGTCGTAATCTGCGACCTTGAAAGGCCGGGGCCGAAAGCTCGGTTCTGGGCGTGAAGACCCTCCTGTGTCGTCGGCTGGGCGGGTGCGCTTGGGGTCAGGCGATGCAGATGGCGAGGCGTTAAGCCCGGGGGGTTGCTGGACGACCACCAGTGCACGACTAGTGTCATCGCCGCCTGCCGGACCTGAAGGCGAAGCTGCAGCCTGAGCTGCAGAATTTTCATTGCCGAGCGCAGCCGCCAGGCTGCGTTGCGTCGAGGCGCGTTTGTGCGCCATATATTGCGTTTTAGATTCGGAAAATTATATCAGCATGTGCGTCTTAGAAAGACGAAGCGATAGTGATATTCACGGCTAAATTCGGTGCTCAAACGTGAAAGTTATGAGCTCCGACAGCCATGGCTACCTCGTGGCCGGAATTTTGTGGATGGATGGATGGATGGATGGATTTCCACTCATGCTACCACACAAAAATGCAAATTCGCCGACGGTGCCATACATCCATGTAATTTTTAGGAGTTTGGGTCAAGTTTTCACTGATGTAGTATTTTTGCCAGCAAGAGGACATCAAATACTCCATAGACCCACATCTAAGCATCTTGGATGGACCCCCCACCTAGTCACTACACACGGTTGAAAAAGGTCAACTCAGTCCTATTATTAGGACTGAGTTGGGACAGACGACGAGTTAATGAACTAATTAATTAATAGGTGCAAGCCGTGCAATCTTGCTGGTCCATCACGCCAGATTCATTGTGTGCGCGCTGTGGTCTTCCAAGTATGGCCCATTGGTAGAATGCAGGGCAGAAGTCCTCAGGTGGAGGTTATTGCCCCTGAGGATAGCCGCTACACTACCGCCTCGTCCGCCATTACAGCAGAGGATAGCTCAGATGAGGATAATATCCCCCTCTAGTGACTATATAGTTGTCTCACTTCATATGGTTGGGGCATGATGCAGACGGTTTCGTGTAGTTATTTTTCTAATGAGATTAGCATAGTACTCCATGGCATGCCCATGCATGCGCATGACACGCGAGTACTTACTTCCAACAACATATATGCGTCCTCTGAAAGTGTGCATCTATGCGCGTATGGCAGGCAAACGGCTCGTGCAGGACTTCGATCGCACGTCAATTTGCTCTAGGCTTCCCAACCCGTTCAGAAGCTCGCTGAGTGTACGCGTGTTGTGGTGCCAGCAGCTACTGGGACCTACTGTTTCTATAGCACATGCATGCATGTCGATCGAAGTTACTTCAGCGCGCACTTGCGAACAATTTGGCAATCATGCAGCAAGCTAGCTGAACTGCATGTTGATCTACCAAGGCGATGCATGATCTGCGGGCAGCATATCGATCATCAACAAGACAATTGGCTGCATGTTATCGTTGAGGCAGGCTGCATAGTATCAAGGAGACAACCAGCATATTATGGCTACACATGTAAGCATCAGAGTCTTTGTATCATGGCATGCCTCGTGTTTCGGACGAGATTAGGCAGCGTAGGATAGCATTTGTAGGACACCTTGCCCGCACCAGCCAGGTCGACACCACCCTTGGTCTGGCCGGCCCCCAGCGGCTTGGCCAGCCAGGGCGGCACATTCTGACCTGGCCTGGCCCCGCGGACATTCCCAAAAGGGTTGGGAAACCTGTCACCAACTACGTTCAGATGTTGCTGGATGACGACCTAGTGGTCCCAGCCCAGTTTGAGCACCGCATCCACTCTCTCTCCCGTCTTTGGACTGCCATGCAGGACAAGACGCGGTGGAAGAAGATTGTCAAGGCGCACACGCCCGACCCTGTGGGCAAGCCACCTCCCCCCAAGCGGAGGAGGCGTTTTGATGAGTAGCGTAGTTAGGTTTTTCTAGATAGAGTTAGGATAGTTCGATCACGCGGCTTCCTCCACCCCATCCATCATGAAATATGTGCTACATGACCTCCCCACGGAGGCATGTTATAATTTAATTTAATTTTTTTAATGTAAGCGTATCGTTGAGGCAGGTGGCGAGTAGTATAACATATGCGAACGTGTGCGTGCGCATAGTTGCACAACTGTTGAATGTCTGTATAGTGGGTATTTCTCGTGTTACTTCATATCGCATATGATTGCGAAATACAATTTAGTTGTCCAGAGGATGATAGATGACTGCTCTAGATGAGTCGACTTGCTCTCTAGAAGAGTCGCTTCTATATCTGAGTTGTCTCTTTGATATCTGAGGTCTCCATGTAATACTAAGTGCTGAATCCACACTTGTGACTGAGTTTACCAGGAAGGTTTTATCGTGGCAAGTGCTCACGTGCCACGAATCGCTTGCAAAAGTCATTAGGGTGTATCAATGAGACAACCAGCACAATGTGTTTATCCACGAGACAACCAGCACAGGCCAGAAACCAGGAGAATGTATGATCACATCATGCATCAATTGGCATCAACTACCCTCCTTCAGGCCGCTTCAAGCTGCTCGGCAGTTGGCTTCCCGACTGCGAGGACGACATGACGACACGGATCGGCATGGCGTGGGCGCACCTCCATGACCACCGCCGCTGGTGGAGCAACCCCGCCCTACCCCGGATCGTCAAGCGTGACCTCTTCAAGGTCGTCATTCTGACGATCCTGACCTACGGCGCCGAGACGTGGGCACTGACGCAGGAGCTGGAGCAACGACTCGACGGCGCCGTCACCAAGATGCTGCGCCAGGCCCTTAACATCCCCTTTGGTTTGCACATTAGTAATGAGGATTTGTACGCTGATTTGCCCTATGTTTCCCACATTATTAGGCACAGGCGCCTGGGCCTAGCCGGGCACCTGGCCCGCACAGATCAGGTAGATACATCAGATAGACTAGCTGGCACCAAGCCCGCCCAGCCTGGGCGATATGTCCTCACCTGGCGTGCCCCCGGCCGCGCGCGGCAGGGTCGCCACCCGTGGACTTTTCGTGATAGACTCGGCATGGACATGTGCTACACTAGACGTGACGGGCTCACCCCCGGGCAGCCTCCTGGTTTGTCTGTAATATGGAGGCAGATGGTGCGCAAGGATAGATGGCAAGTAGTGATGAAGGAGACCACCCCCAAGCCTGTGGGGGCTCCGCGTGTGACCAAGTATGGCATTCATAGCGATTCGGGCCGCGGTGCCCACACCCCTGTAACTAGGACCTAGATAGCTTATACCATCCATTCCATCCCATGTTCCCCTCCCACTGAGGACTTATGCTCACGTGACGCAGTCACGTGTCTATTAATTAATTAATTAATCAATTGGCGGTGCCATAATGCCCTGCTTCCTGGTCAATAGAACTACCAATGTCAAGCCATGAGCCCCATGCCACTTGAGCCCGAGCAATCTGTGATGTAGAATGGGCGACAAGAGATCCCTCTAGTGTTCATAAAGGTAGGCCGTGCGCAAATCAATAGATCGGGTTCTGGCTGTTGTTGCACCAGGGACATGTCCTGCACTTGACCACATAGGTGTTGAAGTCCTCCCTCACAGCCGGCATGTCGCATGACTTGCACATCACATGCTGCTTGTGGGTGACTGGGTATCCCGTCACGATGCAGGGGATGCTCTCCGTCTGGACGCACGAGCCAATTGGGGATAACGAAAGCCAGAACCAGTACAACATTATTGAACCACACAATGGTGTTAAGTATCAGTGGTACCGCCCACCATGCGATGAGTCGTAATGTCATAATAGACATGCTAGCGTGTCACCCATTAGCCATGCTAGCATGTCGCTCATGCTTCCTTTACCACACAACACCCCTGCCGATTTCTCCAAGCCATCACACGCCCTAGACCTTGCATGGCCGCTCAGGGCATGGTGGAGCAGGACTTTGCTAAGAAGGAGATGCGGTCAAGAGGGGGCAACCTTATAGCTGTACGCACATTGTCAAGAGGGGTCAAGAGAGACTACCGCTTCGCTAGGCAACCCCGCTTTGATAGACAGTTCTTGGATTCTGTCTTTCCCAAGATTCCCGAGCGGCACCTACCTTGCAGCTTGGGCAGACGAGCGACGCGATGTACTTGTCCGATCCGCACGAGTCGCAGGGGATGAGCGTGAGGCTCTGGTCCACCTGCTGGTTCATGCTCAGCTCCAGCACCTTGTCGCGCACCTCCTCGCGCTTCTCCTCTGGCGGATGAAAGTCGCCAACACACATCACCAAAAGCAGAAGGATGTTGCCACACATTAGCAGAGTTCACAAGTGAATGAGATGGCATTCGACACACACCATGAATGCACACAAAGAACGCACGCCCAGTTTGGCTACCTCTGTTGCTGCGGGATGTGTTTTGAAGGCAAACCCATCACATTCAATCAAGAGGCGCATGTGCAATCACCCCTTGGCTTGTGAAACAGTGTCCAACTACCTGCAGATGCCACTGGCAAACCACCACCGCGCAAACCTTGCCCATGCGCTGTCCATGTAGTGCACCAGCAGTGACAGGACAGCACCAGATTACTGCAAAATGACACAATCAACTGCATCAATAAAATGACATGTTGACAGCAGGTGGGAAGGCCTCCAAACGTGGTATCGGTGAAGGTGCCCTTAAACCCCTAGTGCACTAGGAGGTAAGGAAACGACCCCAGCAACTGCAAATGCACGGGTCCGGATTTCTGGCCTGCACTGGTTGTCTCATTGATATGATCGTGCTTGTCCCCGTCACCCACCGTCCAGGTAGTGCACCTCCGGCAGCGCGAAGTCGTAGGGGATGTCGGTGTCGACAAAGTCGCTGTTCTCGATCGCACTGCCGTCATCCATCGCCTCGGTCAGGTCCAGGTAGCGGTTGAGGAAGACAAAGGCCAGGTTCTGCACGCCGATCTCCTTGCACAGCACGCCGGCCTCGTAGAAGGCCTTGTCCGCCGGGATGTCGCCGATGTAGCGCAGGAGGGAGACAGACAGCTTGGCGGCGATGTCCATCATGCCCTGTGGGGAGGAAGGCATGGGGGTAGGGGCGGGCAAGGGGGACAGACGAGGGCGGACAGGAAGCAGGGAGCAGTGCTGAGCGAGGGTGAGAAATGGCGGATAGGCATGGGGGAGGCTGATGAAGGGGAGATAAGAAAGGGGGTGCAGTGCAGAGGGGTGATGGCCGCACATTGGCGACAAACCTAACAAAAATGGTCTCGGGGATAAGGTGCGGCGCGTTGATTATAGATCTTTTCAGTAATTCTTTTTTAAAAATATCATGAAGAGGTGGGTGTGGGATGCTTTAATTTTATGCGTTGTAGAGGGACAGGGGAGGAGGGCAGGGGTTTTGAAAGAGTCAATACAGGACCGCTGGACGTGAGGGTGTCTTGCCAAGACATGGGTTCAGCTGACATCGTAGTGGTCAGGAGGACGCAGCTGGCATCAATGTCATCGTTACGCAGCTGGCATCGATGTCATTGTTACATATAAGCACGCAAATGCACACAACTAGCATGCCAATGCAAGCAATTCAGGGCTCATGCAGGCGTGCGCGTACCTGCTGCTTGCAGAACTCCTTGAGGTGCGAGTAGTGCGCCAGTCGAAGCATACGCTCCATGTCATTCAGCGCTGCGCCGTGGGCGCAGGCAGGGGCCAACGACGCAGCAAAAGAGAAGAGGGGGGGGGGGCATAAGGCCATCACGTCAGCATGGGACAAGGACGCAGACAACGATAAAATTGCGCTATTATTACTATTATTATGTTATATTTTTTATGGGTTGGATTGTGAAAATCTTGCGGGGCATAAGTGATGGGCAGAGGAGACGCAGAGTGCTGAACAGGATGGATCAAGCACGCATGGCTGTCGCGCCAGCAGGGAATAGGGACGCAGGCAAGGGAGCAGACTGGCCCACTCATGGGAATGGGGCATGCACAACGGTTGCACAAACGACGGAAATTCCCCAAGGCTTTACATGCGGCTTTGATGATGGTGGACACGAGCATGGATTGCACCCCGTCAGAACATTAAGTTTGAGTGGGCAGAATGGAATATCTAAAAAAAACATGGATGACCTTGTGCAGGGTTCCCATGTCTTTTCGTGCTGGGATTCCTAGTACAACGCGGGCCAAGCTAGAAGTAGCGCGGCCACATACTAGTATCAGTAGCACAGTAAGGGCCCCTTTGCTGTTCCTTACATGCGGCGTTGGTGTCGGCGCTCGCGCGCATGGTGTTGACGAGCTTGTAGAACATCTCCTTGAGGTCCGCCAGCGTCTTGAGCGACACGAGCTTGGGCGTGGAGACCACCTCGCGCGCGATGCGCTTGTAAAGCTCAAACTGGGCGGGCTCGCACGGCGTGCCGTAGCGCGCAAACACGTCGACTGCCTCCACAAACTGGGCAGCGCACGAACAGGTAGGATAGGCAGTACAAGCGGGAGCAAGAAGGCAGGGTTGGGGGAGCAGGAAAAAGTAGAAACGCGGATGAGTGGATTGGTCAACTATAAAATGCACTAGATGAAACATAGACAATCGGCAACCGACCACGCACCGATGCGTCACTCCATACCTGCAAAATCGCTCTACCTATCTCCACAGGTGCCATGATCGGTAAATCTCCAATCTTCCAACAAGGCCAGCTGGCCAGGGTACAACCCGCAACGAGGTGTGTCGAGGGAGAGACAAGGTAGAATAGAAGGCATTACTAGTTGAAGGTATTGCTGAAACCCACCGCAGACGATACGCAGATCCCCCGTGGCGGACCCCAGAGGCGGAATGCAGAGGCCCATAGAAAGAGTCCTTACTAAGTATAGCTCCCACTGTAGAATGGCCCCTGACCCACTACTGTACCACAGCGGCCAACACTAGGTTCATCAACAGCCATTCAAAGCAAAAGTATTGGCGGTAGTCTTTATAAGATGTCAACATTTAAAACGCTCAAATGCGTAGCACTCTCTGTGAGACTTTGTGCGCGCTCACCTCGCCGGCCTGCACGCATTGCTTCGCATGGCGCAGCGCGTACTTGGCGACGACCTGAGGCCCCTGCTGGCGCGCCAGCTCGTGCACCTTGTTCCAGTCCCCCTGCCGCGCGTACAGGTCGATCCCCGCCAGCACGTTGCCGTGTTCCACCAAGTCGTCCGCCTTCTCGTTGGCCATCAGGTGCTGCATGTACTGGTCGTCCACGCGCTGGGGCCAGGGGAAAAAGTGAACAAAAAGACAAAAAAGGGTCGAGCGTCAGTATCATAACGAGATGACTAACCGCATAGACCGCCGTGATGCGGGCAGGAAACAGACGGTGTGTTGTGTCATGTGATATGTTGCGTTGTGTTCTCGTGAGCGTGTGGTAGGGTGAGACGCAGGCGGGGTGCGGGAGCGCGGATAACTTGTGTGAATTCGTTTGGTAACATTACGTTTATCCATGAAGGGGGGCAGGGGGGGGAGCGGGAGGGAGAGGGCCAGCACAATGGCCAACAGCATCTACCAGTGAAATCTGGATGCAGATGGGCTGGGTCACCATGGAGGCAGGATTGCTTTGCCCATGGCCTCAGCAAAGCACTCAGGTTCACACAAGAGATCAACAACCGAAATTGCGCCTCCGCAACTGCCATACCCAGGCTCCCAATTCCAGGCTCCACAGCCAGGCTTCGTCCCAAAGCTCCACAGCAAGGCTTCTTCCCCAAGCTCCACAGCCAGGCTTCTTCCCCAAGCTCCACAGCCAGGCTTCTTCCCCAAGCTCCACAGCCAGGCTTCTTCCCCGAGCTCCACAGCCAGGCTTCTTCCCCAAGCTCCACAGCCAGGCTTCGTCCCCAAGCTCCACAGCCAGGCTTCTTCCCCGAGCTCCACAGCCAGGCTTCTTCCCCGAGCTCCACAGCCAGGCTTCTTCCCCAAGCTCCACAGCAAGGCATCTTCCCCAAGCTCCACAGCCAGGCTTCTTCCCCAAGCTCCACAGCCAGGCTTCTTCCCCAAGCTCCACAGCCAGGCTTCTTCCCCAAGCTCCACAGCCAGGCTTCTTCCCCAAGCTCCACAGCCAGGCTTCGTCCCCAAGCTCCACAGCCAGGCTTCTTCCCCAAGCTCCACAGCCAGGCTTCTTCCCCAAGCTCCACAGCCAGGCTTCTTCCCCGAGCTCCACAGCCAGGCTTCTTCCCCAAGCTCCACAGCCAGGCTTCTTCCCCAAGCTCCACAGCCAGGCTCACCTTCTTGAGTGTCGGCCCCGCCTGCTCGCCCAGCGCTTTGGCCTTGTCCCACATGTTTCCCTTGATGTAGATGTCGATGGCCTGCAGGTGAGGAGCAGAAGCCATCAGCCGTGTGGAGCAGTCATGAAAACCGTTTAACAATTGCACATGTCCACGCATGTGACTAACCAAACGACTTCCCTGAGGGTGAGGTGCCGAAATGTGATCCATGAGCCATGTTGAGCAATCATGAAAACCAGTCAACCCTTGTTCATGTCCACGCCACACGTGTGACCATATAACTCACCAAACAACAATGTACCCAGTAAATCCGACCAGCAACCACTTTCTCACCACCTCCTACTTGTCCGCCTCTACTTGTCCGCCCCCTACTTGTCCGCCTCTAACCACCCTATACCAATTGATCCATCATGATAATCAACCAATCCATCAAATAAAATAACCAGCTTCACTTACCGCCTCGTACATATCCACGCCCTCATTCAACTCCGCCGCCGTCTCCAGCCGCCCAATCTCCACCAGCCTCCGCGAGACCACGCCCACCACCTCGGGCGTGCGCCGCTTCTCCTGCGTCATCGCCAGGTTGACCGCCTTGACCCACATCTCCTCGCAGTAGTCAGCATCGCGCGCCTTGTCCACCGTGATCTTGAGCAGGCACTCGATCGCGCCCGCAAAGTCGCGCTGGCGCTCCAGCTGGGCCGCCTTGGCGGCGAGGGACTCGGCCGTGTCGCCACCGCCGGCCGCCGCGGCGCCGCCGCCCTTGCCGCGGTCGGCATTGCCGCTGCACGTGCATGAGGACCAAGGCGTATACAGCACGAGTATTTCCCACGAGTAGGAAGCATGTTAACACAATGCTGGCGTGGGGAAAGAAGGCGCGGCAAACGACCCTTGAAAGGGGTTCATGACGCGGAAACAGGGTTATTGCTGTGCTGTCCTTATTATTCGCTCATTACCACTGTTATGCGCTGTGTCTTATCCTTGTTATTCCAAAGCGCCGTGTGTATCATGAGCTTGGATGCGGGAGAGCTGTGTGGAGCTGGGGGGGGACCGAGCACAGATGGGAGTCATTTTCATACCCCTCCTGTCCGCGCTCTTGTGCTCCTTCCCATTCAACCTCACCTCCTTCCTCCTGCCCACACAGCATAGTGTCTGCTTCAAAGGCATACACAAGCATGGCCACTAGGCCCTCACACAGGTCCACAATCCTAAGTGTGATTGATCCTTCGCTGATAATGGCCGGCACACTTCACTCCCAACGCCCTGGTAACTGCCTGCCAGCACATTCCATACCTGCGCATGGCCTGCGAAAGCTCCAGGTGCACCTCCTGCACCTTGCTGGGGATGTAGTCCTCGGCGATGCGGATCGCGTCCTCCCACTTGTGTTGATCGCGGTACATCTGAAGTGCCAGCTCAGGCTTCTTGGCCTGGGGAGGGGGGGGGGGATTGTAAGCATTGGCATGGCATGAGGGGGAAAAATATTTCCGCCTGAGATCACTAGGATTCATCGAAGTATTTATTTGATTGATGAACCGACACGAATAAGATACGTGCACACGAATATGTTGCGAGTACAAAACACGCAAGCATATGAAGCATGGAGGCATGCATATCGTGGTAAGCCACAAAGAAGGGGCCTGAGGGCACAACTTCAATTACCGATATCAACCTAGAAGCACTCACTGCCCTCAAGGCAGAAAGCCTTTACTTCAAATAATTCAAGGAAAAACGCGTACGATGACCTAGAGACTTCACAAAGCGACCGCTCACCTCCAGTAATGATAACCGCCGTCTACCGTTCCAGTGGATATTAAACGATGTAACACAAACAAGCACTCACCCACAGGGACAAAAACAAGTGCTCACCCGCAGGAACACAAACAAGCACTCACCCGCAGGAAGAGCTGCTCGGCCTGCGCCCACTTCTCCTGCTCCATGAACACGCTGGCGCACGCCACCTGGATCTCGGGGATGGACGCCGGGTCGTACATCTCGGCCACGCGCATCGCGCTGCCCCAGTCCTGCTGGTGCATGTACATGTCGATCGCCTCCTTGGGCTTGTCCGCCTTGGCAAACTCCTCCTCCGCCTCCTTGAAGCGGCCCTCGTCCTCCAGGAACATTGCGTACTTGAGGTGCACCTGGGGGAAGTAGTAGGCAATTGCAGGGGGAAGTAGTAGGCAACAGCAGAGGCTAGTGAGTGAAATGAATGAGTGCATGGTAGGGTGCATGCGCTGAGCGAACATGGCGTACGTGAGGTGCACCTGGTGCAAGCAATAAATAGCAGAAACCATTGAATGCATGGTAAGGCGGATGCGCTGACTGAACAAGGGCTACTTGAGGTGCAACCTGGCAGCCGCAACGTTCGATACCAATGGAATAGATGAATAGTAATTAAAAAGTAATCAAATGAGAATTTAGTCGCGTGCCTCCGCCATTGTGGATGGAAAATGGGGCCGACATCATACCAAAGCGCTCGGTTATTGGGTCCATAAGAAAAGTGACCTCAAGAAAATGTACCGCTTTGGGTGTGCGATTGGCGTGCGATTGGGCGTGCACACAATCCCACGCAAGTACTACAGAAAATACTACAGGTGTCACTCCAACCAAAGATGCAACCGACCGCTTATGCAACGGCCAGATATACTGCACACAACCCAAACGAAATGCCTCCTCCCATGTGCCCCCACAAAACTTCCACGAACCCCACAAACCCCACGCACCCCACGATCCCCAGAAATTCCACCAACCCCACCCCTACCTCGGGCAGCTTGTGCGACATGCTGGCGCGCGTGAGCTCGAACGCGAGCGCGAACGCGCCGCTCTCCATCGCATACTCGATGGCCTGCTCCACCAGGCCGTTGCGCGTGAGCAGGCGCGCGCCCTCCTCGCCGCCCACCGCCGCCGCCCAAGCGCATGCGAGCTGCTTGGACGCCGTAGGGCCGCCGTACGCCTTGGCGATGCGGATCGCCTCCTCCCAGTTGCCCACCTCGCGGTACATGGACACGCACGAGCGCCAGTCCTTGGCCTCCAGGTAGTGGTGCTCGGCCTGGCGCAGCAGGCCTGTGTGTGTGTGGGGGGGGGGGGGGGGAGTAGGGAGCCAAAGAATAGAAAAGGGTGAGGAGACACAGGGTTAGGAGCTGTTGGGTGGAGACGGTATGCCAACCTATATTTTTGTGCAGCCTGGGGAGGGGGGTAAGGAGGGTGTGATAGAAAAGGTGACATGTGTAGGGGAGAAGCGGTGAAATTGTTTGGAAAGGGTATACTGGAGCAGCATGCCTGGCAAGGGGGGATGTGTGTGTGGGGGGGGGTGACGAGGAAAAGATGACAAAGGGAAAGACGAGGAAAGTATGAGATTTCGGGGGATGGAAAAGAGGAAAAGAGGAAACCGGAAAAGATGAGATTTGGGGGGCGGTAAAGCGGGCCGAGGTCAGAAACCATGGGAACACGGTTCCTCCATGATCTGCTGATCGTTGAAATGGGAAACGGGAACCATCTCATGTGCAGTCAGTGAGTGTGTCGGGCTTAGAGTTTACAGACTACAATGTAGGGTTCATCAGATTGTGCTGTTTCGACTTGCGTGCATTGCACTGCGCCCCACCCACCGTCGCTCTGCAGCTTCTGGCCCAGGTGGATGTGCGTCTCGGCGAGCAGGTCCTTGCGGTACGTGGACACGAGCCGGATCATGTGGTCGAACATGCCGGCCTTCTTGTACATGTTGATGGCCAGGTCGTGCTCTTTGACCGTCAGGTACGTCTTCTCAGCATCCTTGTACTTGCCCATTGCCTCCAGCTCGCGCGCGCGCTTGGTGTACAGGACGGTCATCTCCTGGTCGGACATGAAGCGCACCGCCACCTGGCAAGGGGATGGGGGCATAGAAGAGAGGCACAGGGAGGGGAAGGGGACGAAGAAAGGCAAGGGGGGGGAGATGAAACAGAGGTGTGTGGGGTGGGGGGGGAGGAAGGGAAGGAAAAGAAGAGAGGCAGGGGAGATGGGAGGGGGGAGGGCAAGAAGGAACGGGCAGGGGGGGAAGCGATGTGTCTTGTGCGGAAAGGAAACAGAATACAGGTTATTCAGCTTCGATTTGGAAAGGCCGTTATCTTAGGGTCCACAATTCAACGGCGATTGCACTTGATCCGGTACCCATGGTAGGAACCATGTGCATGGGGCTGTGGCAAGTCACCTCAAAGAGACCCCCTTATCACATCTGCTACCTCTTATCTGCTATCCAGATTGTTTTTACGGAAGAGAGAGTTTTTCACGGGAAAATGTGAGTAAGAATGCCCACATGTCTAAAAGGCATCTGGGATAGCATCATGATCCCAAAGTGCGGCACACACCCGCCCACTATGCCACATATTTGTAACAATTAATAGTTACAGCATGCTCTAGATCCCAGTATCTCGATCCTCCCCGGATCCTGGCCGCAACACATACCCAGTGCGGGCCAACTTACCAGGCACAACTGGCAGGTTCAGCCCCTTATCCCTACCCTTGCGCCTGCACGTGCCACATATCCGGTGCGCAGCCTCGTGGCATTACATGTCAGTTCCCCCCCCCTGCTTTTACCCTACCCCTACCCTTCTCCCCAGCACGTGCCACATACCCGGTGGGCCGCCTCCCATTTCCCAGCGCGGCTATACATCTCCACCGCCTCGGACGGCATCTCGGCCTGCACGTAGTAGCGCTCGGCCTCCTCGTAGCTCTTGGCCTGCTCGTAGTGGCGCGCGATGCGCTTGTAGTAGGGGATCGCCACCTGGCACGGGGAACAGAGAGAGTATATCGAGAGAGTAAATAGATAGAGTAAGTAGAGAGAGTATGTAGAGATAGTAAATCGAGAGTTAATAGATAGAGTATGTAGAGATAGTAAATCGAGAGATGGGAATGCATGCGCACCAGGAGAATAGGATAAGGGGGAATATTCTAATCCAGCACCTTTCCGCCAACCCCCCACGCCAGCTTGCTCGCGAATACCGCTCCTCTATGTGTTCACCCCGCTGTTGCATGGAACACAACTCTGCCACCTCCATTCCCCCCTTTCCTTTCCCTGCCCTCCTTCCCCGTCCTAAGGGGAAAAAGCAGCACAATGTGCAACAAACACACAATCTGCAACGCACAGAACATTCCCTCTGCACACGCCCCTCCTCTCTTCCAGGCCTTCCCCACCTGCCTGTTGACATGCTGGTCCTGCTGCTCCACGATCTGCACCAATTAGAGCGGTACTCGGATAAGCAAAGAGAAGGGAAGGAAAACATACTTTCGCCCTTGGTGCCTACCCACTGGACCTGCTGCTCACGATCTGCACCAAACAGACCAGTCCTAGTGGATACGCCACTCCTCTCCTCCTCCCCCCCACCCCCCTTACCTGCTGGTCCTGCTGCTCCACAATCTGCACCGCCTTGGACCACTGGCGCGCCTCAATGGCGGCGTCGATCGCCTTGAGGCTCTGCCCAGCCTCGATGTAGTGGTTGATGGCCGCGTCCAGCTGCTTCTGCTGCGCGAGCCAGTCGCCCCACTCGCCCTCGAGCACGACCACATCGTGCGGGAAGTGGCGGCGCGCGAGCTCGACCGCGCGCCGGAACGCCTTGCCCTTGCGGAACGACTCCTTGGCGCGCTCGGGGCGGCCCAGCTTCTCGAAGAAGTCGCCCGCCTGGGGGGCAATGGGGGGGTGATAAGTGAGGAAGGGGGGGGGGGGGGGGATGGAAAAAAACAGCAAACATTAATGCGGGCAGCACGTATGAATTGGAAACATGTTCAGATGATGCAAAGCTCTGTTTATCTGTGATTGACCGGCAGTGAGGAAAGAGGTGAGATTACGAGTAGAGTGGTGCTTTGTAGGCAGATAAGCAGACAACGCAACTGACAGATGGGAAGGTAGGTTTCTGAGAAGTGGCGAGCCCGCGTGGGCAATGCAACCCATACTGTGTTTACAAGTTAAGTGTTGAGGCGTTGGTGAATCAAGGATTCACGCCCTGACACAATGAAACGAGGCCTACGTTGTTTGATGTTTAACTCGTGGAGATAGTTGCTAGCAAAGCTCAGCGTTCAAGGCTCCGGAATTATAAAAAGCACGTGAAGGTGCGTGCCACAGGGAGGACCGCCACACATGACCGTGCACAAAGGGTTCATGTGATAGCATGAGGACGTGTAATAGGACGAATAATAGAATGTTTAGAAGGATGTCTTACTGATAGAACCACCTGTACGAATGAGTATTTTTACATGAAACATAAACTCCTAAACACCTGAGTGTCAAATGATGGAAAGATGTGCACAGATCCCTGCGCCATCCCTTTTTCCTATCCTCGCGGAGAGCCATGTTGCCAGGCGCAAAAACTGCCCATGCCTGCCACCACCTGCAACCATGTCATCCCCATGCCTGCTGCCACCTGGCACCCAACACCCACCTTCTCGTGCATGCCGGCCTTGGACAGGGATGCCGCGATGCTCTCCAGCAAGTCGCTCTGGCAGACGTCACGCACACAGAAACAGGCGCAGTGATGGGCAAGGTGCGCAACATCAGCAACAGTAGCAGTATTAAAGTGCACTTGCGACACGTTGGGCGCGCTCGGACCAAGAGCATAAAAGACAGCGTAAGAGGGCGCGCAGACACCTCTATATAACACACTCAAATAGGAAGCAGATGAGCCAAAAACGAGTACTGACCCTTTGCCACAAGATGGCCGTCTCTAGAGTCTACATCTGTCTCTTATTGCCATCATTCTTGTCACACACGAGGGATCTTCGGCAGAGACTTCTCGGAGAGATACCTAGTATTCCTAGCCGCGCTTCTTCCAGGCTGTAGACCGCTGGTTCCCTGGAAAACTTACCGAGTAGGAGAAGTCCGAGTGGCTGTTGACAACCTGGGCAGCGCGCCCCGGCAGGCCACCCTTGAGGTAAAGCGAGATCGCCCCCAGGTAGTCGCCTTCCTTCTCCTTGACGCGGGCAGCCGACTCCTCCTGCAGCACACAGTGAGGGCCGGCACCAAAGGCAAGAGTTTCAGCAGGTAGATGCTAGCAGTAGGGGTACAGGAAGCAGTGAGGGCAGGTGCTAAATGCGGGAGCTGTGGCGGAACGACCGGAAGAGGTTCGCTAGGGATGCTGATGCACGAGCCTTGACCTTGCTACCGCAAGTTTGTTACACAAATGTCACAGGCTCACAAATAAGCACCAACGCGTCGGCAAATGAGGTGTCATAACCTATAAATAAAACCCCTACATTCCCTGCACAAAACGTGTCTCCATCAGGGCAACATAATGCCTTGTACGGGAAGCTTGATGATCGATAAGCCGAGAGCGCACACAGGTCAAGATCAGGAGACCCCTTTAGTCACAAAATCATGCGCGAGGTCCTGTGTTCGAATCCAGTATCTCATCAATAATTTCACTCCGCACGCATGAGCTACCCATCCTTCACAAGGGTGCTCCACGCCCGTGGGCCCCGCCATCATTCAAGGCTCAGGTATTAGGGTCAACATTATCGCAGGCCAAGTGGCAAGGGAGTTGCCGTGCGAAGCCGCAGGTCGGGCTATGGAGCACGCAAATTGTTCTTGAGCATTGATTAACAAAAACTCTCCATCACGGCACGCTCACCTGGCCTGTTTGCAGCAGCCACTGGTAGTGGTTGCGCCGCAGGTTGTCCGTGTCTGGGTGGTTCTTGGCCTCGGCCACGTCGATGGCCTCCTCCCAGCGGTGCAGATCGGTGTACATTTGCATGGTTTCGTCCACCTTGCCCTGCTCCAGCAGGTACATTTCCGCCATCTGGTCATGAGGGGGGAGGGGGGGGGAGGATGCAGGCAACGGGAACAGGACAATATGAAAACTAGTACTACAGGATTTGGAGCTAAGGTTTAGGGGCCCAGTACATCCCTGCCACCCGGTCAGGTTTGGATACAGGAGGGAGGGGGTAGAGGATGTCGGAGCGTAGGACGGGAGAGATGAGGGAGGGGCTAGAGAATATGTGGCTGCGCCTTTTGACGGTAGGCAGTAGGGGGTAATGCAGGCGAGGGGAGGTTGGCCACCACAGGATAGAGGTGCTAACGAGGGCGTGTGGTTGATTAGGGTGTGATCTGGGGTGCCGTTGCATCCATCCAGCAGGGCTCATCCAATGCCCTTTGGCTCTGAACGACCCCAACACTGCCAGCCAGCCACCTTGTTCACCGTCCCCAGCAAACCCCACCCCATCCCCATCCGACGCCTTGGCCAAGAGCAGCATGTGCTTTTACTACCATTGATGTCTCCTCCATCCCATCGCATTCTCATTGACGATCCCATTCTCGTGATCCGCTGTTGAACTTGTACTGCTCCTGGGGCATCATCGTCGTATGTTTCACTTGTGCTGCTTCTGCAGCCGCGCCAGCTTGGCCTTGACCAGTATGTGCTCCTTGGAATATGACTACTACAACATACCGTCGTCATCATCATCATCATCATCATCATCATCATCATCACGATCGCATGGTTACCTTGTACTGCTTCTGCAGCAGCGCCAGCTTGGCCTTGACCTGGAAGTGCTCCATCCCGCTCGTGCCCATCTCCAGCGCCACCTTCTCGCGGATCTTGTTGATCTGTGCCGTACCAGCGACAGCAGGGACAGAGAGCACCAGGATGAAGGGTCATACAGGACCTAGCGACAGGATGAACGGACTATGAATGAATTGAATAACACACGCTCCAGTTGGGGAGGCGCGTTGCATTAGACCCTAGTCTAGTGCCGTATATCCCTGTGTGTTGCGCAACGAGACAGGGGGCAGAGGTACCCGGTTTCCCTCATGCCCGACCCAAAGCCACAGGTACTATCAAATAATCTCACGAGGAGAGTCTGGCATTTACTGCGGGTGCATTGAATCCTAATCGCCTAGGGTGAGCAACAGGACGTAGGGTAATACAGATATTAGCTCGACAGCACACCCACAAGGTTCGAGGGGCAAAAGCCCCAATGTATGTGATCATGAACCAATATAGCTGGAAACGTATCAAAGCACAGACACGATGCTTAATCACAGCACTGCAGCAGGGCCTGCATTAGACAGAGTGTGGGAAGAAGACAGGCTGCGCTGGGTGCTCCTCTGCGCACCTTCTGCCGCCGTGTGCTTACCATTCGCCAGCTCAGCCGTCGCGCTCTCCCCTCATGCAGTTCTAGTGGCCAAGCTCCCACAGTCACCATGCTACCATTCATTACCAAGTGGTCGCGTACCAAGTGGTCGCGCTGCAACGCTCAAGTCCGAGCGCGCTCTCACCTTGTGTAAGTACCGCGCCTTGGCAATGTCCCCCAGCGCCGCAAAGCAGCGCTCGGCGATCAGCAGCTCGCCCTCGTCCAGCGCCATCTTGCTCAGCTGCGCCAGGTTAGGGGTGGAAGAGGGGAAAGAACACGCGGTGCAGATGCTATCAGTGGACATGAGTGAATGGAACCGAGGGGGATCTACACACAGTGGACTCGCGGTCCACCAAAGATTGCGGATGAAAACAGGAAATGCTGAAGGCGACTTAAGCACACGGGCATGTACAACCAGGCATTAGCGCTAATATGAAAACCATCAACAAGTTGCACATGCAAAACCGCTGCCCCTTGGCCTCTAATGCCCCCTCGCTTGCTGTCGCATGGCCTCTAATCCCCCCTCACCTGCTGCCACATTGCCTCGGTCTCGGGCGTGAGCTCCAGCGGGTCCAGAATGTCGATTGCGCCCGCGTAATCGTGGTCGTCGATCGCGCTGCCAAAGTCGATCAGCGACTCGTCCAGCGCGTAGCTCACCTGGGGGCGTAGGTGTTCACATACAGCCAGATAACGATAGCGACGATAAACGAAGGCCACGAATCACAGCATGATTAGGGCAAGATAGGATAGGTGTAGCTCACCTGGGGGCATAGGGGTCGCATATCAATGAGACAACCAGATGACCAGTCACATAATACCCCGATAACAGTAGCGATAATTAATGAAAGGCCATGAAGCACAGCTTGACTAGGGCAGATAGGACAGGCAAAGCGAAAACTTGAATTAAATCTCACACATGGGCGTAGCAAGGCGCAAGTCGTAATGATGTATGACTGCATGACCGACCGCATGCTGAGACAAATTAGCACAATGTGGCTGTGTAAGACAAAAGGCCTAAAGGATACCTAAACCGCTTGCCTGGGTGTTTAAGGGTCAACCACCGTCGAGCATACTTCTGACAATCACAGTGCATGTCAACGTGTGCCATGACATGGCGCAAGGGACAGTTCGACTAGGTGGTTGTGGGGAGCTACTGCTGCCAGGGAAAGCAACCGCACAACCGCGTGGGATACTGCGCTCCTGTACGGCCCAATGTGAGGTTCAGAGATTAGGATCAATGGTAAACAGACTGATTGTGAGTGTCAAAAACAAGAAAGCGGGTCAGAACCAGGGAGACGGGAAATAGCGAAGCATACCGTGTTGATGCCTTCATCCACCACCACCTCCGTGCGACCCTTGCTGCGCTCAATGTCCTCCACGTCTCCCTGCCAGGTTACAGCGCCAAGGGCACGCCATCCGTTGCAAATATAGGAAGAATAAACATAGAAAAATAAAAGAGCAGATATCAGTACGTGATACATGGCCGAACTGGTGGAGAAATGAGGCCCATGTGGCCCCGTAAATGAATGCAGAAAGCCCATGCATGTGGAATGCAGAAGGCCCATGTGAAATGCAGAAGCTGCAACCGCCGGCATGCCTTCACATTGCTATGCACTACACGACCAAGGCAATGTAGACAGCACCTATTAAAGAGAAGACCTGGCGTAGACCCATGGCTGGGGTTCCAGGTATTGAGAGCATCGCTGGGAGATCGCATGCTCACCGAGACATAAAGCCCACCCCGATGGGAAACACGGTAAACACGCTCACGCATCTCCGCGTCACACCCAAACTAGGGGATAGCCTACAAGGAACAAACAGGCGGTACCACTCTATTAGGAACGAACAATCTATTAGGGAAAAACAGGCAGTACCACTCTATTAGGAACAAACCGCCAATCAGGAACTAACAGGCAGTACCACTCTATAGACTGGCCACCCACATCAATATAAAAGATGGTGAGGTGGTCAGCCTAGGGCTTGTTGGTGTCGTACCATATACTAAGGGGCTAGTCTTATTAAGAACGGACAGGCGATTACTCTTGTACACCGACCACCCACCTTGATGGGGAACACGGTGACGCGCTCGGGCGTGTTGATGTTGTACCAGACGCACAGGTTGCCGCGGTTCTGCCCCACGACGACGTCGCTGTCCGGCACCCACTGCACGTAGCTGCAGTAGTTGAGCAGCGTGGTGCGCTCCTGCCCCTGCAGGTTGTACAGGTGCAGCTTCTGGCCCTTGTCACGGTAGAGCAGGTGCGTCCCCCGCCGGTTCAGCTCCAGCCAGTCGATGCGCATGTCGTGGCTGATGGTCGCCACGGGCGAGCCGCTGCGGGGATGGTGATGATGCGGGGTGGAAGTTGGGGGTGTGGGAATACGGTCGTGGGTGGAGGCTGGGTTAGGGATCCAGCTTATAAAGGGAATACTGGAAGTATAAGATGAAGACATGGATGGGGATATGAAGAATGAATAGTGGAGGTATAAGATGAAGACATGGATGGAGATATGAAGAATGAATACTGGAAGTATAACATGAAGACATGGGTGGGAATATGAAGAATGAATACTGGAGGAATAAGATTAAGACATGGATGGGAATATGAAGAATGAGTATATGCGTTATACCATGCATGCTCACATTGGCAAAGAAAAATCGGCATTGATTCGAATCTGGGTCAAAGTAGTAGGGTGACGTGCGATAAGACAAGAACGAAGTGGCTGCAAGCTGACCAGGCCTCTCACACAAACCCTTTATGTATACTCATTTGTTCCCGCATACTTTACCAACACAGGGGCACCCCTTTGTAGTACAGGCACCCCACACACCCACGAACGCTCCCCCTATGTGCTCATACACCCCCCATATCTGGCGCCCATCTAGAAACTGCAAGTCCACTTCCCATGACCGGAGGGATCGGTCACATAGGTCTTAGACTCATACGAGCCGGCCTACGTGAGCATGTAGACCAATGCCTCGCCTATCGACTCGGTATGCAACCTTTCAGCTTCGCATGCACGCACGCTTCTAGCTTTGCATGCACACTTCTTGTTCCACCTGCACATGTGCCCACCCACACAAACAGAGCGGATTCCTCCCTACGACCATCTCTTATACTGGCGCGTCTTATCACCCAAAAATTTTCCTGTACCGGTGCCCCTCCCCGAGCCGTCGCCACTCACGTAAGCAGGTCCAGGATGCGGATGGTCTGCAGGTCGATCAGGTACGCGATCTTCTTGTTCTGCGCCACGTGGCGGCCGCGCGCCTCATTGAGCCGCACGCTGATGAGGTAGGGCGACATGTGCTCGGTGCGGCAGCTGGCCAGTAGCTCATTGGTGCCGTACTCCACCAGCGACAGCTCGCCCGCGTTGTAGATCATGCACACCTGGAACCAGCACACGCATGAGCACAGGCACGAGCACAGGCATAAGCACAGGAACTGCACGAGGGGACAGATGGCAGCAAAAGGCGGGCTTGTTTGACAGAAGGTTAAGTGTCTATGAATTCAGAGTCTGTCGATGAGATCATTGACTTTTTTAATGGAATGATAGCAATGCGAGAAAATTCTGGGTTTGCAAGAAAATGACATCCTGGGCCATGAGATAGCAAGGGGAGGCAATGGCAAGAAGAATGAACTACAAGAATCATGGAGCTCGCGTTTGTAGTCCTCGAGACTGCATCGGAAAGTTTCCCAGCCAGCCCCCTCTGCGCTTCACAATGTCTGGTTCGCCTGGTTATTCTGGTAACCCTGGTTACCACAGGGTGCTGTGATCATCAGAAAACAGAGTTCTGTTCACCGGGGTTGGGGGCAGGGCTGAGGGGGGAGGAGGGGGGAGTTCTATTCTAAGCATACAACAGTTAGTGCTGCGAGTGTGTTGCTGGCGACAGGAGAGAGTCCCACGAGGAAGACTGGCAACCGTCGCTTGTCCACGGCAACGCAAGACCAGCAGATGGAAAATTGGGCGCAACCGTACCCACCTGCTCATTGTCAAAGAAGTACTTCTCGTTGCCGCTCCCGTTCCAGGGAACCTGCACGTTGCGGGGGGCAGTCCAGGAATATCACAACGGTGGCAAAGAGCGATAATAGGGAGAGTGGTTAAAAGGGGCAGTTTAAAAGGGGCAGTTCCCACATATACCCCACAGGGCAAGTCACCTCACCTTTTTTGCTTCCATGAGAGAAGCCTCACCTCGTTGAGCTTGGTCCCGCGTCGTTCCCCCCCCCCCCCCCCCGCCCCTCGTTGGTTCGGTTTCTTCGCATCTTACTAAGTACTAGCTTATCCAGATAACGTCACTAGCGTGGCTACCACGATAGCTTCAAACCCATCATCACTCCAAGCTCAATGACGCCCTAGCTGTAATGTCTCTGCTTCAATCTCACAATACAGCGAGTGTGTTCAGAGAACCAAACACTAGCACAGGGCCCTCACCTTGCTGAGCTTGGCCCCTTGCTTTTCTCTCAATCATCCACTGTTTTTCTCTCCCTCATTCAACCCCCTCCTCACCTCGCTGAGCTTGCAGGACTCGAGGTCCCCCAGCAGCAGCGTCTCGGGCGTGCGCCCAACCAGGAACCTCTCGCGGTAGATGTTGATGCGCTGCACCTCGTAGCCGAAGTGGGACTTGAGCACGATGCGCGTGCCGGACGACATGCGCTTGACAATCACCTGCACCACCGAAAAAGGGGGGAAGGGGGGGACGGGGGGGAACGGGGAAAGGAAGGGGAGAAGGGGGGGTGGGGAGAGGGAGAGAAAGAGAAGGAGGCAAGGTACGAGAGACAGCGGGAAGGCGAGAATTGAAAAAGTGAGAGAAGGAGAGATTGATGACCATGACGGCAGCTCAGTTATGCTGGGTGGAGCACTACTTTGTCATGTGGCAACTCAGGACTCGGACAAAGGCCAGGCAGAGAGCTTGATTGTGAAGGATGCAGGGTGAGACCCAGCTATAGACGGATGGAAAGCTATTTTCTGGCTGATTTGCTACATTCCATGCTCTCACATTCCAGGAACCCCTCGAAGAACTCGCAGTACAGATCAATATGCTTGCACAATGTCATATTGGGAAATCGCAACTATGACAATGACGCCCGTGACATCCGTGAATCCCAGCACGCACCTGGCTGTTGCTGACGTAGGTGAACTCGAATTTGCCCTGGTAGAGCTGCCTCCGGATGCAAGCATCGTACAGGTCGATGGCCCCGCAGAGCGACCCCGTGCTCAGCCGGCTGCATGCGGCGGATGAGAAGGTGACAGGGTGAGCACACGAGCAAATACAGTCAGTCAGCTTGGGATTGCATGCGGCGCATGAACAGGCGACAGGGCGAGCACACGACGAAATATAGTTATAGCCAGCTGTCAGCTTCGGGTTGAAGAGAAGAAAAACGATTGTGCAGGTGCATGGCAGCTCTGGTGTACAGGAACCCAGTGGCCTTCTCTCCAGCCTCCACCTTTCTTCGCGTAGCATGCACAGGCTGATAACAAGCAGTCCAGGATTTGGAATGACACAATGACAAGACAAGCCCTCCCTCGGCAGAGATAGCGCGGTGGAAGCGAGTTGAGGATCCTCGCGGCACAAATGGGAGCATCTCTGCCTCGATCAAACCCCATGCACGCTCTAAGTAGTGACCTGTAATGTTGACCTTAGCAACCCTAGAAGCACCTCTGCCCCGCCTATGGGCATATATTCCACTTGGGTATCATTCCCTGCATCGTGCAGGCAAGCAAGCGTGGCAGGGCGCCCTATTGGCGGAGCGCAAGGCCGCACCTGCCGTCGGGCTTCCACTCGAGCGCGGTCACGGTGTAGTAGTTGTCGATGACCTTGACGCCCACATCCTCCCACGACTTCTTGTGGATGTTGTACGAGAAGACGTAGTAGCGGTTGAAGCTGCCCACCACCACCGTCTCGCCGCTCGGGTTAAACGCCGCCGTAGTCATCTCGCGCGCCGCCTGGGACACCGGGGGGGGGGAGGGGGACGAGGGGGTACCGGGGGGGGAGGAGGGGGTGCCCAGGGGGGAGGAGGGGGAGGAAAGGGGAAAAGGAAAGGGGGAGGGAAACGGGGGCGGGGTGAGGAGTGGGAGATGCGGGGGCAACGGAGCCAAAGAGAGAAGGAGATGGTAGGGTGGGGGGAGGAGGGACAAGGAGGCGGAAACGTGGGAGTTGGGGAGATGTGGTGGGAGTTTGGGGTTCAGAAGGTATAGCCTTTCCCCCCCTGATCCCAACCGGATTCTGCCTCGGGTGGTACACTTGTGTATGCCTATGGGAAATGGCCAGACCACACAGGTAACTAGAGGGTGGACCTTTCTCGGTGGTGAAGCAAATATGGCATCACATGTGCCCTAAATAGCACGCATCCAAGTAATGGAGTCTTAATCACATGTGCCCACAATAGCATGAATCCAAGTCATGGAGTCATCATCAGATGTGCCCACAATAGCATGTATCCAAGTCATGGAGTCATCATCAGATGTGCCCACAATAGCATGTATCCAAGTCATGGAGTCATCATCAGATGTGCCCACAATAGCATGTATCCAAGTCATGGAGTCATCATCAGATGTGCCCACAATAGCATGTATCCAAGTCATGGAGTCATCATCAGATGTGCCCACAATAGCATGTATCCAAGTCACGGAGTCATCATCAGATGTGCCCACAATAGCATGTATCCAAGTCATGGAGTCATCATCAGATGTGCCCACAATAGCATGTATCCAAGTCATGGAGTCATCATCAGATGTGCCCACAATAGCATGTATCCAAGTCATGGAGTCATCATCAGATGTGCCCACAATAGCATGTATCCAAGTCATGGAGTCATCATCAGATGTGCCCACAATAGCATGTATCCAAGTCATGGAGTCATCATCAGATGTGCCCACAATAGCATGTATCCAAGTCATGGAGTCATCATCAGATGTGCCCACAATAGCATGTATCCAAGTCATGGAGTCATCATCAGATGTGCCCACAATAGCATGTATCCAAGTCATGGAGTCATCATCAGATGTGCCCACAATAGCATGTATCCAAGTCATGGAGTCATCATCAGATGTGCCCACAATAGCATGTATCCAAGTCACGGAGTCATCATCAGATGTGCCCACAATAGCATGTATCCAAGTCATGGAGTCATCATCAGATGTGCCCACAATAGCATGTATCCAAGTCATGGAGTCATCATCAGATGTGCCCACAATAGCATGTATCCAGCACTATAGCAGTAATGTAGTCATACCGAAAGCCGCATCATCTTCCCTGTAGCCTATGGGGCGCGCCTCACCTCATCGGAGCTGTAGTCAAACGTCTTCTGCGGGACGCCGTCCAGGGAGTAGAAGACGACCTGTGGTGGATGGAGGGGACATGCCACAGCACGGTAGCAATAATATGATTATATGATAATATACTACAATGATATAATGGGAACAAATTCTGAGCACACCAGCTTGGTAAGGTTGCCCTATACGTATAAGGCACCACAATTGCAAAGGTGTGGCGAGAATTTCTTCAGGGGGCACGTCCAGCAGGACACTCCTGTTTGAGTTGAACAGGAATGCATGTAGGCCTGGCAGAGACATGCTTTAAGAATTCTAACTAGTTAGATTGCACATCCCTACACTGCTCATGCCGATCAAACAATGAGACCTGTCAGTTCTACAACAGAGGCAGATCGAGACAATGACTATCTTACAGCGTGTTGACTGCGACCCTTCTGTGCATGTACCCAGGGTAGATTGTATTTTGTTTTTTGAAGTCCAGCCAATGGCCAGACTTCTGGGAATGATTTCCAAAAAGCAAATGTGTGGGCATGGGTGCTGAATTGAGCACCTACATTCGTACTGGCCTGGTAGGATGCCCACACATCACTGCCACGAGTCCGCGTTCACATTTTAGTCCTACCTCGTCAACTCCATGTCCGCTCACCTTGCAGTCACTGCCGGCCGCCACCAGCGAGATGCCGCAGGCCAGCGCGTATGGGACGCACACTGTACACCGGGACAGGGAGACCAGCAAATTAAGGATGCCAGCATGTCAGGGCAGGCTTGCCGCTCATGCCACAAGATGGGCAAGTTACGAGGCCATGATGGGGACATGACAGGGTACTATCGCTCGGCAAGGCAACCACTTGGTACAACTTTCAGTACAGACAGAAGTATAAGGCCAACGTGGGGCTTATGCTGCTTGCATACGTTCGCAGGTCTGGCTATCCCAAGTTCCTCCTGCGTGCTCAGGCTACCGAGGGAAGATGCTAGGATAGGTCCCATACGGTGCATGCGCTAGGCTACCGAGGAAAGATGCTAGGATAGGTTCCATACGGTGCATGCGCTAGGCTACCGAGGGAAGATGCTAGGCTAGGTTCCATACGGTGCATGCGCTAGGCTACCGAGGGAAGATGCTAGGCTAGGTTCCATACGGTGCATGCGCTAGGCTACCGAGGGAAGATGCTAGGATAGGTCCCATACGGTGCATGCGCTAGGCTACCGAGGGAAGATGCTAGGCTAGGTTCCATACGGTGCATGCGCTAGGCTACCGAGGAAAGATGCTAGGATAGGTTCCATACGGTGCATGCGCTAGGCTACCGAGGGAAGATGCTAGGATAGGTCCCATACGGTGCATGCGCTAGGCTACCGAGGGAAGATGCTAGGATAGGTCCCATACGGTGCATGCGCTAGGCTACCGAGGGAAGATGCTAGGCTAGGTCCCATACGGTGCATGCGCTAGGCTACCGAGGGAAGATGCTGGGCTAGGTTCCATACGGTGCATGCGCTAGGCTACCGAGGGAAGATGCTAGGATAGGTCCCATACGGTGCATGCGCTAGGCTACCGAGGGAAGATGCTAGGCTAGGTCCCATACGGTGCATGCGCTAGGCTACCGAGGGAAGATGCCGCTGTAAAAAAACTTGCTGCAGAGGCCCACTGAGCCATGCTGTGTCAGGCTGACAACAAAGGATGCCGGCCCATCACAAGCGACGTTCCCACTGGAATGATCAACGAGATAACCAGCGCACGCCAGAAATCTGGAGAATCACTGAAATGATGTTTACATGATGACTAGAACAGTACCGGTGCTTGTCATTACCGTGGTGCACGAGCTTCCCGTGCGAGGCGGCCCCCGTGCCATCGTCGAAATAGTATCTGCACGAAACAAGGGTCAGGGCGGCAGCATGCGGATCTAGTCCCATGGGTATGCGGCAGCAAGATGCAACTATACGCGATGCAATTACACACAGTAGTGGACCACTCATGTATATATACATATTTATATTAGGCAGTAGCGGAACAGTCTGCTTGATCACTGTATGGACAGCATCTCCCTGTATGCAACCTGAATGCTAACAAGCAAAAGTCAGGACCCATGAGCCACGTGCTGTCCCAGCTATGCCGCGCCCACACATCAAGCACGACGACCTGAGCTAACATATCCACGAATACAACTATAATTAAAGAGGCATCAATATCTACTTCATAGCCTACCGTATAATTACGGTAAGACGCAGCCATGTGCAAGTCAGTACAGCTACAGATGCATTTTCCCCCCAATTCATCCCCAAATCCCCACCCACCCACCCACCCGCATCCCCGCCCCTCCGCCCCCCTCTACACATATTCAGCACTAGAAAAACCAACCACCGCCACAAGACAACCACCCACCAGCCGAATACGTGCACACTCCAGCAAGCGCGCGCACCTGTACAGGGACCCGTCCAGGTGGCCCGTGATGATGCAGTTGCCGTCGGGTGTGGCGCAGATGGAGACAACATAGGACCCTTCGGGGTGTGCGTACAGCGTGGCCGGCTTGTTTGACTTGAGGATGCCGATCTGTGGGGCAAGGCACAGGGACACAAATTAAAAGTGATACTATACTAGTATAGTTTTTCTTATAATTTGACATGATAGCAGGCAACATGATGGTTTGTAGTTCTATACTACTATTTAGAATTTCAAAATGGCGGCAGGTATGCCAGCAAGTGAACGCATGCCTTGGGGAGGACACGCATGGCGCGCCACATAAGGATGCCAAGAGTCTAGGGTTTCAGTAAAAATGGGAACAGAAACGTACTCATCAAGAACTTGAACACGCGCACATGCCCTAGCTGGCGCCAAAGACAGCCTCAGGTGGTAGCCCCCGAAGGAGACAATAATAGCTGCAGCCGTCAAGGATACTCTTGAATTGCATACTACTATATCATGTTAACATACTACTATATCCTACCTGGCCTTCAACACACTACTATATCCTACCTGGCCTTTAACATACTACTACAGTCATTCCCACGTTAAGTTACGATTGCCGCCAAAATCTGGGCATTGTAACTTAACGCGGGAACATAACTTAACGAGGGTAGGTAACCTGAGCGGTAGAATCAGGCTAGCAGCCCTCCCCCTCCTCTGACGGACTCTATACGGCAATCGACAGCTCTCATCAAGCCCAATCCAGCTGCAGCATCGAAGTCTCCCGAAGTCCATTATTCCGGCCAGATATTTACGGAAAGGTGGACGGTGAGGTATAGGGCGCCAAAATCTGGGCGTCGTAACTTAACGCGGGAACGTAACCTGAAGAATCGTAACTTAACGCGAGAATGACTGTATATCCAACCTGGCCCTTCTCTTCCCGAAAAAAACGGTTCTCCACCTGGTTCTTGTACTTTTCTAACCTGGTTTGCTTCCGCTCTGGCTCCCGTGACTCTTGGTACAGCTATGAATTGCGAGTGCCTCATACACAGTGCGTATGGGCGAGATGCTGTGCGCATGCATGCACACACGTCGGTCATTTTTATGAATCGTCTTTGTATGAAACCATGCCATCCATGTACGCAGCCACGCACGCACCTTGATCTTGCCCTCAGCGAGCCCGTAGACGACCTCGTTGGGCTTGTTGTTGGGCCACACGACGCACGTGATGGAGGAGGACTGGTGAAACTTGTTGCAGATCGACTTCTTCTCGCCCCAGTCCAGCCTGGGGCAGGGAAAATGATAAGATGAATGATAAATAATGACAATAGTAGTAGTAATCATTTGTCTCATTGATAGATAGAAACAAGAGTAATTGTAATATCAACGGTTATAGTAATAGCAATAGGGGGTGAGGCAGCCACCCACAGTGATAAAGGAGTTAGGGAAGGAGGGGTGGAAAATGACTTCTTCTTGCATCAGTCCAGCCTGGGGCTTAGAGTATGGGAGGACAAGGCCAGACACAGTAGGAACAGAGTAAGGTAAAATAGAGTTGGGTAGGGAGAGGTGGGGCATGGCCTTTTTTAGCGCCCCAGTCCAGCCTGGGACAGGGAGATAGGCCGCAGGGAGCAGTCGGCCACTGTAAGAAAGCATAAGGTAGAAAGAGGGAGTAAACATTAGGACGGCTGTATCCGCAACATGTGTGGCTCTCTGCGATCATTTATGGCTCCACAGAGAGGTTGCTTTCATGACATCATGACAAATTAATTAAAATAATGAATGCCAAATTCAAGCACGCCTCCTTACCCTAGCTTGCACACTAAACCAAGCATGCTTCCTTACCCTAGCTTGTACACGAAGAGCGTGTTGTCACTCTGCGCGATGGCCAGCCGCGTGGAGTCAGGCGACCACGCCATGCCCCGCACGATGTAGTTCTTCGGGCCCTGCACGCGACAGGGTTCACGATGTGGGGTCCCAGGATCAAGAGGTAAGACTAGGCAGATTGGGCTAGTTGGGTTAAGCTGGACCCTGCACGCAACAGGTTTGAGAGATGGTATTCCAGCTTCAAAAGGTAAGACCAGACAGAGGTAAAAGTAGGGAAGGCAGGCTTCCCAAAGAAGCAAATGTAGGCAGGTTAGGCTACGTTGCATTACGATGGACCCTGCTTGCAAACCAGATCTGAGGGGCAGCGTTAGAAAGAACGCTATACCTTTCCGCCTGCATTGACCATGGCTTACATTTTGGGACAGTGACCGGCTTACGTTTTGGGACAGTGACCCCAAACCATGGCAAAATATATTTGTCATTTTAAATTCTATGGTTACCATGAATAAAGAGTTTGGCTTTGCAATCTGGGCATAAATAGGTTTCCACGAATCTGTTACAAAGCATTTCCAAGCTTTCTGTTTCATGGCTACCTAGAGCAGAAGCAGGGTCGGTGTGATCAAAAACTTTTATTAGCAAAAGTCCCTAAGAAGAGCAAATGATCCAGGTCCATGCAAGCAATTGTACCTTGGAATCTCCTGGCTTGGTGGAGAATTTGTCCTTGCGCTCGCCATTCTCGTCAAAAAGGTGAACCACGCGGTCCGTCGTCACAGCAGCCAAGCGTTGACTACCATGGTTCGATGGCGCCAACGATGAGCATTCAATAACCACGATGAGAAACAGTCAGGCTCAACTGTGTCACGAAAATGCTCCTTGGGGACATAAAGAACATTTATGCACACTGTCCGACGGCAGTCCGTATACTAGTGACGCGGAGGCGTGCAAAAGCGGGAATCCGCTTATTTATACGTCCGGCAGAGATGGGAGCCAGGCTATGCGGATGAGCGAAGCACGCTATATTGAAAACTGCAAGCGATATTGAAAATAGTAAAACATTCCTTTATCTGGCCGGAAAATAGAGCAAGTGCGCCTTGCTGTTTCGAGCATTACATAGGGTCCTAATGTCAAGCAGTGAAATAAGTTTTGTTCCGCCCATACTTGGTGGAATAAGGCAATAACCTGGATCTCATTGAATGTGATATGCCTTTACTGCGCTATTACCACTGCGTAAGCCTCCTGTAAATGACGAGGCTGAGATGGCAGTGTCACCGGCAATGGGTCATCTTAGTAAGAATACGTGGCGGACAGGAAGAAACGGGACATCCGTGGCGCTTACTTATTGGAAGACCATGTTAGCGACGTGACCTTCGAAAATCCCTCCTGCGGAGGAAGAATGCATTTAAGATGGCGCAGCTGCATTCTCCTTCCTGGGGGAGCTACTCAGGGGAATTCCCCTTAGACGTCAACGGGTGAATGCCCCGGCCAGTACGAGGATCAACTCAGCATGCGTATTGAGTAAACGCCGGAGCAGGGAAATATTTTCATCCTGACAGGCGCAATGAGAACATAATGTTGCTCTACCTACGCTTAACCTGTGACAATAATGGCCTGCCTTGTCTAAGAACGCGGCATGCCCGCGAGCACCGGCCGAAGCCACAACTGATGGCACCCAAAATAGGTGAAGGTCAAGGCAACGTGACCATGCACGCCAAGTGCACTTCTTCTTTCGAAAGTTATGTAACCCGGCTCAATAGATGAGGTCTCCTTAGGCCTAAGATAGAATACTACAACACTACAATGCACTTGTCTAGTTGTTGTTGTTGTGTCCCACGCCGCACATGGCACAAAACAACTTGTCTAGTACCAGCCACCTTATGGGCTAACGATGAGTTACATAGGAACGGAAGAAGGCGGAAAAATAAGTATCTACGATTCTACAACCAGTAGCCCCCGACACCATGATATTTTCGCCGAGTCCGCAAAGAAATCACCTGGATTATGCGCTAATCCAGGGCTAATAAAGTGATTAGCATTATTGGGGGAAATGCATAGTATGAAGAGAATCCCATGGAATAGGAAGAACTACTCGAATAGGCTTTTGTGCACTGAAGTGACTGAACAGTGAACACTGCTTGCAGAAAGAAATCTATTCCCAATTTCCCCGTGCAATCTGGTGGCATGCATCACAGCTGACAGCATGTGAGCACGCACCTCTGTCAAAGCATGCAGCAATACGCTGTGAAAATACGTGCCCATTTTCTCGGCGCTGCAACCCCATCGCATGCAACCCCATCGCATGCAACGCAAACCTGAAGCTCGATCGAGTTATCTGGGCACAATGCCCCCGGCCGATGCACGAGTGTCTAACCGCTTGGAAACCAAGCTCCTGCACTTGGTTTCATCGAGTCTGTTCTCAGCTGTTCTGCATGTATAGAGAACATCAATATCTGGTCGGTGTGCCATCAGCAGCAGGAAAGGGAAGGTCTGCAGCTGTTGTGCTAACGAGAGCACGTTTTCGCAGTGCCGAAGTCTAGTTGAGATTGCCTGTCCTCTAGGTTCATCAATGGCTTCACATATAAGAGGACCTACACGTCGTAAGTAGGATTCCAGGCGTTGGTGTGCTCGGCAAGGAGTAGAAGGTCGCCAGAGTTTGCCATGGTTGCGTTGACGGAAGCTGCAAACCATCACCTACGGGAGCTGGAGAGGATTCGTAAAGAGCAAGACGCGGTCATTCGCAAAATCAATAAAATCCATTCAAAGTTAGGGCAATCAGGTGAGGGTCTACAAGACTATCTATCTCTTTTTTGCACGCTACATCAGTAACTTGGCACATTAACGCGGCCATGGATTTCAAAGTTGTGATGCCAATGATGTTTTCGGGGGGGGGCGGGGGAGAAGAGGGGGGAGGGGGGGTAGTTTATCTGAAGTCCGACGAATTGTTTTGTGACTGGCCCGCCCTCGCAGCCGTTGCCATTTACCATCGGCTTTGCCTTCCAATGGTTCGAAGTACACTGACGCTCCATCCTCGATCGCACGTAGTTCGTATACGTTCTGCGGGATAATGTAGTGAATGGATTCGGCTAGTGGTTGGTTTTCCTCGTTCGTGTTGCCCTGTTGCTCGCAGCATGTTGAGCACGTTTGGCACATCTAAGGTCACAAGGCAGACTTCGGACTGTTGTTTATGATTCTAAAAAGACGTGTGGAAGTGCAAGCGTAAGCCAGTGTTTCCAGAGTACGCTTTGGTTTATTTCCTCGCCGACCTGGCATGCACAAGCCATGGGACAGGGTAAGAGGAGGTGTTTAAAGTGCGTGCCGTGAGTTAAAGTTGCGCTGTGGTATGCCTTTCCCAACCACATACCATGTGGCAGGGTCAGAGAAGGGCGAGAAGTTTGGCGAGAAGCTATGGATGAAGCTGCGGAGCTTCTACGTGGAGGCCAAGACGTTGGCGGAGCATGAAGAAAGGTATGTCTCTTGTTTGCAGGATGAATCCTTAACATAAAACCTATACCCTTGCTATTTAAAAAATGAAGCAACTGCCAGTATTGCTGACTTGCTATCACCCTCGCCATGTCGTGCAGGACGTCGGCGTCGGCGCGTCAACATACCTCGCCTTTTGAAAAATCTTAAAATGGTCCTCCTCCTTTCTATTTATGTGCTATCGTCCGTGTCGCGCAGGACATCGGCACTGTGCGTGCAGGAGCTCGAGACGCTTCTACCGCCGGCAGATGGCGCGCCGCCGCGCAAGAACAAAGGTGAGCAGGGGGCGCTGATTCCAGAGCAACCTGTCTGTTGGAGAGCGACCTTTCTGTTGGAGAGCGACCTTGATGTTGGAGAGTGACCTTTCTCTTCGTAATAACTTTCAACTCCATCGATACCACCGTCCATCTCCTTAATGCCCTTTGTACCAACAGAATTGAATTTGTTACGGGTATACTCTACTGTACTGTACGATGCTCAGTAATTATACTCTACTACACAGTCTATACAGACCGCTTTTTCTCCAAACGTTTCTGACAACACCAATCTCGTTGCCTGAAGAGCGGTTTGTCGTATCCCCGTTGGTGGGCCGTTTTCTGCACATCACCTTGGTAAATCAGCGAGAGCTATCCTGCTTCCCACCTCACCTCACCCCACCCACTGCCTGCCCACTGTCCAGTGTACTGTTTCCTGTTTCATTCTGCTTTCCTGTTTGAGTGCACCGTTTCCTATTTCATTCCTCTTTCCTGTTGAGTGCACCATTGACCGTTTTGTTCCCCTTTCTTTCTGTTTGAGTGCACCGTTTCCTATTGCATCCCTCTTTTCTGTTTGAGTGCACTGTTTCCTATTTCATTCGTCTTTCCTGTTCGAGAGTACTGTTTCCTATTTCATCCCTCTTTCCTGTTGAGTGCACCATTTACTGTTTCGTTCCTCTTTTTTTTCTGTTTGAGTGTACCGTTTCCTGTTTCATTCCTCGTGTATTTTGTTCTTTGACAGATACCCACCATTTCTGTGTTTGTTGCTATTCCTCCTCCAACTTCATCCCTAATAAACATGGATCCCGGCCATTTCTGTGTGTGTTGCTATTCCTCCTCCAACTTCATCCCCAATAAACATGGACCCCCATACCTCTGCCCTTGCACCTCTGCTCCTTTCTCCCCCTCCCCCCCCCCCCAACATCAACCGCCTGACCTCCTTCTTTCCCCTGACTTCCTCTGTTTTTTTCAGTCATTCATGCTCCCCACTGTCCTCTCAGAAAGTGACCACCTCACCTCTGCTGTTTGACTTCTGTTCTTCTCTTCTCTTCTCCTCTCCTCTCCTCTCCTCTCCTCTCCTCTCCTCTCCTCTCCTCTCCTCTCCTCTCCTCTCCTCTCCTCTCCTCTCCTCTCCTCTCCTCTCCTCTCCTCTCCTCTCCTCTCCTCTCCTCTCCTCTCCTCTCCTCTCCTCTCCTCTCCTCTCCTCTCCTCTCCTCTCCTCTCCCTCTCCTCTCTCCTCTCCTCTCCTCTCCTCTCCTCTCCTCTCCTCTCCTCTCCTCTCCTCTCCTCTCCTCTCCTCTCCTCTCCTCTCCTCTCCTCTCCTCTCCTCTCCTCTCCTCTCCTCTCCTCTCCTCTCCTCTCCTCTCCTCTCCTCTCCTCTCCTCTCCTCTCCTCTCCTCTCCTCTCCTCTCCTCTCCTCTCCTCTCCTCTCCTCTCCTCTCCTCTCCTCTCCTCTCCTCTCCTCTCCTCTCCTCTCCTCTCCTCTCCTCTCCTCTCCTCTCCTCTCCTCTCCTCTCCTCTCCGCGCCGCGCCGCGCCGCGCCGCGCCGCCCCGCCCCGCCCCGCCCCTCCCTTCCCTGCCCTTTCCTTTCCTTTCCTTTCCGTTCCTATCCTTTCCTTTCCTTTCCTGCCCTTCCCCCACTGCCCTCGCGGACATCAACCATGTCTCCTCTCCCTGTGTCTTCCTTGTCCTTGATACCTCGGTTCCTATCCCTCCTCCGTCGTCCTCCTACAAGTTTCCCACCTATCCTTGGGATCAAGAGGTTGTAATTTTACAGAAATTGTGTTGTTTTCCTTTGTCCGTCCTGTCTTTCTTTTACATCTGTACAACTTGCCTCCATTTCCTCTAATCGCCCCCCCCCACACACACGCACGCACTTCTATCGACCACCTCACCTCGATTGCCTCTTCTATTGTATCCTCCCCCATCGGCCCCACAGACATCGATCACCGGCGCAAACGCTCACGGCCCGATCTTGAGGGCAGCGGCGGCGGTGGCGGCGGCGGCGGCAGCCACAGCAACAGCCACGTGAACAGCGGCCACTACAGCTCCGGCAACGGCAACGGTGGCCACAGCGCGGGCGGCCAGCCGATCGACTACTGGTCGGTGGAACCGGGGGACCAGGTGGTGGCTAAGATATCGTCGGACAGCAGCGCGGCTGATGATTGGATCCTCGTATCCGTGCGGCGCGTGGACAAGGACCATGCCCGGTGCGTACAGTGACCGAGCTGCTTCGCATTCAGTGGCCGCGGAGCATGCAGTGGCACGGTGCAGACAAGTGATTTGTTGCCTCGCGTGCATGCAGCGATGACTGTGTCATGGGGTAGATAGAGAGATAGAGAAGATTGTTTAGGGTGCTATCCATGACCAACTTGGTTGGGGTGCTGTGCCTATATAATGGTACTGGCCAGTAGATGTGTTGGCATGGTTGATGTGGGCGAGCGCTTAGGGTGTATACAGTGACCACCGATTTTGATCGTGTGCCTTGGCGTCCCCCCGTTTTCCCCTTTTTCTCTTGCCTTATGCCTTGGCCATCCCTTTCCGCATCCCCTTTCTTCATTCCCTTCATGCCCCTTCATGCCCCTTCATGTATTTCATTCCCTTCTTTTGTGCCCCTTGAATCATCCCCTGTCCTTGTGCCCCGTTCTTCATCCCTTGCTCCATTGCCGTCCCTGACGCCGCCTTCCTCATGGCCATGACCCATCCCCATCACCGCCCCTCAGGTTCCATGCGGTCAATGACTGACAAGCCGGCATGCGGTCCCTTACGCCCCTTAACTTTTCACCGTACCCGCCCTCCACCACTGCCATAACCCGCCCCTCAGTTTCCACGTTGTGGATGACGAGCCAGGGGACGAGGAGGAGGATGGGGACAGCCCGCAGGAGAGGTGAGCCGCACAGCCGAGAGAAGGGAACTATTAGGGTGGCACAGTAGAATTTTCTCTTCCATGTTAGGGATGAAATGAAGTATTCAGGCTGCGGGTGTCTTCATGGTTATTCTCTCTGCGCCTGCTTTCATTAGTATGAGCCGTGTGGCAGTGCGAGGGCAGTGCAAGGGCAGTGCGAGGGCAGTGCGAGAGCAGTGCGAGGGCAGTGCAAGGGCAGTGCAAGGGCAGTGTGAGGGCAGTGCGAGAGCAGTGCGAGGGCAGTGCGAGGGCAGTGCGAGGGCAGTGCGAGGGCAGTGCAAGGGCAGTGCAAGGGCAGTGTGAGGGCAGTGCGAGGGCAGTGCGAGGGCAGTGCGAGAGCAGTGCGAGAGCAGTGCGAGAGCAGTGCGAGAGCAGTGCGAGAGCAGTGCGAGAGCAGTGCGAGAGCAGTGCGAGAGCAGTGCGAGAGCAGTGCGAGAGCAGTGCGAGAGCAGTGCGAGAGCAGTGCGAGAGCAGTGCGAGAGCAGTGCGAGAGCAGTGCGAGAGCAGTGCGAGAGCAGTGCGAGAGCAGTGCAAGGGCAGTGCAAGGGCAGTGCAAGGGCAGTGCGAGGGCAGTGCGAGGGCAGTGCGAGGGCAGTGCGAGGGCAGTGCGAGGGCAGTGCGAGGGCAGTGCGAGGGCAGTGCGAGGGCAGTGCGAGAGCAGTGCGAGAGCAGTGCGAGAGCAGTGCGAGAGCAGTGCGAGAGCAGTGCAAGGGCAGTGCGAGGGCAGTGCGAGGGCAGTGCGAGGGCAGTGCGAGGGCAGTGCGAGAGCAGTGCGAGGGCAGTGCGAGGGCAGTGCGAGGGCAGTGCGAGGGCAGTGCGAGGGCAGTGCGAGGGCAGTGCGAGGGCAGTGCGAGGGCAGTGCGAGGGCAGTGCGAGGGCAGTGGGAGGGCAGTGGGAGGGCAGTGCGAGGGCAGTGCGAGGGCAGTGCGAGGGCAGTGCAAGGGCAGTGGGAGGGCAGTGCAAGGGCAGTGCGAGGGCAGTGCGAGGGCAGTGCAAGGGCAGTGCGAGGGCAGTGCGAGGGCAGTGGGAGGGCAGTGCAAGGGCAGTGCGAGGGCAGTGCAAGGGCAGTGCAAGGGTAGTGCAAGGGCAGTGCAAGGGCAGTACGAGGGCAGTGCGAGGGCAGTGCGAGGGCAGTGCGAGGGCAGTGCGAGGGCAGTGCGAGGGCAGTGCAAGGGCAGTGCAAGGGCAGTGCGAGAGCAGTGTGAGGGCAGTGTGAGGGCAGTGCGAGAGCAGTGTGAGAGCAGTGCGAGAGCAGTGCGAGAGTAGTGCGAGAGCAGTGCGAGGGCAGTGCAAGAGCAGTGCGAGAGCAGTGCGAGAGCAGCGCGAGGGCAGTACGAGAGCAGTGCAAGAGCAGCGCGAGGGCAGCTAGGCGTTGTGAAATGTGAGGGCCATTACCCATGTCTGAGGTGGCTGGAATGCACTAAGTTCAATTTGGTGCCTGCATCTTCCTGTGTGAGTGTCTGTTGTCTTGTGTGTATGGGTATATGCGTGTATGCGTGTATGCGTGTATGCGTGTGTGCATGTGTGCGTGTGTAAGTATGCGCGTGTGCCCATTATGTGAGTTTCTGTGTGCTTACTTGTTCTTGTGCATCTTTGTGTCTGCTCGTGTGTACTTGTGTGTGTGAATTTGTGTGCGTTTTTGTCTGTGTGGCGTGTCTGTCCGTGGTCTTCTACAAATCTAAATGTTCTTTGCTTGGCATTCCGTTATTTTTTGCGTTCTACTCGCTTCTTCCCTTAGCATTGGCCGACCTCATACTCGGTGATGCACTAGCTACCCTCGGCTCGGCTAAAAATGCTCTGTCTGCATGCTGGTGCCTTGCGCAGGACGTATGTGCTGCCAGCCGCCTCCATCATCCCGCTGCCCAAGTGCCTCGATCCCACCGGTGCGTGCGCTGTTGAATCATACATTTGTTGTTCATGACACAGTTGGGTAAGTGCTATTTGTTAGTACTATTTGTGAGAGACATCATCGCGCAGCCCAAGTGCCTCGATCCCATAGGTACTTGGGCTGCAAGTCGGAATGAAACTACGGCTTCGCAAGCCAACCCCCTGGGCTTCGCAAGACACAAAGGGGGCTGGTGTTCGCACTTGCTGAGTGGAGGAGTTCTTGCCTTGGGGAAGCCTTGGCTCGCATGAAAGAATTTTGAGGGGTTGTAAGAGCGAAAGCGATAGAAAATAGCCAGCATAAGGTACATTCAGTGAAGGCAAATAGGCGTGTCAGCCTTAGTAGTTGTGTGAAAAAATTTCAAGGCCCAGGTGATCAGGTGTGGTGGTGCGGTGGCACGTTGGGTGTGGTGCCTCTCATATCATTCTACCTTTGCCTATATACAGTAGAATGTATATACTGTACTCTAGAATGGATTCTTCGCTGCGCTACACGTGTTCTTTCCTGGGGAGGGTTACACCACGACACACGCTGCACCTAGCATCGGATACGTGCATGTCACTGTCATGTCGCTGTTGTTTACCGCTGTGCACCCAGCATCTGTTAACACAGGTCGCTCGTGTCTATCATACCATATGTTGCACCTTTTCCCCCAAGGCACCCATGAATGGTTGCGTATTTCTCTTACCCGCATGATCCCATCTCTTCTGCACCTCCGCCCCCTTTTTTGTTCCCATGTCCCTCCCACACCGCCCCATCTAAGTACTGCTCTCACACTGTGCACCCGGCATTGGTCACACCCTTCGCTCCTGCCTATCAAACCACACCCGGTGTCTATTTTCACAAGTTTCACTCCCCCCCCCCAGCACCCAGCATTACTGCGTTAACAAGTTCCGCTCTTGTCCGTCATGACGTGCCCGATGCTGTGCGCCCATCAGGCACGCACGAGTGGTCGCGCGGCAGCACCGTGCTCGCTCTGTTCCCAGGCACCACCGCCTTCTACCGCGCGCGCGTGCTGCAGCCACCCTCCAAGAGAAAAGGCGGAGCGTGAGTCGCACTGGCTAGCCTTCGTTTTGCCAATGAAATACAGCCACAACGTATGGTATTACTTGCCGCAACCCTAATGTACTGCTTGTATGATTGTGTGTGAGTACGCCACTGGCTAAGTTGTGCTAGTCATTGACATGCGACAACCGTGTATTTGTTTGAAAGAAGCGGGACGTAGCCAGGGTAGGGAGCGCTTGTGAATGAACTGCGGTAGCGAGCGTACCGCTTGTGGGACTGCGCCCGAGGCAACCACGGTGAGTTAACCACTGGCTGCCCGCATGAGCGTCCTGAATCATGGCTGCCTGCCCTCCATGCTGGTGGCCTTGCGGACAAAGTCATCAAACTGTGCGAATAAATATACCAAACTGTGTGGACAAAATGTCCCCCACTAGCAGACGTTTGCACGATGGTTGCACCAGTAGACTAGTTGACGGCTGTGCCCAACAGCTCTTCGTCTTTGTTGAAACATCTTTGAATCATATGCACGTGTTGGAACCAGGTCTTGTACTAGTGTGTCGCCCGAATTGGGAGATCCATCCATCCATCATCAACAGCAGCACTGGGCACCCCCGCTTCCATCGGCATGAGTGGCTCGCAGCAACTCGGCATGTGCAACGTCATGTTCAAGCATCAATAGTCATTTGTAAACCTAGGCCCTCGCCAGCTGCCTCCGCGCTCTTAATGGGCAATGGGCGTGGTGTTCCGACCTGAACTGTTTGTGCACCTGGTTTACCTTGTTTGTACACCTAGCAGGTACTCGCTGGAGTTTGACGATGACGAAGAGGATGGGGTGGATGGCCTGCCGCAGCGCGCGATTCCGTTCAAATACGTGGTGGGCCTGCCGTCGGATCACCGGCAGTGAGGCGGGGACGTCGGCCAGTGTGCAAATTCGGTTTTGAAATATATATAGCCGACCCTCACGTGGTGTATGGTACGTGGTGGGCCTGCCGTCGGATCAGCGGCAGTGAGGGGGGGACGTGGTCCAGTGCTGGTTGCCTCACGTGCCGGTTGCCTCACGTGCTGGTTGCCTGAAGTTCTGCTTGTCTGATGGCCACCAGCCTGGTTATCTGGCGGAGCCGATTTTCGGAAGCACCGTTAGGTTGGCCAGAGTTGGCGAAGCTTATAAGGCTGTATACGTGAGAAAATACATAGGAATAGGGGATAAAATTCGTCAATCCATCCATCCATCCATCCATACATACATACATACATACATACATACATACATACATACATACATACATACATACATACATACATACATACATACATACATACATACATAATACGTGCTACATGTTCTCCCATGTGCGATACAGCACCTTGGCGAGCTATGGATGCCGAGAATGCTCATAACTTTTACATCCGGGCATGAAATTTGGTCGGGTAAATTGCAGTAGAAGCGTCTTTTGATGACGAACACGATGATATAATTTTCAGCCGCCATCGCCCAAGATTTAGCGCAATATCAACAAAACGCAGCACAGGCAGGGTTCGTATTTTCCGGAACCAGCTATGGCAGAAACTCCGTCAACCGCCTCCCATACTCTCTCCGAGGGGGAGGCTTCAGCGCCCAACACGATTACGCAACTAATTGCAGATGCGGAAACCATAGCAACGCAGCCCCGGGCCAGCGAGGCAGCCATTACCGCCTCCTCCAAGCGGCTTTGCGTCACCCCAGCCGACGAGATGGACCGCCAGGTCCCTTTGCCATCGTCTTCTCAACCCAGCGAGGCCACCCCCATTGACGAGGACGACGACGACGCCGACGACGACGACGCTGAGTTCGACCCAGCATCCTTCATGCCTGGCAAGGTTGTCGCCGAGCCCCGGTTCTTTTCGCTTACCGCCGAGGAGGCGCAGGCTATCCTGCACCACCTGAAAGCCAATGACATTCCACTCTATTTTCCCACGTCTGGCGATACCATTTCTACGGACCAGCTTGCCGAAATGGACGAGCCAGAGCTTCGACTTTCTGTTTTCCTGAGCCACGCGCAGGCCCCCTGCCTCCGGGCACTCTTTGCCGCTTTCAAGGAAGCCGAGCACGGCACCGCCAACACCCCTGATGCTGCTTCCCCGGAAGCAGACCTGCACAAGCTCAATAAGGAAGTCGCAGACATGGCTGCCCAACTCGGCGCCTTGTCCACTGCTATCCGTCAAGACACTGCTGCGCTCAATCCAGCATTGCCGAGGTCAAGGCCGCCCTGGCCACACCTCCCCAGCCAGCAGCCCCTGCACCCACCAGCTATGCTAACGTGGTAAAACAGACGGACATTGCCAACCTGATGGAAGATGCAGCACGCAGGGGGGCTGCAGCCCACAAGACTGCGGTCGAGGAGGACCTGCGCTCACGCAGTATAGTGGTCCGGTATTTCCAGGTCGCACAGCAGCCTGAAACGGACCTGATGCTAGCGCAACGCCTGTACCACAGCCTCATCGTGGGCAGGCTGCAACTGGGCAACGAACGCATCCGCATTGAGTCGGCAGCCTGGATGGCGGGCCAGCCTGGCCCCATCCGGGTGACCTTTGCGAATGTGGCCAGCAAGGTGAAGGTACTCCAGGCCCGCAAGCTCCTAGGCGGGAAGAACGCGCCGAGCCTCGACGACCTCCTCTCACCGGCCCAGCTAGTCATCAAGAATGGTCTGCTGGGCAGCGACGTGGCGACCAAGGCCAAGCAGGAGCCAGAAGGTCTACGTCCGCCTCGTCCACGACACCCCCGTGCTATTCATCAACGGCCAGCGCACGGAGGCGCAGGCTCCGAACAAGCGGCACAAGTCGGGCCGTCCCAGGCCCGCCCCAGCTGCGTCATCATCGTCTACGCACGTCCCGGGTATGGATGGCGCCCGGTAAGGGCACACCCTCGCGGCCTCGCGGTACAATAGGCTTTGGGCACAGCCTTTATAAACAAGCCCCTTTCCATCCTCATGTCGCACCGTGCGAGCATGATCAGGATGCAAGGTCGCCAGGCACGCCACGGTCAACCTTCCCGCCAATTTACCAGCCTTACACGCCTCCTAGCCCGCCTTGAGCGGGATGAGGCCCAGTCGACACGCCGGCGACCCCAGCCAGGACGGAGACGACGCATATCCGTCCTGAAAGAAAGCCTCCATGCGTTGACAAGCATTAACCCCAATCGCCACCCTCCCCCTCCCCCCCCCCCCCACCCCCACCCCCACCTCCAGCACTACCCTTCTCCACCCCCACCCCCACCCCCACCCCCCCGCTAATAGGGCAACGGCCCATTCTTGGTATTGCTAGTTTTAACGTGCGCACCCTCCCTGCAGATCCTTCTACGAGCGGCGGCACCCCAGCACGCCAACGCGTCGACGAGCTGATCGCCCTGTGCGCCGACAACAAGATCGCTGTTCTTGGAGTCCAGGAGCACCGACGCACCGTTGACCCTCAGCACGCGGTCAACGGTCTGCTGGTCGACGACCTGCGTGCAGGCTGGCGGTTCCACTATGGTGGCGGCGACGCGCCGGGCCAAGGTGGTGTGGGCCTCTTGTGCTCGCCGGCAGCATCAGAGCAGCTCCAGTCCATCGTGCTGCGGTCCCCGCGTGTGCTAGTGGCCACTTTTTCGGCCACTGAGGGCCATTCACACCACACGCTAACCGTTATCGTGGGATATGCACCACATGCGGGTCGAGCTCAGGCGGAACGTGAGGCCTTCTTCGACGCCCTCAAGGAGGAGGAGGCCAACATCCCAGCTCGGCACTTCCTGGTTATGCTGCTCGACGCCAACGCCACGCTGCCAGTTGGCACTGGGGGCGCTCAGTATTCCCCAACCAACACGACAGCCAACGGTAACACGCCTTTATTTGCGAATCTGCTGGCAGAATCTGCGCTGGTTGCATGCAATGCTTCTTTCGCACGCCCCGCTGAGCAGCTGGCCACCTTTTTTGGGCCGTCGGATCGGGTGGTGTGCCTTGATTATGTCTGCGTACGTCGGGCTCAGCGCCCCTCAGTTGTCGATGCTCGCGTCCTGCAAGATTCTGTCAGCACGGTGGAATCTGATCATCGTCTCGTGCTCGCTCGCATCAGATTGCGGTTTCCTGGGGTGAAACCGTCGCGACAGCTGGCACCTCAGCCAGATCTGAAAGTGCTCCGGATTGTGCTGAAGGATGCCGACAAGATGTCAGCAGAAGAGCAGGCCGCTATGTCGCACAGGGATGATTTCCTGGCCGTATTCGACGCCGGGGGCAGCCGACAGCAGTTACACGCCATTCCGCCGCCGGGGGATATTTCAGTGATCCTCCGTGGTGTCGCCGCCAAGTATCGCCTGGCTGCCCGCACCCTCCCCACCTTGCCTCCGCGTCGGCAGCTTGCTGTCCACCGTCACGCACCGACAGTGGTCGCCGCCAGGCAGATGCTCCGCCGCAACAGAGATCCGCTCGCCAAACCTGGGCTGCAAGCAGCTCTGAGGGCCGCCTACGAGCAGGCTGAGAAGGCAGATGCTCAGCAGATGGTCAAGGACCTGCGCAGCTGCCAGCAGAAGCACGACGGCAAGGGGGCCTGGTTCTGGTACAAGCGCCTCGGGCACCCGGACGGCCTCGGCCGGCCCCACCGCCACGACGTCCCCGGCGCCCCAGCCAAGCGGCTTCGTACCTGGGCCACGGCCACGGCCGAGGTCGTGGGGACAGCTGCGCCGCCCCCACCCCTGCTCCCAGCCGCCGCCGCCCGCCCGGCCGCCCTGGCCGGCCCCGCAGGGCCCCCGGCCCCGCCTAGGTCAGCGGCGGACTACCTAGTCCCCCCGCTGGTCGGCCCACTTGGCGACCCGTCTGACATGCCTCCTTTCACCTCTCGCGAGGTCACGGAGGCGGTCCAGCGCCTGCGTTATGACGCAGCCACCGGCTCTGACGAGATTCCGGCCGCAGTTGTAAAACTTGCAGCCGAATTCGAGGACACAGGTGTTATGCTGCTCTTCCGGGACATCTGCAACCGCCTTCTGCTGTCGTCGCAACCACCTCCAGCGGCCTGGCAACACAGTTTTCGCACGATGCTGTACAAGAACAAGGGGTCGCCTGCCGACCCCGGCAACTACAGAGGGGTGTGCATTCAAAGTGCCCCCCTCAAGCTTCTTATGCGGCTCATCCTGAACCGCCTGCGCACGGCCCTGGACGGTCACCTCAGCGAGACTCAGCACGGCTTCCGTTCAGGTCGCAACACAGTACAGGCGCTCTTCGCTACTCGCCGACTGGTGGAGGAACTGCAACGCCTTCAGCCTGGTGAGTCCCCTTTGCACCTTGTGCTGGTGGACTTCATCAAAGCCTTCGATTCGGTTTTCTGGCCTGCGCTTTGGGACATCCTCGAGTTGTTCCGGATCCCCCGCCCCCTGATTGCTGTCATCCGCAACCTGTATGAAGGGTCCACCACTTCGGTGCGCACTTCTTACGGGACCACGCCCCCATGCCCTTTACAGAAGGGTGTGTGGCAGGGCTGCGTGCTGTCGCCCTACCTGTTCATTATTGTTGTCGAATACGTAATGATTCAGGCGCGCAAGCGATTTGCCCGCATCGTGGGCAGGGAACCAGGAGTGCAGGTTGCTAACAAATTCTGGCATGGCGGTGCGGACACGGAGATTCGGCTAGCAGACATCATTTACGCAGACGACACCACCCTCTTTGAGGACACTGAGCACGTGCAGACATGGCTTGACTGCCTGGCTCTCGAGGCCCGTGCAGTGGGGCTTGAGGTCAGCAAGAAGACAGAGGCCCTGGCGGTTGGGCTCACCACCTCAGCGCCGCCCCTCTATCTCCTAGACGGCTCTCGAGTCCTGTATCGGGACCGCGTTAAGCTGCTGGGCAGCCTGCTCCCTAGCTGCGAGGTGATGTGGACCACCGCATCTCCCTCGCCTGGCACGCTTTACGCCAGTACCGGGCCCTATGGCGCAAGCCCCTGGGCAAGATCGAGAAACAGGACCTGTTCAAGGTCCTCGTCCTTCCTGTTCTCACGTATGGCGCCGAGACGTGGACCCTCACCGCCGACCTGGCCCGCAAGCTGGACGGCGCGGTCACCAGCATGCTGCGTTCCATTTTCAGAGTAGGATATGCTGCTCATGTCCGCAATGAGGACCTGTACCAGGGCATGCCCTATATCACCAGCACAATTAAGCAACGCCGCCTGCAGCTAGTAGGGCACCTAGCTCGCACCAACCAGGTAGACACCTCACGTGGCCCCCCCGCAGGACTGCGACCAGCCCAGCCTGGCCGGCACCTCCTGACGTGGGCTGGGCCCAGTGATGTTAGACGCCGCAAGGCCCGCACCTTCAAAGAACAGCTAGTAGAGGACATGGGGGGCCTCGGCCTCTCCGTGATTTGGAAGAAGATGATGGACAAGGCCAAGTGGGCCCAGGTCATAGAGGACAACGAGCCCCCCCAGTGGGGAAGCGCCCGCGTGTGCAATCCCGCGGGAGGCACGCTAGATAGCTCCCCCTAGGGCAGCGTGCGGCTGCCTAGATAGATGATGTAGTTAGAATGTTGCTAGATAGATGTAGTATGTAGCCAATGTAGATAGATTAGACCGGTAGGAATGTTTGCACCCATCCATCCATTCATCGGGGTTAATGCTCCGTGACTCCCCAACGGGAGCACGAGTCTAATTAATTAATTAATTAATACATACATACATACATACATACATACATACATACATACATACATACATACATACATACATACATACATACATACATACATACATACATACATACATACATACATACATACATACTATCTAGTACCAAATCCGAAAGGCTTGCATCACTCCCCGGACAGGAGAACTTTTGCGGATGACTGTAGGTGTAAGTTGGCGATGCCATGGTAACCGGAGACGTCCGTCCTATAGTCAGCAAAATTGGTGCGAGAGGTCCCCAGTTCGATTCCGGTCGGATTCATTTGCAGATCGCGTTTTCCGCGTTTTCCGCGGCCCGGCACTGAACGCAAAGGTTTTCACCTTTGCGGAGTGTCTGATCAGAATACATACATACATACATACATACATACATACATACATACATACATACATACATACATACATACATACATACATACATACATACATACATACATACATACATACATACGTCCATACATACATCCATACATCCATACATCCATACATCCATATATCCATACATCCATACATCCATACATCCATACATCCATACATCCATACATCCATACATCCATACATCCATACATCCATACATCCATACATCCATACATCCATACATCCATACATCCATACATCCATACATCCATACATCCATACATCCATACATCCATACATCCATACGTCCATACATACATCCATACATCCATACATGATCCATACATCCATACATCCATACATCCATACATCCATACATCCATACTGGCGGACATCATCCTACGCAGTCTATGCAGACGACACCACCCTCTTCGAGGACACTGAGCACGTGCAGACGTGGCTTGACTGCCTGGCTATCGAGGCCTGCGCAGTGGGGCTTGAGGTCAGCAAGAAGACAGAGGCTCTGGCGATTGGGCTCACTCAGCCACCGCCCGCCCTCTTTCTCCTTGACGGCTCTCAAGTCCTGTATCGGGACCGTGTCAAGCTGCTGGGCAGCCTCCTCCCCAGCTGCAAGGCTGATGTGGACCACCGCATCTCCCTCGCCTGGCACGCTTTACGCCAATACCGGGCCCTGTGGCGCAAGCCCCGGGGCAAGATAGAGAAACAGGACCTGTTTAAGGTCCTCGTCCTTCCTGTTCTTACATATGGGGCCGAGACGTGGACCCTCACCGCCGACCTGGCCCGAAAGCTGGACAGCGCGGGCACCAACATGCTGCGATCCATTTTCAGAGTAGGATATGCTGCTCATGTTCGCAATGAGGACCTGTACCTCGGCATGCGATATATCACCAGCACCATTAAGCAGTGGCGCCTGCAGCTAGTAGGGCACTTAGCTCGCACCAACCGGGTAGACACCTCACGTGGCCCCCCCGCGGGACTGCGCCCAGCTCAGCCTGGCCGGCACCTCCTTACGTCGGCCGGGCCCCGTGATGCTAGACGCCGCAAGGCCCGCACCTTCAAAGAACAGCTAGTAGAGGACATGGGGGGCCTAGGCCTCTGCGTGATTTGGAAAAAGATGATGGACAAGGCCAAGTGGGCCCAGAAGAGGATTGTTAAGGCTCACACGCCCGACCCTGTGGGCAAACCACCTCCCCCCAAGCGGAGGAGGCGATTTGATGAGTAGGGTAGTTAGGATTTTTCTAGACTAGCTAGATTAGAGTTAGCCGTTAGTTCGATTACGCGGCTCCTCCCACCCCACCCATCCATCAAGGAATATGTGCTACATGATCTCCCAACGGTGGCATGTTATAATTTAATTTAATTTAATTTAATTTTTTAAGTGGGCCCAGGTCATAGAGGGCAACGAGCCCCCTCGATCCCGTGGGGAAGCGCCCGCGTGTGCAAACATACGGGAAGCACGCCAGACAGGTCCCCTAGGGTAGAGTTGATGTTGATAGATTTTGTAGATAGATTAGACCGGTAGGACTGTTTGCACCCATCCATCCATCCATCAGTGACTCCCGAACGGGAGCACGAGTCTAATTAATTAAGCAGCTAAGTAAGTAAGTGAACATGCGCTGAAGCGACATGCCACGGAGTACCTGATGATCGAGGTACTTTTCTACGCGGATACTTCATGCCATGGATGAGTGCAACCCGCGAAGCCAAGTGTCGCGACGTACTCACTCGCCCAGGTCTGGAGTCGCAGATAGTTACTCCGCGTCATCCGGACTATCCGAGACGACTCTACGCTCGATCGGCGCAACGATGACGGGTGTGGGGGTACGTTGCATGCTAACCCCCAATAGCCCGGCCAGGCACCGATAGCACATCAATTAATAAAGTACATAACTCTGATGGGGGTGTATGTAACACATAGCCCTGAGTTAGATGATCGAAAATGGCTGACGGCGGTATGGCTGATGGCGGAGCTCAGATCTTTTGCGTCTGAGCCCCAAATTCGGTCAGACCACTTGCATTCGATGCGCTTTTTTCAGACACACACGCCAGTATAATCGGTTACAGCTGAAACGCAGTATTGCCAAAGTTACTCACGTGACAAGCAGCTATTAATTAATTAATTAATTAGAAACATAACTCCGTTGGGAGTATCTGTAGCACATAGCCCTTGAGAAGGGGCAGATGGCCTATAATACATTCTAGGCTACTTCCTGCAAGGGTGGGAATGTAAACAACACTTGCTCTAGGTGCACTAGGGCACCTGCACCACCCAGAGTCTCGGGCAACTCCCATGCAGCTAAGGGGAGCCCGTCATAGGTGGGGAAGATCATCATGGCTATACAAGAGCTAGGGCGTGGCTTCTCGACAGAGAGCATCTAGCTCTCTGCATGGCATAGCATGGCTAAATTCTAATGCAACATCCATGGGGGTCCCATTATAGGCAGGGCTTGGCTAAATTCTGAAGGCATCATCCATGGGGGCCATTACTGTATGGGCGCACATGCTAGGCTAAGCCTGACTAATCTACACTACTCGCTGGACCCACACCTGGGACAAGAGGAGGTGGAAGACCATTGTCCAGGCTCATACGCCCGCCCCTGTGGGCAAGCCCCCTCCCCCCAAGCGGAAGGGGCGCTTTGCTGAGTAGAATAGGTAGGGTTTTCTAGATTAGATTAGCTTAGAGTTAGATTAGTGCGGTTTCGCGGCTTTGCCCCCCCCCTCCATCCATCCACGGGAATATGTGCTACATGATCTCCCAACGGAGTCATGTTATAATATAATATAATACAATTTCATCTTAAAAACTGGTATATATTCCCTAGTCTGAGGTGGAAGGAGGGGCCTGCCAGGGCTTGTGGTCAACGTAGATGACCGCCCCCCTCCAGTATACCGGCTTCCCCCTTGCGCTCTGCCGGAGCTGAAGGTAGGTCGGCCATTGCTCGCGTCGCCGCTGTTGCTGGGCCAGGGTCAAGTCGTCGTCCAGCGTGAAGCGAGTCTCCGAGGCTTCTTGCGGCATTTAAGGAACGCCAGCTTGTCCGCCATGTACTTAAAGGTGAGGAGCACGGGTGCCGGGCCAGCCTTCCCCCGCACGCGGGGGAGGCGGACAGCCGACATCCGTAGCTCACCAGTGAGTTGCATGGGGGCAAAAATGACGCGCTTTAATGCCTCAAGAAGGCTCGTGGAGGTCTCACCTGCCGTGAATACAAGCCCTGGCAGGCCCCCCCTGCCACCTCAGACTAGGGAATATATACCAGTAGTGTAGATTAGTCAGGCTTAGCCTAGCTAGCATGTGGCCCACACGCATGTGCGCCCATAATGGCCCCCATGGATGTTTCCTTCAGAATTTAGCCACGCCATGCCTATAATGGGACCCCCATGGATGTTGCATTAGAATTTAGCCATGCTATGCCTATGCAGAGAGATGCTCTCTGTCGAGAAGCCATGCCCTAGCTCTTGAATTGAATTGAATTGTAACATAACTCCGTTGGGAGTATATGTAGCACATAGCCCAGAGAAGGGGCATATGGCCTATCATACATTCTAAGCTACTTCCTGCAAGGGTGGGAATGTAAACAACACTTGCTCTAGGTGCACTAGGGCACCTGCACCACCCAGAGTTTCAGGCAACACCCAGCTAAGGGGAGCATGTCATAGGTGGGGAAGATCAGCACAGCTATACAAGAGCTAGGGCATGGCTTCTCAGCAGGGAGTGACCCCCTGCATGGGCACTGCATAATTAAATAAAGCTTGGCATCATCTGGAGGGTGGCTCATCATAGGCACACATGTACATGACTAAAAAGGCTAGGCCTCAGCTGGTATAGTGCCTGTAGTAGGCGGGCATGTACAAGGCCACTGTCTAACTATTCTACACTACTGCTGCTGTATTCCCCTAGGCTGGGGCTTCTGGAGTCGCTGGGGCCGCGGTGGTCGAGGGGGTCGCGTGCCAGGGCTTGTGGCCGACGTAGATGGCCGCCCCCTTCCAGTACATACACCGGCTGGCCCGCCTTGGTCTGCCGGAGCTGGAGGTAGGTCGGCCATAGCTCCCGTCGCCGTTGTTGCTGCGCCAGGGTCAAGTCGTCGTCCACGGTGAAGGTGGTGTTCTCGAGCCGCTTGCGGCGTCTGAGAAACGAAATCTTGTCCGCTGGGCTGTCAAAGATGAGAAGAAGAGGAGGCGCCCCTGCCTTACCCCGCGCGCGGGGGAGGCGGTGGGCGGTCAGCTTAATCTCACCAAGGAGGCCCATGCGTGCAAGGATTTTGCTCTCAAACGCACGTGCAAGCTTCTCGGAATTCTCACCTTCCACCATGTCGAAGTTCTTGAGTATGGCGTTGAGGCTGCGCTTGGCGAGCTCGGCCTTTTCGCGGAGGTCAAGCGTCTGCCGCTGGAGCTGGGCTGCGACGGCGGAGGTGGTGGTCTGGTGGAGGTGGTGTGTTGCTTAAGCATGTCCGCCCAGGTGGTGATGGGAGGAGCATCGCCGGCCAGGCCAGCCGGGGCTGGCTTGGCGGCAATGTCCTTCACAGCCTGGGCGGTGAGGCCTGCGGTGTTCTGCAGAACCTCGATAGCGATGGCGTTGTCCTTAAGACGCCGGCTGGTCGATGTCGCGGAGCTGGGCGGTGATGGACTCGGTGGAGGCGGAGGGGGAGGGGGGGTGGAGGCGAGGAGGGCGGCGGTGGCGGTGGGGATGGTGGGGAGCTCAGCAGCCAGCGTGCCGCCCATTGCCGCCACATCTGCAGCAATGGGCGTCACGTGCTGTGAGAGGGCGGCGTGGAGGTGGTGGACGAAGGTGAAGTCGGTAATGGGGGCGGGGTGCAGAAGGTCCTCGGCCGAGCGCTTATATAGTGAGGGTAAAGAGAGCTGCGAGCTGAAGGCGCGGGGGCGAGACCAGCCGGCCAGGTTGGTCGACAAGTCTGAGACACGGTGGGAATACCGGCCGTCAGCTCCGTTGCGGAAAAGCTGGGTGTGGAAATTGAGTTGCTGGCACAGGGCCAGCAGTGAGGCGTGTCACCCGTAAAACACGAGCTCCAGTATCTTGATGGGTGGCATGTCAAAAAAGGCAGGCCTGTTGGCGTCGAAGGTGGTAAAGAGCCTATCGAAGTCAAAATCACGCTCAGACCAGCCAGGTTCGCCTGGGCGACTGCGCTTTGGGTCAGGCGTTGCAGAGGGCGAGGAGAGCCCGGGAGGGGTTCTGGGCGACCACCAGTGCGCGACTAGTGTCACCACTGCCTTCCAGCCCTGATGGCGAAGCTGCAGCCGGAGCTGCAGACGTATTTTCATTGCCGAGCGCAGCCGTCAGGCTGCGTTGCGTCGATGGGCGTTTGCTCATCGTATATTGCGTAATAGCGTCGGAAAATTATATCAGCATGTGCGTCTTAGAAAGACGAAGCGATTGTGATATTCACGACTAAATTCGGTGCTAGCCCTAGCTCTTGTATAGCCATAATAATGATCTTCCCCACCTATGACGGGCTCCCCTTAGCTGCATGGGAGTTGCCCGAGACTCTGGGTGGTGCAGGTGCCCTAGTGCACCTAGTGAGCAAGTGTTGTTTACATTCCCACCCTTGCAGGAAGTAGCCTAGAAGGTATTATAGGCCATCTTCCCCTTCTCAGGGATATGTGCTACAGATACTCCCAACGGAGTTATGTTTCTAATTAATTAATTAATTAATTAATTAATTAATTAATAGGCGTACATGTACAACTGCCGACAGGCCACGGTGGCTAGGTACGCCTGCACTTACTGTTCTACACTAGACTACTGCTCTATTCCCCTGAAGCTGCCCGGGTCGGCCGGGCTGGAGGTGCTGGGGCAGCGGGCGTCGCTTGCCAGGGCTTGTGGCCAACGTAGATGCATGGCCGCCCCCTTCGATCCAGTACACCGGCTTCCCCGCCGCGGTCTGCCGGAGCTGCATGGAGGTAGGTCAGCCATAGCTCCCGTCGCCGTTGTTGCTTCGCCAGAGTCAAGTCGTCGTCCAAGGTGTACATAGTGAGTCTTCTCGAGCCGCTTGCGGCATCTGAGAAAAGAAATCTTGTCCGCCTGGTACTTCTCAAAGATGCATGAGCAGAAGCGGAGGCGCCCCCGCCTTAGGCCCGCGAGCGGGGAAGGCGGCCGGAGAGGGCTCCTCCAGCTTCATCTCACCAATGAGACCCATGCGGCCAAAGATTTCTCTCTCAAACGCCTGTGCAAGCTTCACGGAATTCTCACCTTCCACCAGGTCGAAGTTCTTGACGATGACGCTGAGGCTGCACTTGTCGAGCTCAGCCTCCTCGCGGAGGTCGAGCGTCTGCTGCTTGAGCTGTGCTGCGACGGTGGAGGTGGTGGAGGTGGTGTGTTGCTTTAGCATGTCCGCCCAGGTCTGGGCGGGAGGAGCATCGCCATGCAGCTGGGCCAGCGGGCCGGGGTGCCGGCTTGGCGGCAATGCATGTCCTGGCATCGCTTAGTGGGCGGTGAGGCCTGCGGCGTTTTGCAGGCACTCGATGGCGATGGCGTTGTCCTAGAGGCGCTTGTCGATGTCACGGAGCTGCCACGGTGATGGAGTCGGTGGCGGCGGTGGGGGTGGGGGTGGGGTGGAGGCAAGGAGGGTGGAGGTGGCGGTACGGAGATGCATGGCGGGGAGCTCGGCAGCCATGCAGCGTGCAGCCCACGGCTGCCACATCTGCAGCGAGGGGAGTCACGTGCTGCGCGATGGCTTCTTTAAGGTGGTGGACTGGAAGGTGGATTCAGTCAAGGGAGAGGTGACCCAGAGGTCGTCGGCAGAGCGCTTAAATGGAAAAGAGAGCGGCGAGCTGAAGGCGCGGTCCGCACCAGCCGGGCAGGTAGCCGTCAGTTCCGCGGTTGGAAACCAGCCGTCAACTCCATTGCGGAGGCACATTTTAGAGTGTCCAGAGTTGCTGGCACAGGGCAAGGAGCGAGGCGTGCGACCCATAAAACACGAGCTCCAGTATCTAATTGATTGATTAATTAATTAATTAATTAATTAATTAATTAATTAATTAAACTCGTATCTTGATGGCGCCTGGCGGGGGGTGCCCATGTCGAAAAAGCCGGGTCTGTTGACGTCAAAGGTGGAAAATAAACTGTCGACGTCAAAGTCGCGCTCAGACCAGCTATAGGTTCGCCTGGGCGACTGCGCTTGGGCTCAGGCGATGCAGAGGGCGAGGCAAGCCCGGGAGGGACCTCAGTGGGCGACCACCAGTGCGCGACTAGTGTCACTGCTGCCTTCCGGACGGACCTGAGGCCGGGCGAAGCTGCAGCCGGAGCTGCATATGTATTTTCAGGGCTTAGCGCACCCGCCAGGCTGCGTTGCGTAGAGGAGCGTTTGCTCGATTCATATCTTGCGTAATAGCTTCGGAAAATTATATCAGCGTGTGCGTCTTAGAAAGACGAAGCGATTGTGATATTCACAGCCGAATTTGTTGCCCAAACGTGAAAGTTATGGGCAGTCCGCCGTCAGCCATGGCTACCTCGTGGCTCGTGGCTCGTGGCTCGTGGCAGCCTCGGATGTAGCACATCAAGCTCCCATCATATCTGACTGCTTGTGCCAATGATTCTTTCAATACCGTACTGTGCTAGCCAGTTATACCTCGTAGATAACCTGCATTCTATTTTTTGCATAGTGACATAGATAGTGCATGAAATTTCTCTCACTTTGGCTGTCGACTCATGTGCTCTATTCTAAATTAAATTAAATTATAGCATGTCTCCGTTGGGAGATCATGTAGCACATATTCCTTGCTGGATGGACATGGAGGTACGTGGGCGAAGCCGCATCAGTAATCGAACGAACCTAACTAGTCTAGAAATTAAAAATCCTAACTACACTATTCAGCAAAACGCCCTTTCCGCTTGGGGGGATGAGGGGGCTTGCCCACAGGGGCTGGCGTGTGAGCCTGGACAATCTTCTGCCACCGCTTCTTGTTCTGCATGGCAGTCCAAAGAAGAGAGAGGGAGTGAATGCGGTGTTCAAACTGAGCTGGGACCACTAGGCCAGCCAGCAACATATGGATGTAGTTCATGGCAGGCTTACGGCTAGCTTTCTAGGAATGTCCTTGGGGCCAGCCCGGCCATGCAGGCCAGGTCAGGACTGTGCCGCCCTGGTTGGCCAAGCCGCTGGGGGCCGGCCAGACCAAGGGCGGTGTCGACCTGACTGGCGCGAGCAAGATGTCCTCCAAATGCTATCCTACGCTGCCTAATCGCGTCCGAAATGCGAGGCATACCCTGATACAAAGACTCTAATGACCTATGAGCACTTGGAAAACCCTACATTCAGGACCTGTCGGAGCATCCTGTAAACCGTGCCGTCTAGCTTAGCCGCCAGTGTGTCCGTGAGTGTCCATGCCTCGGCGCCATACGTAAGCACCGTGAGGACGAGGACCTTGAAGAGCATGAGCTTACGGTGCTCGCCCAGGCCCTTCGAGCGCCAGTAGGTGTTGAGCAATTAATTAAACGGAGCTGGGCCCAGGCCAGGCCGATGCAGATGTCCACATCGTCGGCGGTGTCGGGGAGCATGCTCCCTAACAGTTTGATAGCGATCACGGAACGGGACCTCCGTCCCGTCGAGCAGGCACGGCAGAGGCGGGCGACTGGAGCCGGCCCCAATCACCATCGCCTCAGTTTTGACACTAATCTCCAACCCCAACGCCCTCGATCGCCGGCCTCCAAGCCCAGACAGCCCAGCCAGGTCTGAATGTGCTCGGGGCGCACGATGAGGGATGCGCTATTCTAACCGTGCATGCACAAGAATCGAACACACAAGTGAGACAACTAAGTTTGTACTTGGGCTGGGCAGCCATTGCATACCTTGTCAGCAGAGGGACAGGCGTGGGTACTTTGCTTACCAACAAAGGCACGTAGTAGCCGGGCGAAAAATAAAAAAGAGCTCTTAAATTCATTACTCCATGGCCTTAAATTCATTACTACATTTTAAAAATAAAACAAATCACAAAACAACACTTACACTTCCAACAATGGCAGAAATAATCAGACGCGTCCATTTGGGGAGCCAATCAAAAGAATTAACACAATCGCTTCGTCTTTCTAAGACGCACATGCTGATATAATTTTCCGAAGCTATTACGCAATATATGACGAGCAAACGCTCCTCGACGCAACGCAGCCTGGCGGGTGCGCTCGATCGGCCCTGAAAATACGTCTGCAGCTCCGGCTGCAGCTTCGCCCTCAAGTCCGGCAGGCAGCGGTGACACTAGTCGCGCACTGGTGGTCGCCCTGCACCCTCCCGGGCTTCATGCCTCGCCTTCAGCCGGCTAGCTCGCCTGAGCCCAAACGCAGCCGCCCAACCGAACCTAGCTGGTCTGAGTACGACTTTGACGTTGATGGGTTATTTTCCACCTTCGACGTCAATCAACAGACCCGGCTATTTCGACTGGCCACACATCCGGATCCTGGAGCTCCTGTTTTATGGGTCGTATGCCTCCCTTCTTGACCTGTGGCAGCGCCTCCAACGCCACAAATGCTTCCGCAGCCAGTCTGACGGCGCCAGTTTCAGCCCCTCGCACCTGACCTCGGTCTGGCTGGTCGCGGCGACCGCTCCTTAAGCTTGCCGCCCTCTTTTCCATCCTTCAGCGTGCTTCCGCGGACCTCCAGATGGCAACCCATCCCCTAATAATTGACCGAATCCACCCTCCTCCTCCACCTCCACGCAGCCATCTCACAGAACGTGACGCCCCTCGCTGCAGATGTGGCAGCTGTGGGTCGCACGCTGGCTGAGCACTGAGCTCCCCACCATCCCCACCGCCACCGCCACCGGCCCTCCTTGCCTCCACACCCCCCCCCCCGATCCGCCTCCACTGACTCCAATATCACCGCCCAGCTCCGCGACATCGACCAGCAAGTCACATCGACAAGCAATGCAATCGCCATCGAGGTCCTGCAAAACACCGCAGGCCTCATCGCCCAGGCGGTGAAGGACATTGCCGCCAAGCCTGCCCCGGCTGGCCAGCCTGGCTGGCGATGCTCCTCCCATCCCGACCTGGGCGGACATGCTTAAGCAGCACACCACCTTTGGACACCACTTCTGCCGTCGCAGCACAGCTCCAGCAGCAGACGCTCGACCTCCGCGAGGAGGCCGAGCTCGCCAAGCGCAGCCTCAACGTCATCGTCAAGCACTTCGACATGGAGGAAGGTGAGAATTCCGAGAAGCTTGCACGTGCGTTTGAGAGAGAAATTCTTGGTCGCATCAGGGCCTTACTGGTGAGATCGAGCTGGTCGCCCACCGCCTTCCCCGCGCGCGGGGTAAGGCAAGGGCGCCCCCGCTCCTTCTCAAGAACCCGGCGGACAAGATTTCTTTTCTCAGATGCCGCAAGCGGCTCGAGAAGACTCACTTCACCCTTGACGACGACGTGACCCTGGCGCAGCAACAACGGCGACGGGAGCTATGGCCGACCTACCTCCGACTCCGGCAGACCAAGGCGGGGCAGCCGGTGTACTGGAAGGGGGCGGCCATCTACGTCGGCCACAAGCCCTGGCATGCGACCCCCGCGGCCCCAGCGACCGCCAGACGCCCCAGCTTAGGGGAATACAGCAGTAGTAGTGCATGTAGAATTAATTAATTAATTAAAATCATAGCTCCGTTGGGACGGCATATGTAACACATATGCCTTCCCCACTCACGGGACAAGGCGGCTCCCCCACCAGTCCTGCTCACCTTCCCCTTTCCTGAGGATAAGCAGCGGTTCCTCTCTCGTCGCAAGAGGTTGCACGACCTCACCTGGACCCTGGATGACGACCTGACCCCCGCTCAGCAACAGCAGCGACGCGACCTGTGGCCGGAATACCTCCGCCATAAGCAGGACCCCCAGAAGCCCAAGGTGTACTGGAGGGGCGGGGACCTGATGATCAACCACAAGATGTGGATGCCCCCAGCGGGCTAGAATAGCAATAGCCCTAGCAATTGTAACCATTGGAGTCACTGCCGCTAAGGCAGCCATGCCTAGAATGTTCGCCTAGCTGTGCCAACATACCTAGTCACGTGCCGCCAACGCACGGTACACAACCAGCCATAGCCTTAGCCTAGTCCTAGTACAGCCATGAGCAGCACTACGCCCGTGCTATGGTCAGATTACTTGCCCACGCTATACTTGTTATGCCCCGCTTACATGGGTCTTATTGCACCCACAGTTTGCCGGATCGTTAGCCTGTCCTTTTAGCTGGCGCGCCCGATTGCAGCCGTGTGGCATGCCTTTGGCATGAAGGAGACTGGGGTTCTCTGCCCTTTCTCCTGTAGTGCACACACAGGGATATTAAAAGCACTTCAGTGCTCCGTGACTCCCCAACGGGAGCACGTGTTTAATTAATTAATTAATATGTAACACATAGCCCTGAGAAAGGGGCATCTATGGGTTTGTAATACAATCAGGGCTACAACCCGGCAGGTGGAGGATGTACAACTATCACCTGCTCTGGGTGCACAAGGTGCACCTGCACCGCCATGATGGTTCATGCCTCCTTAACAAGCACAGGCACCCAGGGGGGGCTTGAGGAGAGGGCCTAGAAGGCCTGCATGACATATGGGGTGGAGGGTATGTGGCTAGGCTATAGCTGGTGTACACATGGCATCTCAGCAGAGAGTAACTCCCTGCATAGGCATTAAATTAAATTAAATTAAATTATAACATGCCTCCGTTGGGAGATCATGTAGCACATATTCCTTGATGGATGGGTGGGGTGGAAGGAGCCGCGTAATCGAACTAACCTAACTCTAATCTAGCTAGTCTAGAAAAGTCCTAACTACCCTACTCATCAAAACGCCTCCTCCGCTTGGGGGGAGGTGGTTTGCCCACAGGGTCGGGCGTGTGAGCCTTCACAATCCTCTTCCACCGCGTCTTGTTCTGCATGGCGGTCCAAAGAAGGGAGAGAGAGTGGATGCGGTATGCAAACTGGGCTGGGACCTGCATAGGCATAGCATGGCTAAATTCTTAATGCATCATCCATGGGAGGTCCCATTGTAGGCTGGGCGCGGCTAAATACTGAAATTAAATTAAATTATAACATGACTCCGTTGGGAGATCATGTAGCACATATTCCTGTGGATGGATGGAGGGGGGGACAAAGCCGCGGAACCGAACTAATCTAACTCTAAGCTACTCTAATCTAGAAAACCCTACCTATTCTACTCAGCAAAGCGCCCCTTTCGCTTGGGGGGAGGGGGCTTGCCCACAGGGGCGGGCGTATGAGGCTATGAGCCTGGACAATGGTCTTCCACCTCCTCTTGTCCTGCATAGCAGTCCAAGCAAGAGAGAGGGAGTGAATGCGGCTCTCGGAGACTCACTTCACCGTGGACGACGACTTCACCCTGGCACAGCAACAACGGCGACGGGAGCTATGGCCGACCTACCTCCAGCTCCGGCAGACCAAGGCGGGCCAGCCGGTGTACTGGAAGGGGGCGGCCATCTACGTCGGCCACAAGCCCTGGCAAGCGACCCCCTCGCCCACCGCGGCCCCAGCAGCTCCAGCCCCAGCCTAGGGGAATACAGCAGCAGTAGTGTAGAATAGAGACCGTGGCCTTGTACATGCCCGCCTACTACAGGCACTATACCAGCTTAGGCCTAGCCTTTTTAGTCATGTACATGTGTGCCTATGATTAGCCACCCTCCAGAGGATTAATTAATTAATTAATTAAAATCATAGTTCCGTGGGGAGCATATGTAACACATAGCCCTGAGAAAGGGGCATCTATGGGTTTGTAATACAATCAGGGCGACAACCTGCAGGTGTAGGATGTACAACTATCACCTGCTCTGGGTGCACTAGGTGCACCTGCACCTCCATGGTGGTTCATGCCTCCTAAACAAGCACAGGCACCCAGGGGGGGCTTGAGGAGAGGGCCTAGAAGGCCTGCATGACATATGGGGTGGAAGGTATGTGGCTAGGCTATAGCTGGCTCCAGATGGCCTCTCAGCAGAGAGTAACTCCCTGCATGGGCAAAGCATGACTCGAAATTGCTACGGCTATTGCAAGGGCGGGTGTGGGCCCGTCACGTAGGCATACATGGCCACGTCACTAAGCTTTCTAGGCTACACTACTGCTGTATATTCCCTAGGCTGGGGTGGCTGGGGTGGCTGGGGCGGCGGGGGTCGCCTGCCAGGGCTTGTGGGCGACGTAGATGTCCGCCCCCTTCCAGTAGACCGGCTTCTGCCCCGCCTTCTGCCGAAGCTGGAGGTAGGTCGGCCATAGCTCCCATCGCCGTTGTTGCTGCGTCAAGGTCAAGTCGTCGTCCAGCGTGTAGGCGGTCCCCCCAAGCCGCTTGCGACACTTGAGGAACTCCATCTTATCCGCCATGGTGTCAAAGGTGAGGAGCAAGGGGGTGGGGCCGGCCTTACCCCGCGAGCGGGGAAGGCGGGTCACCCCCCGCGGCTTGCCCTTACCAGTGATAGCCATGGGGACAAGGATTTTGTTCTCAAACGCCAGGGCAAGGGTCTCGGAGGTCTCGTCCTGCAGCGGGTCGAAGTGCTTGACTATGACGTTAAGGCTGCGCTTGGCGAGCTCGGCCTCCTCGCGGAGGTCCAGCGTCTGCTGCTTAAGCTGGGCGGCGACGGCGGAGGTGGTGGAGGTGGCGTGCTGCTTAAGCATGTCCGCCCAGGTCGGGATGCCGGGAGGAGCATCGCATCGGCCTTGCCTGGGCCAAGCTCCGTTCGCTCAAACCCTACTGGCGCTCGAAGGGCCTGGGCGAGCACCGCAAGCGCATGCTCTTCAAGGTCCTCGTCCTCACGGTGCTCACGTATGGCGCCGAGGCGTGGACGATCCCACTCAAACTGGCAGCTAGGCTAGACGGCACGGTTTACAGGATGCTCCGACAGGTCCTTAACGTAGGGTTTTCCGAGCGTCCGTCATCAGAGTCTTTGTATCATGGCATGCCCCGTATTTCGGACGAGATTAGGCAGCGTAGGATAGCATTTGTAGGACACCTTGCCCGCACCAGCCAGGTCGACACCGCCCTTGGTCTGGCCAGCCCCCAGCGGCTTGGCCAGCCAGGGCGACACATTCTGACCTGGCCTGGCCCCGAGGGCATTCCCAAAAGGGTAGGGAAACCTATCACGACCTACGTCCAGATGTTGCTGGACGACCTAGTGGTCCCAGCCCAGTTTGAGCACCGCATCCACTCTCTAGCCTTGATCGCATGGGCCTTACTGGTGAGATCGAGCTGGCCGCCCACCGCCTTCCCCGCGCGCGGGGTAAGGCAGGGCCGCCCCCGCTCCTTCTCACCTTTAAGACCCCGGCGGACAAGATTTCTTTTCTCAGACGCCGCAAGCGGCTCGAGAAGACTCTCTTCACCCTTGACGACGACTTGACCCTGGCGCAGCAACAACGGCGACGGGAGCTATGGCCGACCTACCTCCAGCTCCGGCAGACCAAGGCGGGGCAGCCGGTGTACTGGAAGGGGGCGGCCATCTACGTCGGCCACAAGCCCTGGCAGGCGACCCCCGCGGCCCCAGCGACCCCAGACGCTCCAGTTTAGGGGAATACAGCAGTAGTGTAGAATAGATAGACCGTGGCCATGTACATGTACGCCTCCTAGAGGCCCTATCCCAGCTAAGCCACGCGCTTTATTTAATCATGTACATGTGTGCCTATGATGAGCCACACTCCAGATGCTGCCTAGCTTTATTTAGTTATGCTATGCCATGCAGAGAGATGCTCTCTGTAGAGAAGCTATGTCCTAGCTCTTGTATAGCCATGATGATCTTCCCCACCTATGACAGGCTCCCCTTCGCTGGGTGTTGCCTGAAACTCTGGGTGGTGCAGGTGCCCTAGTGCCCCTAGAGCAAGTGTTGTTTACATTCCCACCCTTGCAGGAAGTAGCTTAGAATGTATGATAGGCCATATGCCCCTTCTCTGGGCTATGTGCTACATATACTCCCAACGGAGTTATGTTACAATTCAATTCAATTCAATCCACTCTCTCTCCCGTCTTTGGACTGCCATGCAGGACAAGACGCGGTGGAAGAAGATTGTCAAGGCTCACACGCCCGACCCTGTGGGCAAGCCCCCTCCCCCCAAGCGGAGGAGGCGTTTTGATGAGTAGTGTAGTTAGGATTTTCTAGACTTGATAGCTTAGAGTTAGGATAGTTCGATCACGCGGCTTCCTCCACCCCATCCATCATGGAATATGTGCTACATGATCTCCCCACGGAGGCATGTTATAATTTAATTTAATTTTTAATTCACGCCTTAAGTTGGGTTGACCCCTCAAAAACCTTGAACCCAACTTTAGGCGTGAATGACTGTACAAGCTCTCATAAAACACATAAGAAATACACACTCGCATGAACACGCCATAAAACAGCCTGACACTAACCCTATGCACTGCCAATATGCAGAGCACAAAGTCATGCTGTCTGCCTGGTCGGCACACAAAGCGCACCAAAGCACACAGCACCCAGAGAATTCAGCGAGCCATGTAGGCTGTGGCATGTGCTATGAGGGCTCCTTCCCAGGCACTTGCAGCTATCTGCCAGAAAAAAAGTGCCATTTACCCACATGCCTGGCATTACGCAGGTACAAGGCCAACCAGCCCCGCTGGCTGCCCTACACAGCCAACAACGCCTGCAGCAGCTGGACCAGCTCCCATAAAACATGCAACGTTTGCCATCAAGAGGCTGCATCCGCCGCAAAAAACGGGCGGGCGCAGCCATTATGTCATAACACAACGGCCTAAAAAGCGGCCATCGTGTCCAATACAAGGGCAAGATCTGAAGCCCTCGCGTCAAACTTGAGAGCTGTCGCGTGCTCCAAGTCTTCCCCCGCAAACTCACTCAGCCTCCCCTGGCGTCGCGTCAGCGAATAACAAAAACAATTGCCTCCGCCAACCATGGGAAGCCTTTACCTCAAACCCACACGCGAGGCCATTGGCCCCGGTGACACCGGCGACCGATCAAGAGGCTGCATCCGCCGCAAAAAACGGGCGGGCGCAGCCATTATGTCATAACACAACGGCCTAAAAAGCGGCCATCGTGTCCAATACAAGGGCCGGATTTGAAGCCCTCGCATCAAACTTGAGAGCTGTCGCGTGCTCCAAGTCTTCCCCCGCAAATTCACTCAGCGTCCCCTGGCGTCGCGTCAGCGAATAACAAAAACAATGGCCTCCGCCAACCATGGGAAGCCTTTACTTCAAACCCACACACGAGGCAATTGGCCCCGGTGACACCGGCGACCGCCACCTGTCGCCCGTTTACCCACGTGCCAATTGCCAGCAAAAAGTCAAGGACAGTGGTTCAAGAATATGCCCGCCCGCGAGGCGCCCGGCCAAAGGTTACCGCAGGCAGCATCTTAACCACCAGGGGCAGCATCCTAACCACCAATGCCCCCTTAGAACCAAATAAACAACCCACCCTTGAAGGCCCCCGAATGCGCCCAGGGACTTCCTGCCGTACACAAAATCTTGACACATAGCTGAGCCCACAGGCTCCTCTGCAGCCAACAATAAGGGGGCCCCAATGCCGGCCAGAATGGATACATGTGCGCCACAGGATTCCCACGACTCCCATGAAAAGAACGGAACATGCGGGTCAAATCCTAGGCCAAAACAGCTTCTTCAACCAAGCCTTCCCGGGCATGCAAACTCTCCTTCCCTCACTCCGCGACGACACGAGGAATCATAACAAAGCCCCTAGTACCCCCTCACGATGAGGTCGCAGCGCGTGGAGAACGTGGGGGATGACAGCAGCCCCACCTCGGCGCACGTCGCCCTCGACACCCTCGGGCACTCGAGTATTGACAGCCGCCGCAGCCGCTTGCACTTGGCCGCGACGCAGCAGATCGAGCGGCTGGTCACATCGGTGCACCCCTCGACCGTGAGCTCGGTGAGCGTCGGGCAGTTCAATGCGATCACCGTGATGCTGGCATCCGAGACGCCCGAGCACCACCCAATGACCAGCCTCTCTAGCTTTTGACACCCGCCCCCGATTGCCCGTATGCCCCGGTCCGTCACCCCGGGGCACCACCACACCGTGAGGCGCGCCAGGAGCGGGCATCGCTCGCCGACGCGCGCGATCGAGCTGTCGGTCACGCCCGCGCAGCCCTCTACGTCGAGGTCCCTCAGAAGCGGGCAGTAGGACGCGAGGAGCGAGATGGTCGCGTCCGTCACGCCTGGGCAGCGAGAGACGTCGAGCCGGAGAAGGCCGACGCAGCGGGATGCCACCGCGCTCATGCTGGCGTCCGTTACACCCGCGCAGCCCTCGAGGGCGAGCTCCTGGAGGAGCGTGCATCGGGCTGCGATGGCTAAGAGAGAGACGTCGGTGAGACGCGTGCACCATGAGGCATCGAGCACGTGCAACGTGCCCTGCTGGGCGAGCGCGGAGAGGCCAGCGTCCGTCACGGCGATGCAGTTGGATATAAATAGACTCTCGAGGGACGCGGACGCGGCGCCGAGAGCGGCCAGGGACGCGTCCGTCACGCCCGCGCAAGACGCGACGGAGAGGAAGCGGAGGCCGCGGCAGTGCGCGGCCAGCACGGTGATGCTGGCGTCGGACACGGAGGGGCAGCGGGAGAGGTCCAGGTGGACCAGGTTGGGGCAGCGGAGCGCGACCACGGTGATACTGGCGTCCGTGATGCGGGTGCAGCAGCCGAGGTCCAGGTACTGGAGGCCGGCGCAGCGCTGGACGACGTGGATGAGGACCGGATCGGAGATATCACACAGGTGGGAGCACGCGCGGACGGGCACGGGGACGCCCCAGCAGAGGTGCTTGGGCCAGGGGCTGAGTTGACGCAGGTTCGGGCAGTGGTCGGCCAGCCAGCAGAGCGCTTCCTGCGGGTTGCCCTTGACGCCCCCGAGGTCGTCGCCGAAGATCTCCTCCACGCTGAGCAGCGCCTCGTCCACGGTGGCGCGGAGGGAGCGGCAGAGCATGCGCAGCCGCACCCGCTCCATGATGGACAGCATCTCCATCAGCCTCCCGCCGAGGCCAGGAACGACCGCGAGGTCCTGCAGGGTCGTGCCCCGCATTCTCGGTTGGCGATGGCGAATGCGGCCCTAGAAATTAACTACATGGAGTCCTGGAAACCCACGATGAGGAAGCCCTGTGAAAGGTTTGGTACCTTGACGCAATAGATCGCGACCGTGGCATCCTCGTGAATACGTGTCGGGCTTCACAGATGGTGTGGGCCTCCAAAGGCCCATTCACAACAGTTCACGGAAGGCATGCCGGCCCCCATCTCAAGGACCGACCGAACATGTTGCCAACGTGGGAAAATCTGCGGGAGTGGGATACTTACTTGCTGTTAAATAGTATGCTAAGGCGATGAGATGTCGTATACTTCTTTCCGATCGACTTTGTTGCCATCCCTGCCCATTCGCCCATCAGTCACCCTCGCACATGATTGTGGCTGTCAGCTGCGCCTCTCGCTGCCAAGAGCGTCAAGGGCCAGGAATGCTGATTTCGATGGCGAGATCGGTGATGCATACCGGATTTGAAATGCGCGCGAAGTTGAAATTTTACAGTTGACCAGTGGCAGAAGTAAGGTTACAGTGATGACGGGGCAACCTGACCGTTCATTGTGACGCCATGCAGACAAAGTCATCTTCGCGAGTCACCGAGTAAACGCCGTTCGGCCCGTCGTTGGCTCGCACCCTTTCGCTCCCAGGACGACTAGTCAGAGGCGGGACGCCCGGTTGAGCTCTGTCTTTTTTGTGTCGAGGAGACGAGGACTCCAGATCGCGACTCCCAACGGCGACGGTATGAGATGATGCACTTGTGATGCAGGAAAAAACATATCTGATGCGCGAAACCGATCTAACAGCACTTGCATATCTGAATCGGATGCGCTACGGTACAAAGTGTACTGTTGTTGTTCTGTGTTGTTGTTGTTGTTTTCCGGTGAAATGGGTGTTAGTTTATTTCCATATAACAGTTAAGGTGACCCAGGTATGCCAAAAATAGCCTGAAATGCCTAGTGTTGTTGTTGTTGTTGTTCTGTGTACTGGACGTTATATATTTGCCTTCTAGTAACAAGTGTACTGTACGTTATATATTTGCCTTCTACCGCACTTTGGCGTTGGATACAACTAACTAACTGAATAAATAACTACCTCATGTTTGTGCTTATCATAGTACCATCCTATCTATAAACAATATTCCGGCCCTCGGCCGCTATAGAAATCTCTGTCTGGCGATGACCAGCGTGATCCAACTTACTGACTTCTCTGATCTCTGCTGGCCTGATCACGATCTCTTCTGCCCATGTGCGGCGTAGCCGCGTGGGCAACAACTTGAACAACATCAGCTGCTATCTACAGTGCTGTAAGCGGAACCACCCACACAACAACAGCTGACTGACTGACGGACAACTGTAGAACTGCTGCCCATACCTTTGGGTGTCATGCTGTTCAGGGCCCTCGGCCGTTTCCAAAGCTCTGCCCATATGCGGCGTGGGATCCAACTACATACTTACCGTATATGTGTGTACATACTTACCGGTAATAACAAACTACTACCCTTCCGGAAGCGCATAATTTGGCTCTGATGACACAAACTCTAGTGCGGGGGTGAGTGCGGGGTTCCGGGACACCACCGCACTAAGTCCGACGCGCCTGCCCAGGCCACGCCGCGCCGGACCGGCACACGAGTTACGCGGGAAAAAAGGGCCTGCCGCGCCAATTACTGTAGGACTTGGCTAATTTCTTTGTTGACTACAAGCGCAGTCAAGGATGATAAAACGTAGCAATGGCGGACATGTTAGGGTGATGCTCGGCTTAGGGACAGTGGACATGTTTGAGTGATTGCTCGCCAGACTCGAGCTCATCGCTGGCATACACGTCCGTGGCACCCTCGGCATTTAGCTGGGTTGACGCAAATCCTTGTACTGTTTACTGGTGTGTGCGATAATAAAGGAATGGTTATGCACGACATCTAAATGCGAATATCACACAAAAACTGGTTCCTGGAATTCTCGCGAGCTGCGCGGCGTATGACTGGCGCTTTCCGTTTTTAATTTGCTTCTCGCCTTTTGTGCTCCAAACAGGGGGGTCGTTTACATCCACTGCAACAAAGTGCTCGTGACCTCCAGCTTTCATGGCCCGGCCCTGCCTTTGCTGCTTGACCAGCACCAGACAGGGTGTGCCGGTGGCCATCCTCGCAATTTTTCTAGCGGTCAGCGGCATCGTGTGGGTCTGTGCCTTAGGTAAGGCGTTAAGCCCTTATTCCAGTTTCTGTCCAAATGGCACATCATATTAACTGTACTTGCTTCGTCTTGCGCATGCGGACCCCCCCTTGTTAATGATGCGTTGTCCTGACATTAGCTTCGCATGTGCATTAATGGGACGTGTTCCCGATGTGCATATTTCGGCCCATTATTACTTCAACATACAATTTCATGGCGATATTAACTATATGAATTAAATGCATTTCCTCTTTCCTTAATCCTTCTAGTTATACCCTTTTTTCATGTTTGGTTGGTGGTTATCCATGTAGGGCATGTGGCGGTGCAAGAGCGCGCGCGGGTGCCTGCGAAGTTTTCAGTTGTCGCGCCTATCAACCCAGGTAAGCAAGGAGTAGAGGGAAAGACTAAGAATATATTTTCTGAATTTCTAGGTCATAGTTGTCCTTTTGCACGAGATGGAAGCGTTATGCCATGGGGCTTTATGGTTGGGTAATAGCCCTCCTGAGAACGGCTTGCTCTGCAACTTTGTTGGTATGTTCATACCTTGTCACGCGGCAATGTGGTGCAGATCTTCATGCATCCACATGGTGGATCACCTTGGCGTTATTGGCACTACATGTTGGTCTGAGGTAAGGAATCCATGCTACCCTAAAACGACTAATGCACTGAATGCTCCTCTTTCAGTTTCCAGCGGAATACACAATGATGAGTTGTTTCAGATACTTCTTGGCGCCACGTGCGGCACGCGGTGGGCCTAGCCTATTGGGATCTAGCGGAAGCTATTCTTAAGTTAGGGTTTATTTTTGGAGTTATGTTGGCAGCCCCATGCAGCTATGCCTAGACTTGCTTGGCCATTTTGAGGTGCGATCGAGGTAGTTCATAACTTCTTTCTTCGCTGCCCTTTTTCCTTTTGCGCGTTGCTGAGCAGGGATATGCCGAGGTGCTCTCCTTATGTCCATGTCTGCATTTGGCACAAGGCACAATGCATCGCTCCAAAACGGCAGTCAGTTCGGCGACCCAGGCATCGCGGTATTGTTCGCCGCCTTCTCGCTCGGCGTAAAGCGGTGCGGCAACGCAAGCATCCTTCCTCACAGCGCGGGGAAAGCATCCCTCCCCCTCCCCCGCCACCTTCCCCGCAAAGGGAAATAGTGTGGCATATGATACGTTTCGTACGCAGACTATACATCATACGCAGCTTTGCCGTACGGATGTTAAACGTATGCCTACGGATACGCGTACTCTTGCGTATTACGTACTCTCACGTATTATCTTTCTCTGCTTCCCCGCCACCCCACCGCCACCGCCACCGCCACCGCCACCGCCACCTTCTCCGCCACCTTCTCCGCCACTTTCTCCGCCACCTTCCCATGTTGGAGCACCTCCACCTGCGGCAGCGCCGGCACCGATTGGTCAGCACGGCGGACAACCGTTTTCCAACGTACGTTGCCCTTCCATGTCGTTATCTCATTTTCCCGTTCGAACTCGCTCATGCTTGGTAGCGACATGGTCTGGAATGTTCTTGTTGTAAGCATCTTTCCATGATAATGGAGTTATTTGCATATAAGGCAGTTAGTGAGCTTCATAATGGCAACTTATGTTTATGGCGTCCCCAGCTAATTGCACCCACCAAATCCATGACTATGTTGTAACTTGTAATTAGTTTCTGAACATCGTGTTTAATTTCTTATGTTGCTGACCCAAAACAGGGAAGTTCAAGACAAAATCCAACACCAGTGCCCAGTTGTGAAGGCACAAACAAGGCAACCAGGAAAAGGAAGGCCTCCTACAAGTGTGCTCGCAGAGGTATTTCTGGGAGGCGCTGCTGTGACAACACGGGCACCCATCCGGACAATCCACTTGTGGCCGGCCGTGAACCACTTCAATTCGTTGGCTCTCATTTATACTGCACGGGGTGCGCGGATGCTGTACGCTCCAAGAAAAGGTACGCCTGGGTATGCGCGTGTTGTTTTTACTCTACATGTCATCAATACATTGAACAACCTTTTTCTGATTTGCGTCGTTTATCAAGCACAGTCTCTTAGTTGCCTTAGCTTTCATGGTGTTCACCAAGGCCATATCAAATATTGTAGTAGTGCATAATGTAACTCTTTTGGCTGAATGTTCTTTGGGTTTTGTTGATTGGCCTGTGATTGGTCTTTATGGCCTGCTAGTTTTGGTTTACGGTATGGTTTTGCTTGGAAATAGATTTTTATTCTACAGAAGCCTTATTGCAGCGTTTATGGTAGATGAGCCCGTTTGGCAGCCCTATGCCGGGCGTAATCTTATCTTAACCTCGTGGCTTGTCCTTTCCTACTAGCACATTACTGACAAGCCACACACAACATGGGGTCGCAAGAAAACCTTAGCATAGCGCTCCATGGGGTGTTCATGGCAAGCCCAATGCGTGGTGGCTAAATGTTTAACCTTTACTCGGGGGCTCGGCGTGCCATGCTTCCAAGTTCGTTGTCTCTTTTCATTAATATAACTCTCCCCATTTGTTACCCATTTGTCCCGCATTGTCTTACATGAATGCTTTGTACTTTGCTGTATTCCGTGTTTGTGGCGTTTCAATATCGAGCAGCACCTTGAGCACTACGGAGATTAACCAATTTATTGACGCCCTTAAGCCTTACCCCAATGTTGACTGCGGTCAAATATATGAGACCCCCAAGCTCGCTAATCAGGCGCTCGACAAAGCCAACAAGCAAGAGCTCAAGAATGGGCCCCTAAATTTTCACGACCTCAACTGGGTGTTGGTGTTTTGCGATAAAGGTCCAAAGCAAAGGGTCCTTTTGCGATCTAGCTTACCAACCAACAGAACCGCTGACTATTTGAGCGGCGAGGGCGAAAGGGCAAACTGCAAGCCTCGTTGTAGACGAAACGAGAGCAATGCACAAAAGACATCAAAAGCTTGCGCCCCGCCTTCGGACGCCCCACTGGATGCCGCCCCGGCTGCCGTGCCCTCTGCCCCGGCTGCGGTGCCCTCCGCCCTGGCTGCCGTGCCCTGCGCCCCGGCTGCCGTGCCCTCCGCCCCGGCTGCCATGCCCTGCGCCCCGGCTGCCGTGCCCTCCGCCCCGGCTGCCGTGCCCTGCGCCCCGGCTGCCGTGCCATGCGCCCCGGCTGCCGTGCCCTCCGCCCCGGCTGCCGTGCCCTGCGCCCCGGCTGCCGTGCCCTCCGCCCCGGCTGCCGTGCCCTCCGCCCCGGCTGCGGCGCCCTCCGCCCCGGCTGCCGTGCCCTGCGCCCCGGCTGCCGTGCCCTGCGCCCCGGCTGCGGTGCCCTCCGCCCCGGCTGCGGCGCCCTCCGCCCCGGCTGCCGTGCCCTCCGCCCCGGCTGCGGTGCCCTGCGCCCCGGCTGCTGTGCCCTCCGCCCCGGCTGCGGTGCCCTCCGCCCCGGCTGCTGTGCCCTCCGCCCCGGCTGCGGTGCCCTCCGCCCCGGCTGCCGTGCCCTGCGCCCCGGCTGCCGTGCCCTGCGCCCCGGCTGCCGTGCCCTGCGCCCCGGCTGCCGTGCCCTCCGCCCCGGCTGCCGTGCCCTGCGCCCCGGCTGCGTGCCCTCCGCCCCGGCTGCGGCGCCCTCCGCCCCGGCTGCCGTGCCCTCCGCCCCGGCTGCGGTGCCCTGCGCCCCGGCTGCTGTGCCCTCCGCCCCGGCTGCGGTGCCCTGCGCCCCGGCTGCTGTGCCCTCCGCCCCGGCTGCGGTGCCCTCCGCCCCGGCTGCGGTGCCCTCCGCCCCGGCTGCCGTGCCCTCCGCCCCGCGGGGTGCATCATCAACATTAGCTGCCGGACAAGAAGTGCAGGAGGATGATCCGGACAGCGATTCTGGGGATGAGGAGGAAGATGGGGGTGGAAAGGACCATGAGCGTCACCCAAGTGCCAACAAGGCATTTGCGCGGTACACCTGTGCGAGGTATGGCAGCTGCAGGGTCAACCCAAAGAAACTGCCGCGTGGGCACCCTAAGGCGCGGGCGTCTAAATTGAGGGGTGAGATGTGCGTTGGATGTCGGGTTTCATGGCGTATCGTGGAGTTACGTGAGAACCTCGGCACATCATATATCACGTACTCCGAGTTCAGGCATGAGCATGGGGCAACTGGGCTGGCCAGGGACATCTACGAAGGTGGACAACGACTAAGCGAACGTTGCCGGGAGTTTCTATGCGGTAAGATGAGTGACCTGAAGGATGGGCAGCGGGCTAATTGTAATGCTATCATCCGAGAATGGCAGAGAAGCTTAGAGGACTTGCTGGGATCCGAGGAGGCTATCAAGCAAAGGGACTACGCGTTGACTGCAGCGGATGTGAGAAACATGGAAGACAAGTTGCTTTCAACGGCGTGGAAGTTCCATGCAGAAGAAGCAGAAAGCGTGGAATTATGGGCAGCGCGCTTGGGGGACAACGTCCGCTACTACCAACCCCAGGAGATGACCCCGGACGGTACAGTCCAACTTTCCCCCTTTGTGCTAGTGTACCAGAATGCATGGCAGCGGGAAATGTATAAACTGCATGGGCAAAAGAAGGCATTTTTGGATAGCACATTTGGGGTATCCACCATGGGTTTCTCACTGGTGACGCTCATGGTCGTGGATGCTTTTGGTAATGGTGTGCCAGTGGCTTGGTGCCTTGCCAGCGCGGAGACCAGTGCCGTGTATGAGGCATTTCTAGAAGCTGTGGTGGATGGCTGTGAAACGAAGCCCCCGTTGACAATCATCATCGATTGTTCAAACGCTGAAATGAACGCATTGAAGCGGGTGTTCCCAGCTACCAAGATCTTTTTGTGTTCATGGCACGTCCAGCGCGCTTGGTGCACGAACCTATTAACAAAGGTGAAAGGTGCCAAGGTCCGTATGGAACTGATGGAAGAGCTTAATGCCATCTTGTATTACATGAGCTCGCGCCTTGCCGGGGATGCGGAGGCGCAAGTACGTGCGGTGCAATGCCGGCTCACCCAGTTTTATACCAAGTGGGACCCCATTACCCCCGCATTTGTCGACTACATGCGCAGTCAATGGGAGGACAAGCTGCACATGTGGGCGAAAGCGTTTAGGGTGGCGGATTATGCCCAACATGATACGAACAATATTCTTGAACGGTATCATCGAACCCTCAAGTATACTTGGCTGCATAACCGTGGGCGCCAACGTCTTGACTGGCTAATTTACATGTTGGGTTGATTGTTGGGTGGCTGGAAAGGGACCAACAGCTCAAAACCCGTGGTGTCATCATAAATCACCGTCGGCGGAAAGAAGAGATGGCGGAGCTTGACAAGGCGTGTAATCTCCAAGCGGAAATACAGCAAGGTAAAACCAGGAGCTGCTGGGCGGAGATGGTCACGGATGGTTCTTGCACATCCCGTCGCGTTGTGGTGGATTTCGTGACTTGCGTGAGGTCATTTAATATTGACCTCAACTCTAACACGGCCACTTGCGACTGCACCGACTCTAAAACAGGAAACATTTGTCATCATTTCTTGGTCGACCTCATGCTCTCCGGTGTGGCTACCCGTGAGGACATTGAGCTTGTGATCAAACGCCGGGCAGCATTCGGTGTTCCGCCAAACAAGCACTCTTGTGTGCACTTCCTTGAGGAATTGCTCTGGGTGAGAAACAAGGCAACTCCATCTGAGAAAGGGGAGGCTTCGGATTTTCCTGACACGGCTGACGTCGATGAAACTCCCGATGACGCCCAGCCACCCGACTTTGGTCAACCTGCCAATCACGACAAAGGTCAAGCATCATCTTCCGTGAAGGAGAAGAATCGGCAGATGCTTAGCCGAATCGAGGCTGCATGGGATGGGGCGGCAACCGAGGATGGTTTGCGGCGCGCCCAAGAGCTCACAAGTCTAGCTTTGGCGGACGTGGCGCGACAAATTGAAGGCTTTGTGCGCTTGGATAGGCAAAGGGCAGCAGTGGGCAATGTTCCGCCTACACCTACCTTGCGCCTTGTTGATAAACCTGCGGTCAGGAGAGGCACTCGAGACATTCGGCACGACCCCGCTGTATTCGGGCAACAATGTGGTGTCAAACGTGCATTTGTCCGTCGGAATGGTGGGGCAAAGAAACAGAAGCTGAGCGTCATGGGCCGATTGCAGAAAGATGCTGCCAGTGAGGCAAGCAATGGTGCGGGGTCCCGAGCCCAAAGCAATCCACTATGTTCTTTTCCACTTGCTGAAGCGTCGGATTCATCATTGGCCATGCCGGAAGGCGGCCAAGCGGCTGTCGACCACGGCTTGTGATGGAGCTCAAGCTGCCGAGGCATACATGTGGAGGTAATACACTGTGCAAGAGCCAATGTCCTTCGGCGAAGTCATTCCTCACAGGCATGTTGTGTGTGGGCGGGGGCAGGGGCGGGGGCGCGCGCACGCACACACGCACGCACGCACGCACGCACGCACGCACGCACGCACGCACGCACGCACGCACGCACGCACGCACGCACGCACGCACGCACGCACGCACGCACGCACGCACGCACGCACGCACGCACGCACGCACGCACGCACGCACGCACGCACGCACGACTGCCCGACTGCCCGACTGCCCGACTGCCCGACTGCCCGACTGTCCGACTGCCCGACTGCCCGACTGCCCGACTGCCCGACTGCCCGACTGCCCAACTGCCCGACTGCCCGACTGCCCGACTGCCCGACTGTCCGACTGCCCGACTGCCCGACTGCCCGACTGCCCGACTGCCCGACTGCCCGACTGCCCGACTGCCCGACTGCCCGACTGCCCGACTGCCCGACTGCCCGACTGCCCGACTGCCCGACTTCCCGACTGCCCGACTTCCCGACTGCCCGACTGCCCGACTGCCCGACTGCCCGACTGCCCGACTGCCCCACTGCCCGACTGCCCGACTGCCCGACTGCCCGACTGTCCGACTGCCCGACTGCCCGACTGCCCGACTGCCCGACTGCCCGACTGCCCGACTGCCCGACTGCCCGACTGCCCGACTGCCCGACTGCCCGACTGCCCGACTGCCCGACTGCCCGACTGCCCGACTGCCCGACTGCCCGACTGCCCGACTGCCCGACTGCCCGACTGCCCGACTGCCCAACTGCCCAACTGCCCGACTGCCCGACTGCCAACCTAACGAACTCCCTCTCACTGCGTCTCTCTCTGCTGGGCTTCCTTTTCCCTTTTTCTCCCCCGTTATTGTATTGTGGTTGTGCATGTGCATGTAATGCCCATATGTACGCAATTAGAAAAAGAGATTCCTGAAGTTTTTCATCCATAGCTTGTCACGAATCATTGTTTGTGTGTGGTTGAGTCCAGGGTTCTAAACTCAGTGCTTGTCTATTTGCTCTTAATGCAGGAGGTGGTGACCGAGCTTTCGGCATGAAGATTCCAAGACTACCCTCATATTGGAGCATTATCAGCTGGCAGCTGCAAATGCCCAAGGGCTGCAATGGATGGAGCTCTCGAGTTGAAGGGCCCATTATCATAAAGGCCTGCCTTCACGTTGGCCATGTTACACAGTCATGAATGAATAAATTAATAAACACGTAGACAGCGTCAGCATATTTCCTGATGGAATGGGGAAGGGGGGATGGGGACAGTCATAAGCTAGCCGCAGTGGTGCAGTATCATGTGTCTTATATGCATACTGCTATAAAACTGGGCACCTTGAAAATTTTCCTCGTGGGCTAGCTAGGATCCATGCGACAACTGGATGATTGTGAGGTTCTTCAACATCTACCTGGTCAGTAATTTTGCAGGTGGCCGGCCAACACAAGGTATGCGTTGCTAACATTCAACACATGCATGCGTCTGCTGATTTAATAATGCATACCGATGCTGGTTGACCTTGATAGCTAATTTATTGGCGGATCCACACGTCACGTTGCCGTAAGTAATAATCATAAGATGTCATGATTGACTGCGTCAACGAGCATACATCCCCATTGGAATGGTTGAGCAATGAGCCCCGACCAAATTATCAGTCAAACCTTAATTTGGGTTGAAAGAGCGTCAAACACATTCTTGATTGTCCAAATTCTTACTATATGATCTGACGTGCATTAAATTAAATTAAATTAAATTATAACATGTCTCCGTTGGGAGATCATGTAGCACATATTCCAGGTTGGATGGGTGGTGTGGAGGAAGCCGCGTAATCGAACTGACGTGCATCCATCCTCACAATGCCAATGGCCGCTATCTCATGGATGACAGGAACATGTTTCCTGCTCTAAAATTAAATTAAATAAATTATAGCATGCCTCGGTGGGGTGGGCATGTAGCACCTAGAGTGCTTTCCAGTCCCTGTAAGTTGCACAGTGGGAAAGGGGCAAAGACACCTGCGTCCTCACTCATGCCCGAAGGCAGGCCACAGCTGCGTTCAACGCTCGTTGGACTATGGCAAACTGTGGGTGTGCTAAAGCTGAAATATGCGCGAGTATGCTGGTATGTTGGCTGCTCTAAGGACCGAGCCACTGATGGCCAGTGGTGGAATCATCTTGCACGTAGTCTAGCTAGCCAACCCCAACACTGTCCCAAGGTACCTAGCCACAAAGACCCCACTAGCTGCAGGCATGGGTGCCAACAAAGTGTGATTCGGCTAGGATCGGCTCCCAAACATGCGAGCCATACATGTGTGCTTTACATTTACGCACACACTGACAACCTCAGCCCAGGTCGATCCACGTTGGTTGACATTAGACAACGTATTGACGCTGTAATTACCAAATAACCAAAAAAGCTCACCATGGGCTCAACAATTTTCAGGCACGGCATGTGCACGGCAGTTGCCTGCACCTATTTTACAATGCACGTCAGTGGTAAAAAGCTTGGTACTGTATTTCATTGATATTTGTAATGCCATCCTTGCCTGCATGTCCCAAGGGCTACTCTAAAAAAAGAAGAAGCAGTATCAACGACAAGCTTTCTACTTTAGGACACAAGGATCCCTATACAAACACTCATACAAGAACAAACCCAGCATTCAACAAACCCATCACCAAATGATACAGTGGTCAATCACACTCTGCAACACTAAACTTGAAGGATACAGCAACACTAGCAACCTACGCAAAATAAGCAAGATACTGTAACAGATACATGTGGTCCAGTTCCCAGATACGGGCTGACAGTTCCGCGAGGGCCGACAAGGTGTGCTACCAAGCTTTACGCAGAAAATCAGAAGAGAAAGGCGCGCACGATGACCGCGTCCAGACGCATTTCCCGGTATATCTCTTCAAGGTCTACTTGGAAACTTGGTAGCGAGGTATGGAGAGGCAATGCATAAAAAGCTCGGAAGCTAACGAGAGAAGGCAGGGTGGGGGGAAGAAGACAGGACGGGACGTTGGAGGAACGCATGAGACGGAGGGAGGGAGCGAGCAAGGGAGGGAGGGAGGGAGAAAAAAACGAGAGAGGGAAAGATTGCCAGACAAAAGATCGATTCGAAGAGGAAACTAAGTGTGCCGACATTACTGCGAGTAGAGAAAGCAGAATTTTTATTGCTATGGATCCCAGGGACGTCAAAGACTGTTTGTCTCCTACTTTAGACAAATTAGGGTCCGATGATTATACTTTAGAACAACCATGGCATTCTCGTCGCCCAACTTCCCGGCTGCGCAATTGCCAGGCAATAGTCACTACTGCATCACAAAGAAAACAGATTTTTGCCACCTTCAAGCGTAAATTGCCAGCACCTTGGCAAAAATAATGCAATGATGCCAATTGCATCCTTGACTGCGCTTGTTGTCAACAAAGAAATTAGCCAAGTCCTACAGTAATTGGCGCGGCAGGCCCTTTTTTCCCGCGTAACTCGTGTGCCGGTCCGGCGCGGCGTGGCCTGGGCAGGCGCGTCGGACTTAGTGCGGTGGTGTCCCGGAACCCCGCACTCACCCCCGCACTCGAGTTTGTGTCATCAGAGCCAAATTATGCGCTTCCCTTCCGGAGGCCGCTTACTCCAGCCCAGGACCTGAACAGGAATTGACTGTACAGCTGTATCTTCCAGCTTCTGAACAGTGGCGCAACACAAAAGATACAGTATCCGCCCACGTGGGACACAACAACAACAAGAAAACATCAGTTTTCGCTCGGTATCCGGGCGAAGGGGGACACCAGGGTGTGACAGGCGGTGCGCAATTTCAGCAATTTGTTCCACGCGCCAGCCGAGCGCGCCGAGGTAGACTTCAGGTATAGCGTCCAGAATTAATCTTTTCCATACCCTCGCCCACGGGCCAAAAAAATGAAAAAATGATGGCTAGGCAGTACTGTAGGCAGTAGGCAGTAGGCAGTAGGCAGTAGCCAGTACGCGTACGTATGTAATAATCTGTAATAATGTGCTGTATTCGTACAATGTAATGTAATGTAAGAGCTCAATCATCATTCATTCAATGTAATGTATCCCTCAAACCTGCGTGACTGCGTCGGACCCGAGTCACCCGACGGACCGTCATCATGTACACAGTACTAGTACGACCTAAGACCTTCCTCTTGGACAGGTACTAATTACAGATTTAAGTTACCTAGTAAATAACAATCATAATTAACAATTATTACAGTAGAGCATAGCGGAACACTGTGGCAGTCTCTTAGGCCAGTTTTACAGTATCAATCAGACAACATATATTGATGATTCTTGCTGAAGGCCAAAAAATTCTTCGCTTTTCGAGGTCAGTTTTGAAGGCATTTCTTCCCCCGCGCACCTTGTCTAGTCTGGCTCTGCTCTTGGGTAGGCTGCTAGGTCAGTCAGTTGAGAAAAGGACGAGCAACTCAACAATAGTCGCCATTGGTGTGGGTTGCAGTACCTTGTAGGTTCGGGCTAAACCTTGCAGGTTATGCACACACGGCCACGCAACTGGTTTCTGCCGCTTAACGGCGGGTTGGCGTTTCTAAAAATCATAGCGGAAACACGTCGTGTATGCGAAAGATATTGTTGACGT